>BDMV01000006.1:20578718-21147455 GCA_008326285.1 Oryza officinalis
CCTCCCTCGCTTCCCCACTCCGGTCAAAATCCTCCACGGGTTTAGGGTTCCGGCCGCCGCCGCAGCAACCGAACGCGGGAGAGAGAGAAGAAGATGAGCGGGAGCGCGTTCAACGCGTTCAAGTCGCGGGTGGCGGTGGCGTGGAGCCCCAAGCTGTACATCACGCTGGTGCGAGGCCTCCCGGGTACGCGCCGCCTCCACCGCCGCACGCTCGAGGCCATGCGCCTCCGCCGCTGCCACCGCACCGTCGAGCACCGCACCACGCCCTCCCTGCTGGGCATGCTCACCCAGGTCAAGCGCCTCGTCGTCGTCGAGACCCAGGAGATGTACGCCGCGCGGAGGCAGGCCGAGGAGGAGCGACGCGCCCCCAGGCCCCCGCTCGTCGTCTCCCACCACCCGCCGCCGCCGCGGGGGCCGCTCGCCGCGGAGGGTGCTGCGGCTGCTGCGGCGCAGTAGACTCAAGAAGTAACTTCCCGGAGCCTCTGATTTTTCATTTCCCCACATACTAGTGATTTGATATGCGTGATTTATTGGTTCTCCTTGCGTGTTAGCTGTTTGACGTAATGCCCCCATAAGAAATATTGTTCCTTTTGCTTCTGTGCCTGGAAATGTTCATCAGATTCTGGATATAAGATTTGGTTTTGCTTGCTTCGTTCCTTGCAGGTTAGTTTGTTTGCTGCAATGCCCCAGAGGGAACTGTGAGCTTTTGCCTTGCATCTGTTTCAGCTGGAAATGTCCGTCTGCTTGTGGATATAAGCCACATGTTCCTCTCTTCTAATGGCAACAGATGTAACCTGCATGTGATTGTTCTAATTCATGGTTCATGTGGGCGCTAGCCAAAACCTTCTTTTATATTGTGGAAACATTTCAATAAAATCTATTGATATTTAAAATGAAACGAAAATTGAGTAAAGTAGAAGATGCATTGGCCTAACAAGGCTAAAATCCATTTGCTTTGTAAAATAGTAACTATGTTTACATTCAATGTTTTTTGTGCATAACACACTATGTTTATGGCTCCTTTCGAACAAAGGAAAAGTGAAGGAAATATAGAGGATTGAAATCCTATGGGAAAAAAAAATCCTACTAGGTCCTTTGAAACAAAGGATTGGCCTCCACAAAATCCTTCTAAATTCCAAAGGAGCCCTAAAGAAGATCTCCTGAAATGTTTAGCTCACTAAACAATTGGTAATTAACTAATATTTGTGTTGAAGTTGTGTCAGTGCTACTGACCAGAATTGCTTAACTCGGTAATGTTTCATTTAGAAACAAGCTTGCCCTGACCCTAGTCTGTTCCTTATATGGTGTGGTGGATAAGATACACATAACTGCCAACTTAACACAGGCATTGCCAACTTAAAAATTAAGCTGTCATATCGAATGTTCCCTTTGAAAATCAGGAATGATGGGATGCACATCGTTCCAAAAATGCTACTTGAGAGATGTACGTGTGAATAAAAAAAATGCAATCATGTAGTTTCCGGAAAATTTCCCACATCTTATTCATCCCTATCTTTTCCCCCATGAATCCCAAGCTCAGTGACTCATTCATTTGATCCCTCTCCATTTCTCGTCTCAATTTTGAGAGAGGGAGGGAGGAAGGGAGGGAGGGATGAAGAGGCAATGCGAGGCTTGACCATTTCTGGCACCAATCCATAGTACCACTCAAGTACTCAACTGTGGCTTTATGCCTCTGGTTCATCAGTTTTACCTCTTGGGCATCACCTTCCCCAACATTAACCTTGACAGGCTGTGTCACCAGCCACGACTTCCTCTCTTACATCAAGCTCCATCACACAGTGTTATTTCCTCTATGCCAGCACTTTCTCTCTGACTTTCTTGTCTCTTTTTCTTTCTTTATTTGAAGAACTATGTTTGCCTCTTTCCACAGATATATTCCTTCCTTTCAGACTATACAGTGCTAATTCATGTTATGCTAGATTAGAGCATAAAAATCTTTGTGCTGTATGACAGCCATGTTTTACAAGTGTAATGAAAATCATTGAATTGTTTTTGATGAAAAACTTACCAACATTAAAGTGATTAGTAATCACCAGCACATGCTGTTCCTTTATGTTGGTATCTTGTTAGTCATACTCAATGCGTAGAAAAGGAGAAAGGTCATTATAAAGCCAAAATAGAAGACCAGGTTGCCTATTGTGGTGTTTATCTTTCTTTCGTCTGCCGTTCTATAAACTTTGGGGGACTTTCTTGATAGCATTGATATTTGATGTGCCTATTTTACCAAAGTTAAGGCTTTCAGTTTTTCATAATGTAAATTCATTTGCATCATATCCTTCTATCGTTCTTGTGTATTTGTAATTGTAACAATCTTAATTAGTGACAACCTGACTTGTATTTTTAAACTGTTACGAAATACTTCTCTAAGTGCACTTCAGCGTTACAGCTAGTTTGGTTGCAAAATTGCATCCTTATATTTACTTTTTGCCTATCTTGTACAGTGGGCATCAGAAACCATTGTTCAATCAAGACTCACTACTATATGCTTGCGACTACATTTGTTCTTGATGATGATTTCATTGAACCTGTTCTGGTAACTCACTGTACCGAAGTGATTTCGTCAAACCTGTATCGTTGAAGATTATAATGCCTCAACCTTTGTAGTCAGTTAAATGAATAAATCTTTTTGATATTTTTGTGGCACTGTCCAATCTTGTCAGTTACTGCTTCCTCTATCATCCAAATTAATGCTGCAAAATTCGCATTCCATTCATGGTTAATTACTTCGTTTCCACTAAGGAGTGGTGAAACACAATGGATCGTATGCATGCCATGCGATAGAGTTTTTGTATGGCTGTGTGGCACATTACACCTTCTTTACAATGAATTAAACATGCATCCCTCCTTTTCCCCTTGTTCTGAATATGCAATGGAGTCAGGCCAAATTTTCTTTTCTTGTTCTCAACCGTGTGCAGTGGAGCTCTGCAAGGCTGCAAGTATTTTTCTCATTCTTGTTCTCGTCATGCGGTGGAGTCCTAAAATTTTTTTTTGCCAAGTTTGGCCCTCTTCTATGTCCAAGGTAGATTATCAGGGATATGTGCTTGTCACTGCAATTCCATCCACAGCCTATACAAACTGGTGTAGAATCCTAGCAATTGGCGAAACAATCTTGGCGTGTTGCAGCACTAGAGCACACCAATGGAGAATCTACAGAAAAATACGTGACAGACATGACCTAAATGGTTGATGGTTATTGCAACTTGTTCATCAGGCTGGTCCTAGTGCCTCCGATGCCCATATGCACTTCACGAGACTCAATAAATTAAGCATGCTAAGCTGGTCATACTTCCTTGCACCAGAAAACCTCACAACTCTTCTACCGGCTCATCTGCAACAGAATAGCCCATCGTCCAACTCTTTTGTGAGCCTGTATAGGATAACATTAACAAATACGATTGTACTCTGTCTATCAAACATTTACTGCCAATATCAGTGTAGTTGAGTAATCTGGCATTCAGGTGGTGTTAGAAGATCGTTTGAATCTTCTAAAGATAAAAAGATGAACTGTTTTACGTAAAACGAGATGATATTAATGTGTGATTAATTGAGTTTTAATTATTACAAACTTGAAAAATGGATTTATCTCATATTTTAAAACAACTTTCATATAAAAATTTTTGTTTGCACGAAACGCGTCGTTTAGCAATTTAAAAAGCGTACCACGAATATCCAAAAGTTTCTCCTCTCTTTAGAGGAAACAAAGGGCAGACACCAAAAATGGCCATCAAACACAAGTGGATGAGTATTTTAACCTTGGTGAGTGCCGCTGCCCACTGCTCCTTCCGTCCCAGTCTCAAAAAATATAAAGTACTTTGGATGGATGTGATACGTTCAATGTAATATGAATCTGAATAATATAAAGTATTTTGGATGGATGTGATACATTCAATGTAATATGAATCTGAATAAAAGCTTGTTCAAATTTATAGTGCTAAAATATGTCATATTTATTCAAAATTTCTTATAGTTAATATATTGGCTTGTCCTTATATCCAAATCATTCATGTAGCTGTTCTCACTTTGTGAGTTTCCCTTTTCCATGGGACATAATGTATCTTTCGTGCAGTTTGTCATTACTCATGAGCAAAGTTTCAAAATCGCGGTGGTATCTGGTTACCATTAACGAGGCACTGACCAATATCAGAAGTGCTAGGCAGAACCGCAGAACAAATCAAATTTGGATTTTGAATTAGAAATTAGAATTTTAATCATATGAACGTCCAAATACTATAGCACAGTTGATAAAATTTGATGGGCTTTGCTTTGTTACAACTTACACCACTAAGCAGTAATTGGATCTTGAAAAGAAAGAACTATTCACGTTGGTGCGGCAACTAATTAATGTACTTACCTTCTTGCTAACCAGAAATACAGAATCATATACATGGTGTAGCACAGCCGAAACATTTGCAACTTTGCATGGACCCAAATTTCTTGATTGCTACAGTACTAATCAGAGTTTGTAATCTGGACCGCTGGTGGCTGGATTCACTTTCAACTGCAGTGTGGATAGTCCGATTTTGTTTTTTTTATACTTAGTGTAGTATATGCTAATCCCATCATCATTGCATACGAAGAAAGGAATTTCGTTGCCTTTCATTCCCCATAACCTAAATAATCCTAATTTCATTCCTCCTCTTGAGACTACAACTGTAGAAGGCTTAAGTAGATTATCCGATCAATTACACTCAGCATGATCAGTCTGTTCTGCAGCAAACATGAGTGTCTTGTGTACAATGTATCGTATGCATTGCTTAGTTTGTTTAACTAAACACATAGTCGGAGGCTACACCTAATTAGGTGCATCTAGTCGATGCACCTAAATATATATTCTTTGTAACTCTTGAGATGTTTTCAGGTCTTCATAGTCTTTTTATTGGAGGATAAAACACTCAGGAGATCTGGACAGAAATGATGGAAGCACTCAGTGATGGAAGCACTCGGCTAAGGAGGAACTCGGCTATGCATTATTCTGGTTCGAGACAAAGTTATCTCATCGATTGTGAAGGTCTCAGGGGCTACTGTGGAGATTATGGGTACCATATACCCACATGGCTAGCTTATCCGACTGACTATAGGGGATAGGTTGTGATTCATAGTTATGTAATCGGTTCAGGACTTAAGTGTTACGTTACCTTATGTAATAAGGAACGGCTTATAGTCCTAAATCGGGAATATTGTGGAGTCCTATATAGTATGTAATTAGGTCTCCGACTTATGAGCCTATCCTCCAAGCCTATATAAGGAGGATAGGACGTCCCTTGAGGGATAGATTGAAAGAGATTGAAAGAAAGATCGACATAAGAGAAAAGAGATCAGGAGATCAATAAACCACTCGGTGGATCTAATCTTCGAAATAGGAGTAGGGTATTACTTCTTTACAGAAGGCCTGAACCTGTCTAAATCCCTTTGTCTACTAACCCATCGTGTTTGGCGCTTGACTGCTACCCTCAATTTCTTATTGCCGAAACCAAGTTTCGACGAGGAGACTACGGGAAAAGGGGACTCTTGGAAGGAAACCAATAATGACTATATATAACGATTTATTCCGTAAAGTATATTTCATGGTTTTGCAACAATCTTTGTTGGTGGCTCCTTATATTGAGGAGCACATGGTGATTGTTCGCTCCAAAAACATAGTTTGTCTCCTGGATTACATGTCATCACATAGATACTTTCCCGTTTGGTTGCGACAACATCTAATGGGTAACGTGACAATTGACCAACAACTATCCTTGTTGGCAAGTGGACCATATTGCTCAATCTTGACATTCCAAGGATATGAGATCAATGGATATACATTTTACACAAGAGCCCAAGACAAAAATAGCATCAAACCAAAACAGTGTTGTTCATATCGATGCCGTGGACAACAAAGAGACAAGCAACACGTATTATGGTTCCATCAAAGAGATATGACAACTCGAGTATGGACCTTTGAAGGTCCCTTTGTTTCGGTGCCAATGGGTTAGGCTGACTAGTGGAGACATAATGGTTGATGAGTGTGGGATGACAACAGTTGACCTTAACAAGATTGGATACTCAGACGAACCATTTGTCCTAGCCAATGATGTAACGCAAGTTTTCTAAGTGAAGGACATGTGTAGCAAACCAAAGAGAGGGAAAGGGCCCGATGAGGCAACGCGCCACGTGGTTCTTCAGAGAAAAGGAAAATCGTCGGAGTCAAGGATAAGGCAGACGAACATTACGATCGGTTTTACGGGCAACCTCCGTTCGTAGTGACGGTTGACCCAAGCATCCTCCTATCAAATGAGGGCACTCTTTACTTACGCAATGATCATAGCGAAGGAACATTCGTACGGAGAAAATACGTTGCGTCAACCATCACGTTAAGAGATTGATTGTATTCAATGACTAATACAACAAGTCTTATGTAAATTATTTATCGTACGTTGGTGCACGGATGATCTCAATTATTTATCGTACTTGTTTTGCCTACATAATATGTGTTTTAGTATAATTAATTAACCGTTTTATGATTTTTCTAAATTATTAATGGATTTCATCAAGCCACGGTTAATTGTATATGATTTTTATAACTTGATTACAACTTTAAACCTATTTTTAATCTATTATACTTATTTTTATGATTTTTCTAATTTTTTAATGGACTTGTTCGGGTCACGGTTAATTGTGTATGATTTTTATAATTTTATTATAATTTCAAACCCATTTTTAATCTGTTATACTTATTTTTTTTATTTTTCTAATTTTTAATGGACTTAATTGGGCCACAGTTAATTATATATTATTTTTATAGTTATATTATAATTTTAAACCTATTCTTAATCTATTATCCTTTATTTTATGATTTTTCCAAATTTTTAATGGACTTAATTGGGCCACTGTTAATTGTATATGATTTTTTTAATTTTATTATAATTCTAAACCTATTTTTAATCTATTCTATGCAATGTATTCTCCTTAATTTTTAGTCCCGGTTGTTACTTGCCGCCGAGACCAAAAGTAATTTTGGAAATAGGAGGAAATATTTTTAGTCCCGGTTGGTGTTAAGAATCGGGACTAAAGATATCTTTAGTCCTTGTTCTGAAAAAACAATCGGGACAAAAGATTGTATCTTTAGTCCCGGTTGGTTTTTAGAACCGAAACTAAAGAAATCTTTAGCCTCGGTTCTTAACACTAATCGGTACTAAAGATGGTGGTTTATATAAGGGTACGGTTCATCTTCTTGGACACACCGATCGGACTTAGCACAACTCTTCGTCTCCGTCTCGCGCCATCATCTTCGTCGTCATGCCGTAGTCTCAACGCCGCCACCGCCACTCTCCTCCGCCACACACAATGTGGTTAGTTCTCGCCACCGCCGCTCCCGTCACCTTCTCTGCCGCCGTCGTGCCCGGCCATCGACGCTAGCGCTCAACATCGACGCCAACCACGCAACGCCGCGGGCGCCGCATTGGCACATGCGCGCCGGTCGCCGCAGTCGAATGAAGCCACCGCTGCTGCTGAACAGACACCGTTGCCGCTGCATGAATGCGCGTCGTACGTCGCCCCCGAACCGATGCTGCCTCTAGCCCCGCCGAACCGACACACTGCCGCAGCCGCGCGCGTGCCGCTGAACGAACTCCGGCCGTGCACCGTTTCATGGCCGGCCGGAGTATACAGTACTAACATGGCGGGCTCACCTGTCAATACAATTTAAAAAAATAAAAATTATTAAAATCATTAAAAGCATGTTTATTTTTTTAAAGAACTTCTAAGAAATATTTAAAACAATGATAATAAATGAAAAAATATTTTTACAATTTTTCAAAACTTCTAGAATTATATATAATTAACCATGGGTCCGATTAAGTCCATTTAAAATTCATTAAAATCATTATAAATAGGACGAATACATTAAAATATCATTGTGCTATGTTTTATTTGACCAATATGCATTAAAATATAGTATATTAACTATTGGTTGTTTGCTTGTCAGATTCGAACGCGGGCTACGCTCCAGCTCACGTGGTACCAAGGCCGCCAATTAAGCAGCACTAAGGCAAGTAATAGTATCCAATTTTTAGACTAAATGTATGCTGACTAATTTCTTGCAACTCATCTAGTCGTATATAATTCTTGATTACATATAATGCATATTTGTTCGTGTGTACATAAGTAAATAAATTAGAATATTATATTATTGCTTATATTAATAGTTGCTTATATTACTTACTGATTACTATATACATATATTTTGCATTTGTCTTAAGCAAGTGAACTTATAAGTTTGTCATGGTCAAGGTTTTTAAAATTTGACATTAGTCTCCAAAACGACAAGTATTGACAAGTATTACTTATTGATTAGGCTGTAGGCATATTTGTTCGTGTGTACATAAGTTAATAAATTAGTCAATTAATTATTGATAATGTTAATTGGTGCTTATATTTATTACTACATACATAAAGTTTGCTTATTTCTTAAGCAAATGAATTTAGAACTTCTTATTTGTGTATTATTGAATACTATATCCATATAGTTTGCATATTTGTCAAAAATGTAAATATAACAATATACCATGCACCTTTTGTGCTAATTTACATTTTTCTGCATTATTTAATGTTAGGAAGAGATGGGATTGTCAGATGATGAAAGGTTCCTCTTACACCTGATTAAAGAGGGCATCAACCAATACTTCGAAATGGAGGAGCACGAGGATTGTAGCCTATACTTGAATGAGGAGCAAGAGGAGGGAAACAAGAAGGAGCACAAGGATGGAAAGGAGGTTGAGCAAGAGGAGGGAGAGCAGAACATTGGTTCAAAGAAATTAAGCACGTGGACAACGAGGTCTTGCGAGAAAGGTAGAGAGAAGACACATTATAACTGAAGTAAAAGAAGATGGCAAACCAGTTGCCCGCGCCACTGCTACAACAAAGTTTGTGTCATACTGTGGTTGGGTCATCAGGGATCACGTGCTGATCAACATACAGAATTGGCAGAGAACAAGGGCGAATAGTGAGGAAACTTATCTCCCACAATCAAAGAAGGATATGTTGTGGACAACCCTGCTCGAGACCTTCACTCTCCAGATCCCTCAAGCAGAACATTCTAAAGTTAAGGAGTGGGCTCTGAAGAAGATGGCCACACAATTTCAAACCTTCAAGAAAAATATGTACAACAAATATGTCCTAAAGGGGCTAACATCGGATTTTAACAAATACCCAAAGTTAAGGGAGCATTGGAATGCATTTGTGGACTACAAGTCATCGGATGATGGGGTATCAAGGATAGCGAAGAACAAAGCCAATGCTGCTCGAAAAAAGTACTTTCACCAGCTAGGGTCGAGTGACTATAAGAAGGCAATTCTCAAATGGCGAAGGATGAAAGATGAGTTAGACTCAAAAGGTATCGTTCTGGCCACAACTGATTGGCCCGAACGATCAAAACAATGGTACTGTGCACATGGGGGCACACTAAATGCGGTTGATGGCTCCCTAATCTTTAGCGATGACATAGGACAGGAAGCTCACCGTCTCGTGGATGCCCTAGAGGCCTCTTCTCAGGGGTGATTCTAGCCGGACAGAGAGAAGGACAAACTAACTCTAGCACTATAGAATCCCGAGCACCCAGGACGAACGCACGAAAAAGGCATGGTTCCATGGAAGTATGGTTTCACGAGGACATCCACACGTACAGGAGTCGCATAAGAAGCAAATCCGAGTAGGAGGTTAGGGTTCGGAATCTAGAAATGATGGTCATGGACTATGATCAAAGATTGTCGAATGAGGTGGCAAGACATGTCGAGTTGCGATTAAGCCAGAATCGGCATCCTGGTTAGCCTCTCAGGCAATCGAAGCAGTTGCGCTTCTACATGGCAAATAGCAGAGTAGACGAACGAAGCTATGGCAGCACAAATTGTTGGCGAACCATGATACCTCATGGATGAAATCATGCAGTGGACACCGTGTGAGCTGCATATTCCCTTCAAGAACCAATCAATCAAGGTATGCTCATAGTTTGCACATCCTATTATGTAGCTTGTGAAAAGTCCATCATATGTTACTAATTAACCTCGTATCTCGTGAAGGTGGCATATGGCATGACCATACAAGTGGAGCAAGACCAGAGGTACCACTGTATGCCGATTCCCCCTCGGTACTCAACGGTCGAGTTCGAGCAGGTCATGCCCACTGCATCATACTATGGAGTAAGCGGTACATCGTGCTTCCCGGGCGAGTGGCGGCGTCGGTTCGTACATCCCCACTGCCGCAGCCTGATCCTCCGTCTCCACCGTCT
This sequence comes from Oryza officinalis, assembly GCA_008326285.1. Classification (NCBI taxonomy): domain Eukaryota; kingdom Viridiplantae; phylum Streptophyta; class Magnoliopsida; order Poales; family Poaceae; genus Oryza; species Oryza officinalis. Next base: position 20,589,001 of record BDMV01000006.1, read on the forward strand.
CGTCCATCTCCTCCACAACCTCGGTCTGCACCGTCTCCTTCATCTCCACCGCCGCAACTAGCTGCTCCTGCTCAACAACGGTCCCGCTCACCTCCTCCTCTTGTGCTATCAAAATATAAGTAAACAAAGAAGCCAACAATTGACGAGCCAAAGAAATCCTCTTCGAAGAAAAGGCCGTATGATATGACTGACGACGAGACTGACATGGAAGTGTCCAGGCAGGTGAAGGATCACTTCAAGCGATGAAGTCCAAAGTAGAAGGTTCCAATAGACCCAACATCAAAGGCATTTTTTAAGAAGATGAGCGAAACAACGAGATCGAGCATACTATCGTACTACGACCGCTCAATTCGCAAGTCTTATTAAAAGACTAAAAGAAAGTCAAAAGATACTCCCCAGCTCGGAATGCAAGCAAAACAAGCGGTTGACATGATGCCATCTGAATATGACTGCAATGTAGAACAATTTATGGCAGATACTAATCTTACCAAAGAGCAACTGCTAAGGATAGCCCCTATCAAGAAGGCATCAATAGCCGATATTCGTCAGCCATTTAACATCGGTGAACCACTTGTCCAATCAGAGCTGGTCAAGAACCTATCTAAACAGATGTACCGATTTCAACAATGGTACATGGAACAATTAGTAAATGGTAGGATCATGTTCGCTGCAAGGGTTAAAGACGAAGATTACTTTCGTGGGATGTGCGATATATGGATAAACTTCAAGGATGTCTATGAAGTATACCATGAAGACGCCCTTGACATCTCTCTTCTCAGTTACTGGGTTATGTAAGTGTCGTTTAATTTTAATTTGTTCCTTACCTCGTCGTATGTAACATCGAAGATTTATCATGTGTGGATACCTGACATCTTTTTATTTTGCGCTGTAGAATGGAGATTCAAAATTGTCGTAGACAGGGATATTTCAAGGTTGGTTTCATGGACCTCTACGTCATTAATGAGATAACTGTAAAGGACTTTCCAGGTGAAACAGAGGATAACATTTACAAATTCCTGGTGCAGCAACATTATAAGACCTTCATACTCTTGCCTTACAACACAAAGTGAGTTTTTATCCCTTTTTGTACCAATTTTCTTCTCTTATTCATACAATGATATGTATATTACACGTAATTTGAAGATTTCAGGATCCTCCTTGTCATAAACACTTCTAAAAGCATTATCCATGTCCTGGACTCTATATGGAAACCAATGGAAAATTTCAACTCAATCATTGAAATGATTAACAGGTAATGTCATCCATTCCCCTGGCATTATGATTGCTTCTATCGCTACTATGTGCATCAAGCATTATTAATTATAGTTTGCAACTGTTGGGCGTGGGCACGGTTTTGTACAAACGTCCGCGGGGAATTCAAGGATGAACTGGCTGTGAGGATGAACTTTCACGGTAGGTACATGGTCCATAATTATATATTTCATTTATTCCACATCAAGAAATATTTCATAAGTTCGTTTCTTTTTAGTGTTTACGACAATAACAGGGGAACAACTTATTCACTGCATAACATAAGGCATTAACACTGAAAAGGATATCGAAGTACGTAAAAATCATTCATACATTATTTACACTCTTCTCGTTAATTCAATATATTCATATCTCATTTTTTGAAAATGACAGATTTTATAGATGAAGCAAGAACTCCTCCCGACAGATTACATAAGGGCTATTCAAGAACAACTGATGGGATTTATTATGGACGAGGTTGTTAATCCGTCAGAAAAAATCCACGACAATAAACAACCTATTCCTCGACCCGAAGCGTTATCATAGCTTCATATATTTGTAATATATGATAGAATATTATAAATTAACGACCATTATACATATATCAAAAACATGTATTTAATTCCCATTATACATAAGTAATACTAGCAATTATATATAGAAGATATATAATCATAAGTGTATAATCATATACAAAAATATATAATCATATGTGTATGTATTTATTTATATGTATATATAGACATACATATATATACATGTATATATGTATGTGTTTATATATGTATACATACACATACCAACATATAAAAAAATATACAGCAAAAACAACCAGTGAAAAAAACAGAAAAAAACTCTTTAGCATCACTAATCGGTACTAAAGATAGTGTGCCCAGCCACGTGGTGTGCTATCTTTAGTACCAGTTGTCTGACCTGGGACTAAAAAATTACCCTTTTTAATCTCGGATTATGCGTACTGGTTGCTCAACCGGTACTAATGTGCATATCTCCAGTAGTGTGTGTAAAGCAGGCTACGAATAATAGTAGTAAATGGCGTATCTAGCTTAATGTGGTCTTGGATTTTCATGTATTATGCTTAAAGAAGACTTTACTCCAACTACTGATTAATAAAACATAACTCTGATTTCGCAAAGACAAAAACAAAAACGAACAATTCTATAAAAAAAAATTCACATTTCATTTATATATTGACAAAACTGGTTGGCTATATATTTAGACAAACAAGCTAGCTATTGCTTCCTCCGGTCACGTACATATTTGACATTGGGAGTATTATATGTGATACTCCCAACGTCAAATACACTTGACTGGAGGGAGTACTGTATGGTAACAAGTATAATATATATGCATGCTACTATCTGTATTACTGTATATCACCGTATATGTACAAACGAAACCAAACCAAGTGAGGTGGGGGTGACTGGGCTCTGCCAAGCTGGACTAGGGTGGAGGTAGAGCGTTCTCGAGGTCCACCTGTGTGGGAGCACGGCGAGCTTCCTCATCTTCCTGAGCTGCTGACGTGGACGCGCGCCTGGCCCTCCATCTGATGATCTGGAGGAGGATGGCGTTGGCGCAGATGACCACGCCAAAGCCCGCGAAGGTGGACAGGATGATTGCAATCACCGCCTGCAGTCGCACCTGTAACGTATATATGTGGCGCAAAAAGATAAAAAAAAGATAATATTAGGTTATTTGTTACCTATATATCACTCCACTCCACCACCATGAAAACCACAATACTAGTAAATTGGACTATAAATAGGGTAGTTATAGTTGCATCACGGTTGAATTGGTAATTGATTTTAGTATGGTACATCTCTAATTTTACAGAGATAAGTAAGACAGTAGTCCATGTAATTTATTTGTTGAAAAAGTTATAACTATTTAATTAGACTTCATGCCAGAAATGCATTTTTTTTGCCTAATTCTAGTGGTTCGAAATTTTCAAAATGTCAGTAACATGGGAACCCCCAGCAAGCACATATCTCGCTGAATTTTCAGATTTTTTCAAATTTTTATAGTGAATTTTGATAAAATTTTATTCAAATTCAATCAAAATTTATTAAAATCTTAAACAATTTCGTGCAAAAAGTACCAAAAACATCAAAACTTACAAAATTTCGGTCCAAACCGAAAGTGCAAACCCTGATTCTAGCTTCTAACATATTTTTTGATGTGGCTGGTTTTTTCTCTTACGTATCTGTAGAAGAGGTGGGTGAAGAGCACGATGAAGAGATATTGCACAGCTGAGTAGATCCACACATACTTCCTGGACACTGCATTGACACGTACGCTGATCAGCAATTAATTAATCTTTTGCTTGTATTATAGTGAGAAATGTATCATGGTCTTCGTGGATGCGCACAGAGAATCAATCAATCAATCAACCAGAGAGATATGTAGATGATGATTACCCATCTTGGTGGTGGTGAGAGAGGAGAAGAGCCCGAGCACGCAGGCAAACGGCAGCGAGATGGCCAGCGCCGCCGTGCCGTGGTCGCCGACGAGCAGCTGCTCCAGGAAGCAGAAGTAGGCGAGCATGCTGACGATGACGAGGATGGTCGTGCCGCGCCACACGCGCCCGTAGCTGTACCCTCCTCGCCGGTTGCCGCCGGCGATGTCGTCACCGGCCGCAGCGGCAGCGGCTGCAGCGGCGGCGGCGGCCTCCTGGACCAGCTGCTGGCGGTCGTGGACACGGCGCAGCGTGACGGGGAGGTTGAGCACCTCGTGGTTGCACACGTCGCAGGTGGCGTTGCCCTTGATGCTGAACCACTTAACGGCGCAGTCGCCGTGCGCCAGTGCCAGCTCCCCCTTGCACCGACACTCCAGCTTCAGCGTGCCGCCGCCGCCACCGCCGCCGCCGCCGTCCTCCGACAGCGCCACCATGCATATCCGGCAAACCAGCGCCTCCTCCTCCGCCTCCACGCTGCCGGTGTCGTCCTCCTCTTCCCCGGCAGCGTCTGCATTGCCGTCGGGAGTGGCGCCTATCACCGACACCCTGAACCGTACGCTGCCACCGTCGGGAATACGAAGGGAGCTCGAGTCCGCCACTCTCTTTGAGCCTCCTCCTCCTTTCGAGCTGAATCTCGACAGGGTGCTCATTGGCACGGACTGTGAGCGGCTGATGTTCATGTGATCACTCGCTTGCTTCGCCTTCGTCTTCGTCTTCGTCGCCATCGTCTCATCGTTCTTACCAAATTGAGCGAGCAGTAAGCAGGCTGTAGGCTGGGTAAATAGCTAGTCAGTTAGCCGAAATTGCACTTACTGCAGAAATGTGATCACTGCTTGCTGAATCTGCAGCTGGCTGATGATCGAAATCCAGCGACGACGAAGAATGCGCAGCAGTAGCAATTCTGAAGCTGAAGAGTTTGGAGAAGGAAAGCGACCGAGCGCCGGCCACCGGCGCCGCCGCCGCCACCTCGCCGTCGTCCCCGGCGCCGGTCGAGCTCATGCTCCGTGCTGGCAACAGCCTGCTACTCATTCCCGTCGACTGTTTCCTCAGATCACCTGGCGACTCTCTGAAAGCAGCAGCAGAAGCAAGCTCTTGGTGATCATTTCCATATCTTGCCGAGGAGGAAGATATCGAAAGCATCGGCCAGGCACCATTTCTGTCTCCTTCCATTCCCATGCTTGTGCTTACCTGAGCATGCCATTCATGTACATATACGAAATCAGTTTAGCCAAGAATTTTGTCCTCATGATCTAAAAAAACATTGGCAATAGCAAGCAATGATTGAATTGCAATGGCAAGCGGGTAGAAACTCGCTCACCTCGTGTGCGTGTTGAGCCATAGCAAGCACTCGATCAACGACAAATCAGAGGCCACATGCAGGCAGGATTGTATGGGCAGAACGTTTTTTTTTATCTTTCGGGGCACAAACTCACAATCAATGTGTCATGCACTTGCAATTAATCAGGACAGCGACGTAGCAAGCGACTGATTGATGGTCGAATAAATGGACCGGACGGGTAATTAAGGGCCGGGGGTGACGTGAGGTGTGAACGGGAGAAATTAAAGATCAAGAAGAAACACCATCAGCGGCAGCGACTGCAGGTAGCTGCCTGCCTAGCTTAGTTAGGTTGGGTGGTGTGAAAGGGAAATTAGCTACCTTAATGGGGACTGATATAATTTTGCAAGCACCACACAGGCCACAGCTACTAGTAGCTAGTTTAGATGTCTTTGGCTTGAGCTAATTACATCCTTAATGGTTCCATGCACGACACCTCACCCGACAACAGCGATCTTTGGGTGACAGTTCTTGCATTTATATGGTTTGTTGCTTTGCACGGATATTTAGATATAAGCTTGATCGCCTTTGCAACATTTAGATAATTAGTTTCATTACTTAACGAAAACATTTTCATTACCTAAAAAAAATACATTGCTTAATGAAATGTCTGTTATCTCAAGAAAACATATGTGTAGGCTTATTTCAGAAGTACAAAATTAAGCAGTATTCAGTTATCACTCATCAGGGAAGAAATTAATTAAGGGGAGCATAAAGGCAAGCAATAAACAGGGATTCTACGCATGCAACAATCGTGGAATCAAAATTATGGTGATATAGTACCAAAACCCAACTAAGCAATACAAATCTGGAGATGCAGTACTAAAACCCCGCATCTACACATATATGTGCTCTCTCTGATTATGTCGAAGCTAGGAAGGACTACTTATTAACTGTTTTCTGTTTTAATCATGCTAAAGTAGCTAATTAATCATTAAGCTGTTCAAACAACCCTACAATATTAATTAATTTATGTTGCTGTTTTCCCAAGTCTGCGTGCGCTGGAATTAAGCGTGCTTCATTTCCCTGCCGGCAAGTACAAACGAGAATAGTAGTGCTCATGTTGCTGTTGCTTCCCATGTACCCATTTGACTTGCTAATCCCACTTAGATCCACTCATCAGTCATCGCGGATACTTGGGATAGCTTCGTTTTGATGTATGCTTTAAGGAAAACAAAAAACAAACAATGGAACGAAAACGACACGGTGACTAAGAAATTAAAATGCATCGAACAGAGGTTGATTAAGTCTAAGCGTGGAAACTACCTTATTTCTACACACCGTGTTTTGGGTACGATCTTAGTAAAAGACGAAATGCAATCACGTGACTACGAGTCAACTTTAAATAGGCTTCAACACGACACCACCTTTCTCTCTTCCGTGTCTCTTCTGTACAGTAATATTATTTCGTTTGCAAGACTGGTTTTAGGCCCAAAACCATCACAAAATATCAGGCCCAAAATCAGTGTAAACTACCAGCCCAAAATCAGTTTTTCAAAATGTACGCATGGAAAGACTGGTTTTCAGATTAAAATCTACCAAGGAGAGCCCGATAGAGCCGGGAAAAGAAAACAAAAAAGACTATATTAATTACGTCCCTCAACTAGCCCGAGTTACATGGCCTGGAGTTTCATTTAGCTAACCAGATACAAGGCTTCCTCAACTAATAAAATCAGTTAATTTTGTCTCCTCGAGTGATCTGGATGGTGGTTTTATCCTGTGACGCCTATATCGCACTTACATGACAGTTTAGCTAAAAAAGAAAAATATATATGATATGTTAGTGAGACCTCCATCCTCTCTTCTCTTCTTCTTCCCGAGCAACTCAGACGTGGCTGCCGTCTGCCCTCTCCCCTCCTTTGTCATGATACCTCATCCCTAGGTCAAATTGTGCGAGCCAGGGAGATCTTAAGTGCGATGGAGGGATCTGAGGCATGGGGAGACTGAGGTACTTGGTGAAAGAAGAGGAGGTCGTCGAGGCTACAGTGCACGTGGCGGCAGTGCAGACTCGGGAGGTGATATAGGGAGGGAGTGCGACAGCAGCGCATCAAAGCGAGCAGGAGTTGTACGCATGCACAAAGCTAGACATTGGTGATGAGGAGCTTCTCCTCTGTCTTGTAAAGGTAGGTGACAATATGCACAAGGTTGGGGTGGGTGGGGTGGCCGACGCAACACATGTGCTATGAGAAGTCCTCACGTCCGACTTTGTTCATGTCCTTGAATCACTTCAACACCACCGCCAACCTATCCTAGAATGCTGACAAGAAGTTACCACTGCCAAGCTCCTTTGCCGATGCCCGGAGGAGGTCCTCAATCTCGAACCTCAGTTGGCATTCTTGGATGAACACCGGCCCATGCTCATGACTACAGCCGCTAAGCCAATGCAGTGGCTCCTAGGTCAATGTTCACTGCCAATGCAGTATGGCGCTTCGGTTTGAAAAGCTTTTCTCACTAATCGTGTAGGGGATTTTGGCCTGTTGTTAGGATTCTAGGTTTTTATTGGGTAACAGGTAGTTTAGAGTTTCAGCTGCCGATGAGCTGTTAGCAGCCATGCGCTGGTACTTTTGGCGCCTAATGACTCCTTCCATGGTGAGGATAACTCTGATGATGATGAGCATTATGGAGACACGACGCAGCTTGACGCGAGCTCAGGAGAAAGAGAGAAGAGAGGAGAGACGGGTCAATGAGAGGTGAGACCTACTATATTTTATAACAATAATATCATGAAAGCTCTATGTCTGATGAAACTGTCAAAACCACCCATGAACACAAAATAAACTGGTATTAACAGTTTAAGGATGCAAGGAGGTGGCATATGTGGCTTTGCCGTTGATGTAGGAAAATCAGACTCGGGCTAAAGTTGAGGAATAAAATAGACTTTTTTCCAAAAGGAAAACTCCTCTCAAGCTAGCCCACTCAAAAATAGAGAAAAGTTGGGATTCATTTGGGTCACTTCACAGGCTTGCACCTTTGTTTGGCCCCATAGCCCTAATCAGAAGTCAAAACCTTGGTCCACTCCCTACATGTATACCTGACTCCAAAGACCTCTGTTCTAAATGTTGCCTGGTCACAAACTGATATTCATCCACCTTCGGACCTATGTTCTGCTCTACTATCTCTGTCCCAACAAAAACAAACCTAAGAGTGAATATGATACTATTTAGTACAACGAATATGGATAAGGACCATCTAGTATAACGAATTTGAATAAGGGTCTTATCCAGATTCATTGTACTAGATTGTGTCTCATTTACTCATAGTTTTGTTTTTTTACAACAGGAGTACCTCCCTTTACCATAGGAAACGGACTTCCGCAAGCAAAATAGTCATGATGTCTCCCATACCTACAACGGTGATATCACTTCTTGGTGATGAAAAGGACAGTGATATGTTTCCTCTGTGCCTTTCAACTCCACTCCTTATACTTGACTCCACTCCTTATACTTGATAAGGCAGGCTCATATACATGCACATAAATAATATGTTGAATGTTAACAGTTCTTTTTCTCGAGAGAGAAGTTAATTTGCACAGTTCGTGTTGGTTGTTGCTTAGCTCATGGCCCTTGTATAACCCATATTTTCCTTTTAATGTTTTGCAAATGTGTCATTCTTTTATTACACGTACCTACAGCACCACGTGTGTACGTTGTGCATCAGGCCATTCACAGTGTTTCTAGGTGGCATTCAGCCCTAGCCTGCCACCTAGGAGATTCAATTCCACGTATTTACATGTTAAGTCTCTAGCCAGCTACTTGCTTGCACCTAGAAAATGGGTGACCTCATCAGAGCAAACAGAAAACAGGAGAGAGGAAGGAAAAAAAAAAGGAGACCGATGAGCTCATGTCCCGCCATGGATCAGTGCAGAGCTGCTCAACGGCGGTTGCAGCCCACTGCTTCACGCTGCTGCCGAGGAGCTCGTCGACCCACCGACCCTATTTGTGCCCTCAAGCTCCATCTCTGGCCCAGCCGTCCCGCGCCCAGCCAGATCTGGCTGTCAAGGCGTCTGTCCGCACCGACAGTGGCGCCGAGTTCATCATCGCGGGAGAGGGAAGAGGCGAGAGGCATCGACGAAGCTTATCGTCGGTGCGGGAGTAGGGCAGGGGATTTGAGGCGCGGCCTCGATTTGCGCCTCTGCTATGAAGAGGGGGGGGGAAGACGGAGGGGAAAGAGGAGCGGGCGCGTCGTCCACTTGCCACCCTATTTATCACGCTGCACTGACGAGCTGCCACCACAACCAAGGTCAAATCCGGTGAGCCCTAGGCCGGATCTGGCGAGCTCGGCGGTTTTGTCGCCCGCGTAGGGGCGGGGGAGGGGGCGTAGCGGTGATGCCCCGATTAGGAGAGGTGGCGGCGTCCGATTTGTTCCATGGATGTCAGCGGTAGGGGGAAGGAGAGTGGCGTCAACATAGAGGGCAGGCAAATGGACGCCGGCATAGACTTGGCCGATGGCGACGAGGACGACCACGTGCTGCCCGTCGTTCGAAAGCCTCAGCTTCCTTCGCTAGTGAGGAAAAATAGAGTAGAGAGAGGGAAGGTGAAAATCTGGTGGGACCCATTAAATAACCTACACTGTGAAACAAGTTGCTTTATAGAAGCTTCATCTAATGTGGCATTCGAGATTCTCTTATAAGGGTCTTGCATTGTAAAAGCCCTCACAAGCACGCTATGGCTCTGTTTACTGTATCCCCACTAAACTAGTTAGATACTTAGGGATGTTACGCTTCCTAATGTAAAATACTATTATCTCTGTCCATGATAAGTGTGTATAATAAGTGTGTTCAGGTTTGGAGCCATGGACTCTTGGTGATAATAGTAATCAGATAAAATTAAAATGCACTAGATTCTATTTTAGAGTAAATTTTATAAAACTACATATGCTTTCACCAAATTATCATAAAACTATACATACATTTAAAGATGTACATTATAAAACTATAGATTTAGCACCAAATTTATTACAGAAGATTTAGTACATCATATCATACAACTATAGATTTTAGAGTTTATATTAATAGTACAATTAATGTTACAAAAGTTGTCATTTTATAATAAAACTGATGTTAAATATATATTTTTTAAAATGATAGCTCAAATACGTAGTTTTGTGAAAATATGATGTCAAATACGTATTGGGTTGTTCGTGTAGGACAGGCCTCCGCCAGTCTGCCGGCTTTGCCCCTTCCCATAATGGGTTGTTGACCCTAATGCGACAGCGGCACAGCACCGCGGACGGCGGCTGCAAAGACCACGAAATCTCAAAAAGCCCTAAACTGATAGGGTAATCTGACAGGCGTGGCTCTTCCAAGTGAGAGCGAAGAAGACTGCAGGCTCGAGCAATTGCGCGGGTGATTAACATTATAATACAACTCAAGCAAAATTGCTGCCCATGGCCAAACTCCTCAGCTTTTGTGTGATTTCTTGTCTTGCTTAAATACCATAAAAACCTCACCCGGCAAGGATCCCCACGACTTTTGCCTTTTCCACGGACCAGGACTGCAGACTGCAAACACAAAATGCTCCTCATGAACAGAGCTCACGTGTTGAGCACAAAAGACTCGGAACACGATAGCATTGGAATTATCAGCAGCTACGTTTCATGTTATCTCAATGTTGTAGCAGCTGAAGGGCTGGCAGATGCCTCGACTGTAGTGGCAAAAGGAGAATGGATATTTCCATGCAATATAATCATAATTCCTCCCATGCCTACCATAGTGCGCATTTTGGGAAAAAAGACACGTTGATCTAGGGGGCTCAGCCGCTCAGGCTTCTGCCATGTTATATATACATAGATCTCCATGACATATCTCTGTGGCTTCAGGCTCCACTCCTTATAATTTATAAATGATGAGGTAGGCTCATATAGTTATTAGCCGGAAAAAACCTAATATTGATCGTCACTACAAGATAATTGAGCTATCATCACCAAATTATTACAACGAAAAATAATTCGTGGCAAAATATTATACTATTGCAATGATAATTTTTCTGTGGCAAATAACAATATTTTATTGCAACGAGTTACAATCGTTGTTTTATTCACTATTTTTGTTACAATAGAAAATGAGCTATCACCACGAAAAATATTAATGTTGCAAAAAAAAACATGTTCTATCATCATAATTTCAATTTTTGTGGCAATTTACATATTACGTGGCTGTAAGTTACTTTTCACTATTTTCTGTTGCCACGATCAATAAATTCGTTGCAATAAAAAATTTGTCATCTCATAATTTAACTTAATTTTCTCATATGGACATAACTTAATTTTTTCATATGGACACGGATTGACACTACAAGAATCCTGAGCTTCTGTGACGATTGCCAGATGACAGAGCACCTATTTGTCATTAACAGAGGCTGTTTATGACGACTGTTCGCAGGATAACAACCGTTTATGACCAAGCTCTGCCTTTGTCATAAACATCGTCATACTATCAGTCCGCATAGGATTTGTGACGATAGATCATGACAATAGTCAATCGTCATAAAAGATAAATCTATTATGATTATTTTTAAAATGTCTTGTTATGCTACGTGGCCACTAGTCCACACTATGATTGGAAGAAAAAAAATAAAAAACCATGTATAACTTTTTTAATTAAAAGGGGAAAAATCGAGTATTCCCGTCCACATGAGATAATTCTAGTTCACATAGGAACGATTTCTTGATTAAAAAGAGAAAAACTTGAGTATTCCTGTCCACAAGCTCCAAGTTTCATGTAGGATTGTAGAAAAAAAAGCCATGTATGATTTCCAGATTAAAAAGGAAAATCAATCCACATGAGATTCTAGTTCACATAGGAACAATTTCTTGATTAAATAAAAAGAGAAAAAAATTGAGTATTCCCGTCCACAAGCTCCTAGTTTCATGTAGGATTGTAAAAAAAAAAGCCATGTACGATTTCCAACCCCTGCTCCGATTGTAAAAAAAGAGAAGACATGTACAATATCCAAATTAAAAAGGGAAAAACCATAAAAACATCCCCTGCTGGGTTCGAACATGCAACCTCCCGGTTACAAACCAACTGAGCTAACCAATAAAGACAAGTCACTACTGATGCTAGAAAGAGTGTTCGACCTCTTTTATTATGCTAATATCTGGATGCATGCAAAAAGAGTATCCTAGACTCTCGCATCGCAGGCCGCCCATGAGGCCCATCTTGCATTCTGCATGTCTAAGACTCGACTCGAAATCCCCCACCGGTCGTCTCCTTCCATCCTTCGTTCTTCCCGTGAACTAAAAAAAAAATCCCCAATCCAGCAACCCTAGACGGCTAGACACTGGGCAGCGGCGAATCGGCGCATCGCCGCCGGGCAAGACACGCGCGGGCGGCCGGCTGCGTGGCATATCTCTACAGTGCAAAACAAGGACAACAAGAGGTGGCCAAAGCTCTAACCCCTGCTGTAGCGAAATATTGAGGGAGAGTAGCAGATTATCTCACACTTCAAACATGTAAAAGTATGCTAATGTTTTATCCAGAAATTTGTATCAGTTTGGTTTGATTACTCTGCTCCTGTCATGCTTATGCTTATTTGGGGTGACATCAATTAAATTTATACATAGCAACCATTGTCAATGCTAGAGTACTTGTTTTTGTGTTATGTGTGTACTTTAACATAACCATTACTCATGCCATCATGTTTCTCTCCATATTGCAGAAGCAAGAAAAATACAAAGACAGTGAGCCCACTGCAATTGATCTATTCGAGGAGTTTCACTGCAGCAAAACTAAAGGTTTTAGTGAACATGTGAAGAAAGCTATAGTAAGTACTAAACTCTTACCTCCTCTTTCCTTCTTTTATTAAGTACCTTGTGCAACAAATCTTTATTTATTTTGTAATGCAAAACTGAAACCTTGCTTTGATTGCTAGGATGATATGCATGCTGAGGAAGTCCTCACTTCACCATCTGTAGAAGATGGGCAGCAAGCTAAGACTTCTGTTGAAGTTGTTTCCAAAGTGCTGCCGAAGTCAAATACATTTCTGCGCAATGTCGGAATTCAGCAGCCTGCTCCCAAGACACCCAATGTGATGAAAGAGCTACAAGTTGAATTGAATGCAAAGAAAATAGAGTCTGCATGACTTCAGTAGGAGATTGAAAGATTGAAGGCACAGGCACAGAAATCTGATGCAAAAGTGAACAAACAAGCTGAGGAGATTGTGAGCCTGAGGAAGATGGCAACAGATACCCAAAGCCTCCTTCGACAAATGTTTGCATTTGGACAGGGTCAGGTCAATCCTCAGGTACACAACTTTAAGCTTTTGCATCCAAATCAAGACTATTCTGTTTCTTTAGTGGCTGAATTTTTTGTGCATGGTGTATTTGAAGTTTACATAGCAAATATTTCCTATGTGCCCCAACTGAAAACATGCCCTTTTGATGGCAGGAATGAGGTGACTGAACCTGGAATTTGATGGCTACTGTTAGTACAAAACTTGGAGGCTGTGATCACTTTTGGTACTTGGGAACTTGGTGTATGTGACTGTTGTTGTATGGTGTATGCGCTTGCTAGAACTTGGTGCTAGCTGTTGGTTGGTGGTTAGAATTTTGTGCTGGTTGCTTTTGGTGCTGCTCGTTGCTACAGGCTGCTAGCGGGATATCTCTGTGTTGCTGGCTGCTGGCAGGATGCATGGTTGAACTTGCGTCTGCTTGGTGGAAGTTTTTGGTGCAGGGACTTGGCACTAGCTGTAGGAACTTTTTAGTGGATTGGAACTTGTTTAGTTGGTTAGGTCATTCTGTTTGTAGTGTGCTTGTATGGAAACATGTTGGAAAGTGTATTTTGCCTTGTAATGTATGGAAACATATTGGAAAGTGTATTCTGGAACATGCCGTATGGGCTGGAAGGATTATGGTTGAAATCTAATTATAATATAATTATGCAATTGGTTGTGGTTTATATTCTATGATTATATTTTTAATTGGGCTGGCCTAAATATGGGCTAGAATTCAATGTTGGGTTGTAATATAAAAAGGTAATAGACAATTTGTAATTGGGCCAAAAAATATTTTGGGCCAAAAAAAATAAAAAAAGCCCATGCTATATGGGCCGAATGTGAATTGCCATGTCATTTGTCATGTTACATGTGCCATTTCATCGTACATGTGGCATTATTTTGTTCAATATGTTGTGACGAATTCATCTTGTCACTACATCAATGACAAGAGAAATATCGTCACTGTATCAATGACGAAGTCCTCTGATGGTCACAGAAGCCAGGTAGTGACCAACCTTCTGTGATGACAGTCAATTCGTCACTGCAGACAAACAGTGATAGGAAACAGGCCCTGATCGTCATATTCAAATTGTCACAGAAGCCCAGGATTCTTGTAGTGTGAGACAAATTTTATATGAAAATTGTAGATCTCGACGAGATCTACAATTTTATAGGTGACAACTTTTTCATTTGAAATCTTTTAGATACTCAAATCCAAGATTCAAATATCAGTTAGGTAGGCTCAAATGGAATTATTTGTATTTTCTAATAGCATTGATGCGTAGGTGAGTCGGTAAAGGAGAGATCTGTAAAATCAAGGTTTGTTTGATTCTTCTATTGTGATGAACAATTGGCATATGAGGTTATTGGTTTTGATATTTGGAGATTCTTGGCGAAGTGGTTTTTGAGATGATTGAATTTTCAGACGGTGAACAAGAACTACTGTTTTTGTTGGGTCCGGTCAGACCGAGCAGGTAAGGCCAGTCAGACCAAAGGTGTGTGTGCGGTCAGATCGGCCAGCCCGCGGTCTGACCGGCCGATTCTGTGTCGGTTTCGGTTTCGGGTTGTTTTATTGGATATACGTGGTTAATTCGTATTTATGGCTTCTAGATGGATACTATGCGTATGTAATGCTCTTGTGTGCTAACAATGAGACAAGTTGGTGATAGCTTGTGCTCGGATATGGTATCTTTGTTTGATTCATATGTAGGTAATCTTTATGTCTCGGGAGAGTATTGTCGGTGATGGATCGGGAGTCAACTTGGAGATAAGGTGACGTCCGGACGATCAGATATCATGCGGGATACTTAGGCTAAAGATTAATGCACGTGGTCAGTGAAGTTTCTATGTGGTATACGATGGAGATATTGTGTGCGTATGGGATGTGGAGTCGAATTTGGAAGGAGTCCAAATTTGAAATATTGGAATATGTAAAGTTGGTTTCTTGTACGGGAAGGTTTCCTAGGTGGATTAGGACTTTTTGTATGAGTTTGGTTCCTGGCTTTAGGCTGCCTATCTCATGTATAAATAGAGGGAGGGTGTGACCTCCCGGTATCGCTTTGGAGAGCATTGAGTTGAAAGTTTAGTTAGGGTTTTGACTTTAGTCGAGATTTTCGTGAGGAGTGCTGTTGTTGCACTTTGTAAACACAGAGAGAAGTAATAAAGTGGTCATCTACTTTGAGAGATCTTTAATTTGTGTTTGCTCGGGTTCGGCGGTCTAACCGGCAAGTCGGCGGTCTAACCGGCAAGTCATAGGCGGTCAGACCGGCGCATCTAAGCGGTCAGACCGGCGGGGACGCGGCGGTCAGACCGATAACGGTGGCAGGAGGCAAAGGCGATTTTGGAGCGGTCAGACCGAGGAATCAATACCGGTCAGACCGACAGCACAGGACGGTCAGACCGGCTGATCTATTCCGGTCAGACCGATCTACATCGATTTGAGGGTAACTTTTAATTCCGCTAAAAGTTTTGGTTTTTGGGTACTACAACCATTCACCCCCCTCTGGTTGGCTTAGTTCTTGTTCTTCAATCCTACAAGATCTTGGGTTCGAATCCTAGCCACGACAAGGTATCAAAAAATAGTTAGGATAATGGATTAATAATTAAACTTTTAGTTTGGTAAGTAAAACTAATGCCACACATGGAGTGGTGGCATTAATTATTTATTGCAACGATGTGAAATGTTGCAATATGATTTTTTGCCACGTCCATTTTGTGGCAATATCAAAATTTATTACCACTAAATAAAATTCGTTGCAATAACCTATTACTACTCTATTTATTACCATGGCTAGCAACGATTTTAAAATTGTGGCAATATGTATCTGTTGCTACAATTTTAACATTAATGCCCTGATTTTTTTTGTGGTGATAAATTATTTTTCTAGTAGTGCGCTAATTTCTTTTATATATCTTTTGCAATGTTCGCCTTGTTGCATAGCAGTATAGCACACATGGCCCCTGTAAATTTCATATTTTCTTTTTCATGTTTGCAAATGTGTCCTTATTATCCCTCCATCCCAAATGTGTCATTATGGCACATGGCCCATGTAAAATCACTATTCTGAAATAAATATTCATAAAAATATGTAAGATATACACATTTTAATCAACGAGGGTTCATCCACCGTCCCCAAGCCTCGCTTGGTCTGGTTTACCCTCGTGTCCAGTTTTCCATATTGTCCATCATTTCGACCTTCCCACACATCAGGCAATGTCACATCATCCTTCCCTATCCTATTTTAAGCAAGATTTTAACTTATGAGGCTAGTCAAGAGTAGTACAAGTTCCAGCGCTTAATTAACCGCGAGCATGGCTATTCCAATAGATTTGTTTACTCACATGGTAGTGGATGTACGCTTTTAATCCCGCACCCCATGACAACACCCAACACATGAGACTTGTCACGGCCCGGTTTTTCGGTCACCCTCATATTACGACACCCGCTACAAGGACTACGAATCTCCTGGCGTTTTTGAGGTACTAGGGGGTTACATAATATATATAAATATATTTAGGTACATTTTAGGTTTTCTTCATGACATTCGATTGATCCAACACATCTTCACTCACAATAGTAACAACTTCAGAACTACCATGACTGGTGCCGCTGCACTTGGTTTACATAATCTGCCAAGTACATATCCATTCGAGAAATGCGGTCGTACTCGGTTCGTTTCCTGCATAGCTTCTTGACTTGGTCCTTAACTAACTAGGGCCGTCGGCTTACTGTTTCATAGAACCACTCATATGCTATCCATGTCGCCCCAGTAGAAAATGCTTTTTTTATTAAGTTTTTGGTTTTCACAAAGGTTTTGAATTGCAGGTGGCGACCATGTCTCCACTTGTCTTCCAACAATCACTCACACCAAGTGATCACCGCATTTGCATCCATATATCAAACATGGAGTGTATGATCGTCTAAACAAGCAATGCTAAGCAGTGTCAATAATTGACCACGCAAAAATAATAGACTCAGGCAACAAGGAATATGGATAACAATTTCAAGGGTGGCTTACAATCAAGTTTAGGTATGTTTTTTATAATTAGCATGTAATTTTATTTGCAATCAACACATTTATAAAAATAGGATCAACATGCTCAAGGAGGGAAACATAGTGACTTGCCTTGCTCAGTCAAGGGCTCCTCGATTGCTGCGACTTCTCCTTCTTCATAGACGTAACATGTTCGGTCAACGATAGGTTAACGGTCAGCTTTCTTATTCTAATGTAAAGGGGACAAAATCCTGGAAAACCAGTGCCACTGGGAAGGTCTTGATTTTAGAAGAATTTTAGTAAAAGTTTCGTTGAAATCCGATTTAAAACGAATGAGTTATGGCTTTTCAAAGATTCAAATTTGAAGTAAAACAAATTAATTGTGGAAACTTCCTGTTTAGGCATTTACTCAAATTTTGGAATTGTTTTTGTATAGCAAAATATCTTGTATCGCTGACATGTAGGACCCACATCATCTTCCTTTTATAAACCATTATTTTTCAAAAGGAAAACAATGAGACAATGACAGGTGGGATCAGGGTCAACCTTTGGCCTGGTCAACTTGACTATTTAAGATGGCCTTGGGCCCACATTTCAATATCAAGGTTTTTAAACATGATCTTAATTAGATTTTATTAGCAGATGGGACCTACACGTCAGCCTAACATATTAACCAACTAATTAACTTAATCACCTTAATTAATTTTAAAACAAAATCATTTCTAGTTGGGGCCCATTGTCAGACTCTCTTCTCCCTTCTTCTCTTCTTCTTTAGGTTTGTTTAGGTATGGCTTGGAATAACTTGTATGTTTGCACCATTATACAGGAAGTTATTTCTCTGTTGACGGTTAAGTATCAACATTAACCGTCAACTCTTGCATAAAAAATACAAAATAAAATGTCAAATTTAGTGGTATGGGTTTATTACTAACCGTTTCCACGAGTATTGATAAATATTTGTATGCAGGTGATTTTGGATGAAAATACATCCACCATGCAATGAAATGTACCTCCGGCCAATCATATACGAGTACAAGGATTGGAGGGCTTACATGACAGTCAAAATCGACTAAAATTGAGCCAGTCCACGGCCAACCGTCATATGGGTCCACCTCTCATCCACTGGGAAAGGTCAGAGGCCAGAGGCGGTTTACTCGGTTTGGCCAAACCAGGGTTCGGCCAAACCAGGGTCGACTCCCCCAACCATCGCCTTACACATGGTAGCTCCCCATAGGTCCCCAATGACGGTTATGGGTGAACCGACGTTGAAAACTGCCATTCCAACAGTCATCAAGCCCTATAAAAGGAGGAGCTCAAGTCACTCTCAAAGACACAACAAGGTGGAGTACAACCTTCTATAAAATCAAAGTATTTGATTCTTTTGTTGTGATGAACAATTGGCATATGAGGTTATTGGTTTTGATATTTGGAGATTATTGGCAAAGTGGTTTATGAGATGATTGAATTTTCAGACAGTGAACAGGGACTATTGTTTTGTTGGGTCCGGTCAGACCGGCGGTATGTGTGCCGTCAGACCGGATAGCCCGCGGTCTGACCGGCCGACTTTGTGTCGGTTTCAGTTTCGGGTTGTTTCATTGGATATCCGTGGTTAATTCGTGTTTATGGCTTCTAGATGGATACTATGTGTATGTAATACTGTTGTGTGGTAACAATGAGTCAAGTTGGTGATAGCTTATGCTCGGATATGGTTTCTTTGTTTGATTCATGTGTAGGTAATCTTTACGTCTTGGGAGAGTATTGCCGGTAATGGATCGGGAGTCAACTTGAAGATAAGGTGATGTCCGAACGGTCAGATATCATGCGGGATACTTAGGCTAAAAATCAATGCACGTGGTTGGTGAAGATTCCATATGGCATACGATGGAGATATTGTGTGCGTATGGGATGCGGAGTTGAATTTGGAAGGAGTCCAAATTTGATACAATTGGAATATGTAAAGTTGGTTTCTTATACGGGAAGGTTTCCTAGGTGGATTAAGACTTCTTTATGAGTTTGGTTCGTGGCTTTAGGCTGCCTACCTCATGTATAAATAGAGAGGGTGGGTGTGGTCTCCAGGTATCGCTTTTGGAGAAGCATTGAGTTGTGAGTTTAGTTAGGGTTTCGAGTTTAGTCGAGATTTTCGTGAGGAGTACTTTTGTTGCACTTTGTAAACACAGAGAGAAGCAATAAAGTTGTCATCTACTTTAAGAGATCTTCAATTTGTGTTTGCCCGGGTTCTGCGGTCTAACCGACGAGACATCGGCGGTCAGACCGGCGGCTTCACGGCGGTCAGACCGGTGACGGTGGCAAGAGGCAGGCCGATCTATTTTGGTCAGATCAATCTACATCGATTTGAGGGTAACTTTTAATTCCACTAAAAGTTTTGGTTTTTGGGTACTACAACCATTCATCCCTCTCTGGTTGGCTTAGTTCTTGCTTTTCGATCCTACACCTTCATTGGTATTTAATTAGCTTGCTTAAGTGAGATATATCCTTATCGTTGTGGGTTCGTCTCTTAGTATTTATATTAACTGCTCTAATACTAGGATTCTGGATAAAGAAAAAAGTTCATGCGTGAGGCTGAAGTAGTAATCAATTTAAGCGTGGTGTCTAGGTTAGCGGTTATCTTCGTTTGTTTTGTGTTCCACAAAAAGTGAGATAGGCGGCAGGCGGTGACAGCCCTGTCCGTCCTTCATATCCCTTTACGTTCAGGTACATCATAGAGCTACAAGTCGGACTTAGCTTGACAGACCAGAGGAGAGCCGATGCCCAAAGCAATCGATAGAGTTTTAATAAGTTTAGTTAATTAACCCACAGGAATCATCTCTAGTCTAAACCTACCATTCATTTCGTTGTTGTCTTTGGTTGAATCTCGTTCCTAGATGTATTACCCGTGATTCGATACCCTTGGAATACTATAAGATAAAGTGCTACAGCGGTATCCATGCGCTTGCGAATTTATCTATGACCATAACAATACTAATAATATTGATTTGATATATCCATTATGTTTATGTAAATTTATCGGCTAAATAAGTTTTTTTTATTATATTTAATTTTATACCATCTCGGTTAAGTTCGATCTATTAGGTTGCTCCTAATAAGTTTAATTCTAAAAAGCCAATGGGTTTTTATACAATGTTTATCGGAGTTTTAGCCGATGAGTTATCTTTATTATGGGCTTCAGCTATTATATATGTATCGGTTAGTTAACATGTGTTTGGTTTTGGGACACCTTGGGATGGGTGAGCACTATCCCCATTTTTAGGATAGAATGATCGTAGTTAGTTGTTTGGTTGAAATACGATGGGATTATCCTATTTTTTATTTATTGAAGGGATGAAGCAGAATTAGGTTAAAGGCATTTCATCTAACACATCGTGAGTGATGTGTGTCACCATGAGCATGGTGCGTCACTGCACACAACCGTGCAGCTAGCTGCCAATTATGCCTGCCACGGACGATGCATGGCGCCGCAATGCAACACATGGATGTTGTTGTCTCTCATAGTCTGATGAAAACAAGCTAGGAAAGTAGCAAAGCAACACAGTAGTCTACCGCGAGCGCCGCAGCGGCATGCTGCCGTGAGCTTCGCTGCCGCCGCATGTTGCCGCCGTCACGAGCTCTGCTGCCTCTGCATGCCACCGCGAGCTCCGTCGCTGCTGCCGCGAGCTCTGTCGCGAGCGCCACCGTTGCTGCCGCGAGCATCGTCGTTGCTGCGCTGCCTCCTCTGGTCCTTTCATGAGCTCCGTATGGGATGTGCACCATTAGAAGAAAGAGCACGCACGGGAGGGAGAAAACACGACCAAGGAAGGTGGGTTCATTCGGTCCGCCAGTTTTTGGCCGATGAACTCGTCCCGGATTTGAAGAGAATATTCTCATCTGGGATCAACCCATCCCATACATACCTACAACCAAACAGGCTAAAAAGTAGGATTGTTCTGTCCTCACCCATTCCGTCCCACGAACCAAACACAACCTTAGTCGATATACATGCAAATCTATCTGCATTCGATCTTCAGCCGATGTATCCTTTAACTATCGGACCTACATCTACCACATTATATCAGTATCGATTGATTGGTTTATTGGTTCAATTCTTTCTATCGTCTTCGTTAGTTGTAGTATCAAACTAACTGACATGCTCTGAACCTCAAATTTAAAACCTGCACTGGAGATAAGCAAATCTCTCAGGCCTTCATGTGTTGGACAAATTTTGTGCTAACATATTTTGGCATGTCCAGTGAGACCATTTTTCCCATCATGTCTAAGGAGGACAATCAAGATAACATCATTTCAGTGACGATGGATAAACTCACAGATGAACAGAGACAACAGGTGAAGCAGTTTGTGATTGATTTTCAAAAGTTTTATCTAGAGTCCTTTAGCATGACGCAATAAGGATCAATTCCGAAGACACAATTTTGAAGGCTTGTTCCAATCGACAAACCAAACGAACATGAGCTCACAAGTCTGTAGATGTCTTTTCAAGATTCAGTCCATGAAGCTATGCATCTTGCATTAATTGGTCAATCTGGAGTGTTAGTGGACACGCTTCAGGATTTAGTCAAGCAAACAGTGAAGGAATCAATTGCTCAAGGACTTGTTTATCTTGCACAAAAGACATTGGCAAACTTTGATAGACAGATGTCGATGCCGATGCCGATGTTGATGCCAATGATAATAGCAGTGCCTCAAATATCTTATGGACGTATTCAACTGGGGGGGCACCACAATGACATTCATCCTAGAAATCATCGAACAGCTGATGGAGGACATTGGTACCAACATGGTGGAGTTCCTGAATGGAGTCAAACACGGAGCGATCATCGAGCACCAAATCAAACATCAATTCCTCCACAGCAATATCCAATGGAACAACCACGAGAAGATGAGTGGGCTGACAGGATAGCTGAAGTGATGAGGGAACAATTAAGCCTCAAGCCCAAAGAGCAAACTTTTATATATCAGCGGTCATACCCTGAGTGGTTTGATAAGGTTCTATTACCTCACCAGTATAAGGTCCAAGATTTCTACAAGTTTTTAGGGCAGGGCAACATATTGAACATATCAGCCGATTCTTGGCATAATGTGGTGAAGCATCGCCTGAAGAAGCTTCAAAAGTTGGATTTTTTTTCCATTATCATTAATTGGGTCAACTTTCACATGGTTTTGATCATTACCTCTAAATCCTATGAGATGATGGGTCGATCTAGAAAAGCAATTTCATAAATATTTCTTTGTTGAAATCAATGAGATGAAACTCATAGGTTTGACATTGGTTAGGCAACGAGTGGATGAATCAATTCCAGAATACATTCAAAGATTCTGTGATGTTCGTAGAAAATGCTATAGCTTAAATCTTAACGATGGGCAATTGGTTGAGCTTGCCTTTCAAGGTCTGTTGACCCTTATCAAAGAAAGATTTTTCTTCCAAGAGTTCAAAATTTTAGCTCATCTAAAACAAAAGATATCGGTTGATGAAAACCGATTTCAAGAGGCAAAGGAGAAAGAAATTTGGAACCATAAATATCAGGAAGAAGATAATTTTGAAACATGAGTTCTCATACTCCAAAACCGGGGGGCATATGTTAACATCAAAATTTGGTACAATTCTTTAGTGGATTTGGTTAAGGAAAGAAACCTATTGATAAGATGAAAATTAATATAGATAAAGTTGTATTCAAGGAGGAATCGTGAAAACCACGGCAAGTTAGTTTCATATTTTTAGTATATCTCTTAAATGTGAAGGATTAGTTATTTTACTTTTTTTTGAAAATCTTATCTCATGTTCGATTTGGACCTGTACAAACCTGATGGTATAAATATGTACACCACGGTCTTTGTAATCTATCATCCACAGATGAATACAATAAAATTTTGGCACATCGCCAAACTTCGATGATTTATTATTTTCTATCAAAGTTGCATCAGTTAAGTTCGATCTTCAGTGAGAAATCAAGTTTTGGGCCTTGCTCTCGAGTTGGGTTGTATTGGTCAAGTTCGATCTCCAGCGAGAAAGTAAGTTTCGTCAACTTTTTTTATATCGACCTAGTTAGGACTTTCTCGTTTGGTCCGATATTCTAATCGGGTATGTATAAACGTTGCCTATCTTTGTTTGTATCGACTATGTTAGGACTTCCTCGATTAAGACTGGACTATTACAAGCATGGCTTATTTGATATATTGATTCTATCCTTACCTGCATGATTGTTTAGAGTAGTATCGGCTTAGTCAGGACTTTCTCAGTAAGCTTCGATATTTTGATTAGAATGATATCTCTTGGATTGATTCAATATATGCATCATGTTTGTGTAGATCTATCGGCTAAAAAGGTTTTTCTTATTATCTTCAATCTTATATTGTTTCTGTTAGGTTTGATCTATTAGATTGTTGCTAATAAGTTTGATTCTAGTAAACCGATAGGTTAAACTTTTCTTGATATCACACTTCCAATTAAATCGCCGTAGAGACATATGCAGAATTTGCATGATCACTGGGCATGACACCTCTATTGACTAACAAAGAATGAAGAGCAGTGTTGTACATGTCCATTTCTTCGGACTGCTAGACAGCATGCACATCGAATCAGCAATATATTTGTTAAACTTTTCTTTCATTGCCAGAGTTTCTCACTAAAGAATAAGGAAAATATATGCATCCTATACTATTTGGAATCAATTGAATACTCATATTTCTAAGTTCTTCTGCCTACAATTATATATACGTGGGTACAATTTTTAGGTATTTCATGGTGTTCATGGATTTATCAATGTACACAAAATTCAAACCATGAAACCAAATAGTGTTAAAAGCTTTCAGAATGCATCTGAAAAAAATGAACCACATTCACACCGGGAGTATCCAAAATGAGAAGGGAAGGATGTCACGTCCAGAAATACCTTGTATTAATCCACGTCTCAGGAAAAATAGAGGTATACCACACAAACTTGATACAAAAGACACATATTTATTAATTATTACGATAATATTTACATTATTACAAAGAGACGTTAGGCTTGATAAAAAAAATAAAAACATCAGCGAACTAGCGGGCCTACGGCTTCATCTTCACAGACACTCAAATGGGGTATAAGGCAGAACTTCACCTAAGACTTCTTATTTAAGATGCTTCTCTAACTAAAGGGAGAAAGATTGAGTAAGAATGAGTATAACTACCATACTCAGCAAGCCATGCCGGGAATATTACAAGTAATGCAAAGGAGTACAAGGAATTCATTTATAAGGGTTACTTTGCAATAAGCAAGCATTTCGAAACATTTAGTTAATTAGAGTCATTTTAATCAAACCACAACCTATCTTTAGCCAAATTATTATGAGGCCACGTGCCCATGTGATCTTGCCTTAATACCTTTAATTTTGGGTCATTATTAGGCTTTCCCAAAACCGAGGGTGCGGCTATTCGAATAATTTATACTCTAATCAAAGGTGTATATCTTTAACCACAAGACACACATTTACATCGCGTCCCAATGCCTTGGAACCCGATATAAATTTGTGATGTAACATTTCAATTAGCACAATCTTAAACAAAACGACCGTCATAGACCATTGTCCCCCGCTAGGTGCCATGGGTGATGTGCGCGAGTGTCCTGATCTTTCGATGAGAGGATAAGTCGATTGGATGGAGCAACATTGGCGATCTGACTACAATTGTCCTGGGACGTTACACATTAGCAATCATTACACCAACTCCAGAGACAGTCATGAATCTCGACGGATGCACGGTCAGCCCAACCACAAGGGTATTTATTCCTGCAAGAATCGAGAACTAGCAAGAACAAGATGAACAAGCAACTCAATTTGCAAAATAAAGATGTAGGATTGAATCAGCAAAAGTATCACAAGTGGGGTTCCTTAACGAGCAAACCGACGATCTAACCGATCACGGGATTACACAGCAAAGTAGCGAATGCTAAACTTTAATCTAAACAAAACCCAAGTTGATCTATGATGGATAAAGTAAATATATAGGTGGGAGGACGAGTTGGGGTCGTCCTCTTACCCTAAAATACATCCCTAATGGAATCAACTTGATACATAGCCCATTGGGCCCAAATAAGGTGACGTAACACCTTGGACAGAAAAAGGTCTCTATAGTAAAACGATGATTGCAGCCTCTCTAGAATAGATATGTATATGAGGCTAGATCCATTTGAAAGTATACTTGATAAGCTTTCCATGAAGTACTTGCACGCCCAAAACAGAGTCCGTATGAAGTCATAGTGGTCGTCACAAGTCGGTGCTATTCTGCAGTCCGAATTCAGCCCGCGCGAATACGTTTCCTTTTGGGTCCTGTCCATCATTCCTAACCAAAATAAGAGTGCAAATGTTTCCATGGTCCAAATAAGATGGACAAGAAGATAAGAACGAACTCATCTGGTAGTTGATTTGGCATGCACGAGCGCGAGTAATCGGACCGGAAATCTGTTGTCATTGTGTAGGCATGGATGTATCGATCGCGTTGATGTCCTCATCACTAGGTCGAGTAGACAATCTATGCCCTTGGACATCGAAACCCCACGGGGGCCTTCATTTGCCAGAGACATCAGCCCTAGCTAGGACCTCATATGTCCTTATCCATGTCCTTCTGCTTATGACTATATGAAGCTATGAGTTAAGCCTTACTCACTAGACATGTGGTTGTATGGAATATGCTTTGCAATTCAGGCCCGAAAATGGCCGTTATAACACCCGAGGTATGACTATTAAAGCCAAACCATGCACCTCGAGCCCAGCCACAAATAAGTTCGGAAATTTTGAAAGGGAATCCAACATGTCCAGGCTAACAAGCCTCTGATCCATTATTAATCAAAATTATAGTGTCATTCCCAAAGTCTAGATATTGTAAAACATCTATTGGGTTTCTAATACGGCATTGCTAAGCATAATCCTAAAATTTCTAGTAAGCACCACATATAGAGTTCTCACTAGCTGGTTTTTGCTACCTAAGGTTATCAAAGGTAATTACATAATATTTAATAAATAAAGCCGTAACAAGAAAATATAGGACAGGCTTAGTAAAACAGTTGTAACTTGGTAAATTTAGTAAAGCGAATGCAATAATTTAAAATAATATAATTTTCACAATAATAGGATTCAATATGCTCAAGAAGAGCGTGACTTGCCTTGCTAACTGTGAGGACCCAAAATAGAATCTCCTGTGTATAAGTGCTAGTCCAGGATCAAACTAGCACACACAGACACAAAGATAATATCACAACCAACTTCATGAAGGAAAACTAATATTTATTAATAAAGTGATTATGATAAGCCTTATGGCTAAAGTCTGCATTTATTCTGTCACAAACGGCCTAAGAAAAATAAAATAAAATAGCAACGTAAAAGATAAATGCTTAGAGGTTCCATTCAACTTGCCATTGGGACACATGACCTATTCCTCGTCTTCAGCAGCAAACTCCTTAGGAAATTTCAGGTGTCACCAACCATCCATCCACACAGGATCTGCCCACACAGGACCACATAACAAAATTAATTAACATGCACATAGCTCATTACTAGTTTTCACAAACTACCCCTAATGAGAAATCACCAAGCATGTCCATGACCGTGGACGCAGCTATATGAATAGATTAGTTAACACTCTGCAGAGGTTGTACAGCTTGATCCACAAGGTACATCATCCTTTTTACAGCCATGCGCAAGTGTCACACTTCAGGTTGTGTGCCGCCAAGGAGACTGTAACAAGGATTTTTATAAACTCCGCCCCAATGCTGCTTTCCCCCATGAGACACCTTTGCCTCACACAAAAAAAAGTACCCATGGCTAATCTTAACACCTATCATCTAGCCACCTGGACCAACAGTGCCAAGACTCGAAATCCTATTGGGCCAGGTTCTTCCCATAAGAACATGTGGTTGTATGGTAGGCTCAGATCAATAGCTTATAAAGTGAAGTCGTTAATTGACCAGGGCAGCTTACCAAAACTACAATAGCACACCTCATAGGGTAGCAGCTTAAGGATACATACTTGGCCCTTTGAGCAACTAAATAGCACACAGCTCAACAGTAGGCTCACACAGAGACCATACTCAGTAACGATCACAAAGATGATTTACCACCTAGCCAAGTTCATATAGAACCACCCATCACCCCGGTCCAAAACGTTTTATCCGCTCGTTGTTTATTACACGGTGAAACACATACTACCGAAAAAATAGCACATAGCCACACAGCTCATATAAAAGTAATTATAGTTATATGATTAATCAAAATTATTCTTTGCTTGTAAAATAGACTTGAGCGGGGCTAAGCATAACTACTCTACCTCGACTTGAGCACAATGTTTAACTCACAAAGACTATGGTGACAAGGTATCATCGGTAATCAATAATAATCAAATGCAGGATATAATAACAAATAGGTCACGCTACTCATCGATAATTTAATAATAAAATAATGCATCTATTAAAAATAAAACATTTTATAAATTAGGTCCAATATGTTCAAGTGCACTTGCCTTGCTCCCAGTACTATCCTTGCACTGCGTCTTCTATGGCGAACTGCTCCTCTACTCCAACGTCTACACGATCGCAAACGAGAAAAAATAAACAAAAGAAAAGGCTAACTAAATAATATCAAATGAAATAACAAACTGAAAATGAAATAACAAACTGAACCAGGAAGTAGAGCTCGATTTTAGAAAAATTATGGAAGAAGAACGGGTCGAATCGGAGTTCGAACGAAGAAGTTATGACCTCAGAAGTTTGAATTCAGAGAAAATCCGAAGATAAAAAGAAAAGGAATATTCTAGGAATATTCTATGGATATTTAATTTCGGAAACTGAATTATTTTCGTGAAGGAAAATATATGTGGGGCCCACTTTTGGTGGCTCAGGTTGGGTGGACTTGGTCTATGGCGGATCAACTGACGTGGTTTAACACATGGCAGCAAGGTGGCGCTGTCTGGATTAGATCTAGGGCTGACTTGGCATGGATTAGTGTTATGGACATCCAACGGCTTTGGATGGATGGGATCGGCTGAGATTGTTCGGGGGTTTTTAATTGTAAAACCCACACGTCGGTGGCGCACGGGAAGGAGCAGCACTCCACCGCGCCGTGGGCACGCTCCGGCACGGCGACATCGGTGGCAGCGCTGCAGCGTTTGGCGACGTCGGCGAGCAACGGCATCGGCAAGAGGAGGCGTAGGCGACCTCAGTGGTGCGGCACTAGACTCCGGGGCCACGTGTGGACGGCACTCGGCCAGAGGCGGCGGACGTCGGAGATGAGGAGGAGAGAGGTAAGCGGCGCGGGGACACAGAAGCTTCGGTCTCAGACCCACCAGCGGTGGCGGCGCAGGAAGAGGGTGGCAATGATGATGGCACGGCTCTCGACGACAAAGCAAAGCGGCAGCGGCGACAGTGGCGGCGGCGGCTTCAGAAAAGGGGAAAAGAAGGGCAGTGCCGACGGCTACTTATAGGGAAGGGAGAAGCTAGGGTTAGGACAGCGTCGGTTCAGATTTTTGGAAGGCGGCGGTGGCACGGCTTGTGGCACGGCGGCATGGGCTAGGACCGACGTGAAGCAGAGGGGGAAGACTGGGCGGAGGCGTAGCGCGGGCTCGGGGCTTGGCCTCACTGAGCCTGTAGCTCGGGGGAAGAGAGAAGGAGAGGGCCAGCTGGAAGTAGAAGAAGGAGGGAAAAAAATGAGGAAGAAGAAGAACGTGCAAAAAGGAAAAAAGGAGAATAGAGAAAGAAAGGAAGGAAAAAGGAAAAAGGATAGGGACCTTTCTGGAAAATTCCAAATGTGAAATATTTAGAATTTTTTAGGAGATTTACGAATTAATGAATTGAATAGGAATATATTGGATTTGGGCGGAATTTGATTAGGAATTGAGCTCCACTTCCAAAATACAAATTAAATCCAATTAACTCCAATTAATCACATTAAACCCTTTTGATTCAAAAAAAATTTCATTAAGCTAATTAAGGCAAACAAACTAAATGTGAATTTTCTCAAACAAGTGAAAAGAACGAAAAGTGAAAAAATCAGGACGTGACACTGAGAGAAAAAGGGGGTCTTCTGAAGCTTCAACGACAAACTCGAACTACACGGGATCTCCAAAACGATAGCAACTACACGAACAACAAAACAAGGCTACAACGCTAAGAAAGAAATAAGAGCAATACATAAAAATAACATACATGGGTTCTTTAAGTTATAACAAAAACTAAGCATTTTAAACGGGTCAATTTGGAGCTCGTATGACCGAGATACGGCCATCCGAATTTTAAGTGTAATTTAAATTGAGATTTTTGAATTGTTTGGTTAATTTTCCATGGTAATTATATGTAATGCAACAGTGCTCGAGGAGAGAAAGAATCGAGTCAATGGTAGCCAGAACCCAGGGGTCTGACAACTAATTCAGTGTGGACCAGGTTTACCGAGATGGTCCACGGGAAAAGCAGAGTGAGACCCATGTGTGAGCCTCATGGAAGAGACCGACAAGTGGATCACACGAGATGCCACGCAAGGAGCAACATGCGTGAAAATGCGGCCGTACAAGGCAAGGAGGCGACAATGGCACCGGCGGCACAGCGGCACAAGATGAGGACAGCAGGAGGGAGAGATCGGAATGCGGATCCTCACCACCTATATGACAATGAAGCAGTGACGAAGGAACTGACAGCGAGGTCTTGATGGCAGCAAGCTCGGGGTGGCGACGACACTTCGGCTTGACAGCGAGGAGGCAACTCCGGCAATCTTCGAGCTTGGCGAAGAGGCAGACGGCGGAGGGCTCGGTGCTGCAGACTTGACGACGACCATGGGCAGCACTTTGTCATGGAAGCAACGACGGCTGGAGGGAGGTGACGGCGATGGGGGCAACCATCGGGTCGACAGTGGGGATGAGGGCAGCGTTCCGGGTTCTTTGGGCAGCGAGAAGGCGCGGCCAAGGACGAGGGCGACGAGGCGAGGCCGACAGCAGCGATGACGCAGCGGGACGATGTTCTGGCAAGGCTAGAGGGCCTGCCGGAGGAGGAAAACGGCGACGTCCTCACTGCTCACCGGCGGGGGTGGTGTTTCGGTGGCTTCCGGGTTTGGGGAAGGGCATGCCGAGGACGAGCACGGCCAAATTCTCATTTGTGGTGTCCAAATTTGGAGAAAAATATTTGGTATCACCACGTACTATAACAAGAATTTTAACAGCTCTTGAGGAGGCATCGGGAGGTCTCACCCTTTTTTTGTTCTATTTGTGGTTGTTGTGCTTTGGATACTTTAACTTTCAAAGTTGTTTTGGGAAATAAAACTCATAACATTGCAGTTGTTTTACATATCAAACTAGGTCAGGCAGAATATGTTATCTAGCTGTCATGTTTATCGCAATTATTTTATATATCTTATTAATGTAATAATAGTATAATTTGCAAAATAAATAAAAAATAAGTTTACCAAGTGTCCAAATATCCAAAAGCTTTTGTACCAAACAAGATGATGATAATCCACTTCAATACCATGCAAAGCTTTACTGCAAAATAGTTTTACTAATGGTCGAGATGTACAACAAATCAACATTAAACATGTGGTACATTTTGTACCTTATAGTAAAACTATATATCAACTTGGTATGTTCCCAACAACCAAAACAATTATATAATAATAATAATAATAATAATAATAATAATAATAATAATAATAATAATAATAATAATAACAATAATAATAATAGCATGCAACTCCTTGGCTGGTGAATGCATGTGAGCTGTATTTACCACCAACTTGTTTTTTTTTACATTCACACGAGTAATTCTCGATGCGGATTGGCAAAAAATGGAGAATACAAAGTGCAAATGCCACGGTCAAATTTAATGGCAAACTTGATAGGGAATGGAGGCATCAGGGTGCCACGTCCAAGCTGCTATGGAACATCGGTGGAGCCACTATCCGGGCTGTTAGAAGAAGCAAAAAAGAGGACAAGAGCCAGCGCTGGTTAGCACAAAAATTGCAATACACTCCTGTGATTGTTTTTCCCCCAACTTTTACGAGGCACTGGCTATTAGTGGCTGCTTGGATGAGTGCTAAGATTACTCTGCAACTGCTACGAAATGATGTGCAACACCGCCAGGAAATGCGGGTGCAGATTGAAAGAGTTATCACTAGTCCTCTTGCCAGATTTCTCTTCAAATTGTATAATAGGGTGACTAGAAACAACTGTACGCACCTTGATGATCAGTTGTGTGTATTTCTAGTTGATGTAGTTGTGAAATCAAAGTGTTTATTATTATTATTTTTATGATGAACAATTCGCACGAGAGATAATTGGTTTTGATATTTTTGTGGATTATTGTCGAAGTAGTGCTGACTGTGTGGGCACTACTACAAAAACCTCCGTAGGTACCGGCCACATGGGTGTCGGATTTGCTAGAACCGACACCTAAAAAACAATTCCCGCCCATTTTTCCACGAACCGGTACCTATAAGGTCTTATAGGTGCCGGTTGGTTGGGAGAAATACATTAGTGCCGGTTTGTAAGAAAAACCGGCACCAATAACTCCCCTCCAAACGGTCCTCGCGTCCAAAAAGGTGTCGGCCCTCCTTATAAACCAGCACCTATCACATAGGTGTCGGTTCGTAAAAAGAACCGGCACCTATGTCACGCCCAAAAAGGTGCCGGTCCTTCTTATAAACCGGCACCTATCACATAGGTGCCGGTTCATAACAAGAACCGGCACCTATGTGATAAATAGGTGTCGATTTTATCCCTATTGGTTTTTCATATAATTTTTTCATATAAAGTCGGATGAATATAAACTTTATATAAAATTTGTAGAGCACGACGAGATCTACAATTTTGTAGTTGATGACTTTTTTATTTAAGGTCGTTTGGATGTCCGAAAATGTGTTATAATGTCTTAGATCTATTTGCATAAGTGAATATTTAAAATTTCTAAACGATCTCAGATGAAGACAAAACATATATAAAAGCTGTAGATCTAGATGAGATCTACAATTTTGTAGTTGACAAAAATTTCATTTGAGCTCATCTATGGTGTTAAATATGGATTATAAGTTCGGATAACAATAGTATCAAAAGAATAGCATTTGTTTGCAAGACAACAAGTGTTTGTAGGTGAGATGGTAAGGATGTTTTGGATGGAAAGAGAGGTTTTGAGTTCGAATCTTATTTGGGGCATATATATAAATATGGGTTGAAAAAAATCATAGAATTTATGGGCAGTGAATTGTGATGGTATAGATACTAAATAAAATACAAATTATATTTTTGGGGTCTTTTTAGCACCTACAAAAATTAAAAACGGGTCCACCCAAATAGGTGCCGGTTCTAATTTAGAACCGGCACCTATAGTATCATATAGGTGCCGATTCTAGTTTAGAACTGGTACCTATAACGTCACATAGGTGCCGGTTCGAGAACTAGCACCAATGACTTAAGTCATTAGTGCCGACCAATTGGTGCCGGTCCCAAAACCGACACATATATGGCCTTTTGAACCGGCACCTATGAGACTTTATGTACTAGTGGGGACTAGATAGACCGAGTGGAGTAAGCTAGTCAGACCCGCATGTAACGCGCGGTCAGACCATCCAGCCTGACAGTCAGACCGGCTGACTCCTATTTGGAGTCGGTTTCGGGTTGTTTGTTTGGATACTCGTGATTACTTCATGTTTATGACTTTTAGATGATTTCTAAACATGTATAATACTGTTGTGTACTAATGTTGAGTCAAGTTGAGAAAGAACTTGTGCTTGGATATGGTTTCTTGTTTATTCTTGTCTAAGTGTGTCTTGATGCCTTAGAAGAGTGTTGTCGGTGATGAATCGGGAGTCGACTTGGGAGAAGTCTGGACGATCAGGAGATCATGTGGGATGTTTCGCATAAAGAACAATCACGTGGTGGTGAAGATTCTATATGGCATACGAGAGAGATTGTGTGCGTACGGAAAGCGAGTCAAATTTGGAAGGAGTCCAAATTTGGAGAGATTGAAGTTTGAATTGTAATAGGATAAGTTTGGTACTTGTACGGTAGGCTTCCTATTGGATTAGAACTACTTATTCAAGTAGGATTCATGGCTTTTGGGCTTCCACCTCCGTGTATAAATAGAAGAGGGGTTGAAGCCTCTTGGTATCTTTTTTTGTAAGAGACAAGTTGAGAAAAAATTATGGTTTAGCCCAGATTTCGAGTTTAGTCGAAAGTTGTGAGAGGGATGCTATTTTTGCACTTTGTAAACACAATTAGAAGCAATAAAGATTATCTACTTTCAACAATTCTTTGATTTTTGTTTTCCCTCGGGTTCAGCGGTCATACTGAAAAGTGCACGACGGTTAGACTGGCGGGGCGACAGACGACCATGGCTCGGAGGGCCGTCAAACTGGAGCATCCACAGCAGTTAGATCGATGACATTAGTGCAATCAGACCGATGATCGTACATCGGTCACACCAATCTCCATTGGGTTTCAGGGTGTTGGTATTTTCTACCATCACAGATAAATCCGCAAGCACACGGTACCGCTGTAGTACTTCACCTCAGAGTATTCCAAGAGTATTGTATCATAAGAAACATGTGTGTAAAATCTAGGAAACAAGTTCATCCAAGGACAACAATTAAATGGTAGGCGAAGGATAGAGAGGATTCCTATGGGTTAAGATTCTTGAATTAAGTTAAGGTAAAACTCTATCACTTGCTTTGGGCATCGGCTTTCCCGTCTGCCAAGCGAATCCGAACTACAACTCTATGACGTATACAAACGTGGAGGATTACAAAGAACGAACATGACTGTCACCACCTACCGCCTACCTCTACAACCTATGGAGCATGCAACAACCAAAGGTAACCTTTAACCTAGACACCACGTCTACGTTATCGGTTACTACTATAGCCTCGCGCAACAACCTTCTTTATCCAGTGTCTTAGTAGTAGAGTACTTAATATAAATATTAAGCAATGAACCACAATGATGAGAATATATCTTACTTAAACAAGAAAATTAAATACCCAAAAGAAATCTTGAATACTCACTTTTATAAAAGAAGCATCCACCAAGGTACAAATGTGGAGAGAGTGCTGACAACCCCAGCACTCGAGAACTTTCCCTCACTTTCTTCCTATTTTCTAATACTCTATTAGAGAGTTGTCTTGAATGAAAGTGAGACTTCTCCACTTGATTTGTGTGATTTGAGAGTGAAGTTCAATCCTCCTTTTATAACTACCCAAGGACAGTTACTAATTATCACACCCGGAAATTTGTTAGTAATTTCCGAACTAATTTGTGCATACAATCCTCGTCCAGGCACCAGCCGAGGTACACAATTCGACAATTCAATATACAGATCCAACATAATAATAATGTTAAATACATACAAAAGAAATAAAACGGCAGCAGAAAAATGATCTAGCAATGGCTTCAGCTCCACTCCCACAAGCAGCTCAGCTGGGGTATAAGCCAAACGTATTCTCCTTTGGAATCTTTCTTCAACTGAGATTTGATGATTATTGCAAGGTAAGTACATGGAATACTCCGCAAGCTACACAACGAATATGCAAATGCACAAGATAAAAAGGATGGCAATAATAGGGTTCATTTGCAAAAGCAGCATTTAGCAAATAGTTGAGAGTGATTAAACAGTAGAGTAGTTAATCAATATTGTCTCGAGAATGGACTTCTCCCTCTTTGATAGAATCCCAAGTACGGCTGTCTTCGCCCATGTCTTTGACACTCCCTCGATCATGTTCATGTCACGCATAGAGTTTGACCTGGCAGACTCAAGGTTGTCTAGGCCATGAAGAATGGATGGCTTGTGGGGGTCTAGTCCGATGTACCTAACCATACGATCTGGATATTCTGATGTGTTGTCATCCACAGATGTGTCGTTAGATTGCTTCCGATGAGAGTGGATCAGGCCACACGGAGCTCGAACCATTGATTCGGTGACCTTTAGGAACATCTTGCATCTAGTCAAGGGGTGGCTTTTAGACTTGTGAATAGGACACCACGTCTTGTACGGAGAAACGCGTTGAATCTCATGTCTTTACAAGCATCGAGTTCAGCCTTCACTTGAAGTATGATCTGGCATTCCATCAGAGAATGATTAGAATTCTTGTGGATTGGACACCAAGTATTGAAATCCTTTTCAGGGAATTTCTTTGTCGACGTCGGGTTCTCGGTGGGAGCTAGGAGATTAGCCGCTTGAGGAAGCTTGTCAGTAGATTGGATCATGAGAACCTCATTCTCGGTATTTACTAGAGAGGTGTTGTTGTAGGAGGTATGTTCACTTGGTCCGTCATCGTGGCCTCGTCCTTGGCATAAACCAAGGGGTGCGAGACCGGGACGGCAATGAACACCGGGAAGACGATGGTTCCAACTTAGACATAATCAAACGCTGGCTACGGTTGGATCTCTTATGCTAGGATGGTTGTAGAAGCCCTCGTCGAAAAATCTAGCTCTTAAACTCCTCTCGTCGAGATCCTTTAGTACCAAGCCCTCTACCTGGCGCGCCACTGTCGAAGGGCTATACCCCGACTAAGGTATTTATAGAGAATAGGGATCATTGGAACCAACGTATACGTGAGATTGAACCTAGAAGACATGAAACACGGGTTTATACTGGTTCGGACCCTCAAAACTGAGTAACAACCCTACTCCAATTTATCTATATATATGGATGGGAATACCACAAGGATTACAATGGGGAATTGAATGACTGATCTAATCAGCCGACTAGAACCCTTCAAGAACAACCCTACAAGATCTACTCAACGACTAGGGTTTACGCTTCCTTCGAATTGTATCTTGACGTGACTTTGGCTATGGCTTGACACTTGATCCCCTCCCTCCATGAAGGGACCTTGTATTTATATCGAAGGTCATCTTCCTTTTCAAGTAGAACTCGGAAAGATAAAAAGGATACAGGCTAAGGAGACCTTATCTTCCCTGATTAAAACTCTGATACCTTCTATTCCGGGAAAATAATTTCCTTCCTTATCCACCATATTTCCTTAATCAAAGGATACCTTCTCGTATACTATTAGGTATATGGTATCTCCGTATATCATGAACCCATGTTGTTGACGTGAAATTCGTCGCATACACGAAGGCTTGAGAGATTTGCTTCACTCTAATGCAGGTCCTATCAATTCGGATTCGAGGCATGCCAGTTAGTTTTATCCTATAACTAACAACATAGCAAAGGAAACATTAGTTCTTGGGCCAATCGGCTAAGAAGCGGATACGATATCATGTGCCCAGCCAATGCCGATAAGGATTTCAGATCGATCGGCGATGATTGATGAAAAATAAGGATTAAACAATAAAATAGTATCGGCTGGAGTGCAAAATAGATATATACTTAGCAAACCCTAATCTTAAAGTCAATCTTGATAGATCGGACCCAACCGAGACAGTATAAGATCGGATGATAATAGGATCTGGATTCGACAAGTATATATGACTCTGAACGTAGGCCGATATGTTGAATCAATAAATAAAACTTACCATTGCTTTTTAATAACGAATAAATTAAATTCGTTATCACAAACTTAGGATATAATTACAAGAAATTACAATTACTAATCTCAATCTTGATGGATCAGACCTAACCGAGACAGTATAAGATTGAAACTATTATAAACAGTAACTAGCCGATTATATCAGATTTCGTAAATAAACCGATACAGCAAGCTAAGGTATGATAAGCAAATAACTTATCGGTTGAAACTCTGATGAAACGTTAGCTAGCATCTACTGACTTGAGTAAATTTGTCCAACAAACTGAATCCAGGAAGATTGGACTTAACAAAGACAGTTCAAGATTTAAAGATGGGCTGGATAAATTTAAACTACCCGATGGGTCCTATCTATCGTGATTGATATAGAAACCCTAACTAAGAACGCAAAAGCAATCGAAACAAGAGCCGATATATCTGATAAGCAGCGCATGCAAAGACTAAATTAGAATATCGGACCTAACCAAAAAAGTACTAATTCCGCCGATACAAGGGAAGGATTTGACGGAACTTACTTCTTGCCGGAGATCGAACTCAACCGATACAACCCAACTCGAAACAAGAACTCATCGAGAGTAAACAGATTGAATTGTTGTTGTTTTTACAAAGACCCTGGACATACATATTTAATATCTATGAGAGAAAATAATGAATACCGAATCCTTGGAAACAGTCTTGACGACAAGGACGTATTCGATGTGAGCAAAAATAATGGGTGCCGAATCCTTGGAAACAGTTTTGACGACAAGGACGTACCCAGAATAATTGAGAGAAAAACCTTGAACAAAAAGAAGCTCAAATAAAAGTTAAAAATTCTCTTGGTTGTTTTGTGCTAAAACTTATTTGAGAAAGAGTGATAAATACAATAGGTGTATATGTATAGATGTTTATTTTTTAATCTATGTGCTTGTGAATATGTTGCATTTTAAATTGTTTGAAATCATGAATCTTTATTGCTAAGTTGAGCTTAATTGTAATATCTTTGATTCATGTTTATACTATAGTGTATGCTTGTTAACTAGTTAATAAATTTATCTCCTTGTCTTGCAAAACATGATCATGAATTGCTTTTGGTATACTTTAAAGCTCTCGATGAAAAAATAGAAAATAGAAAATAAAAAATTCATGTTGGTTATGACAAGAGTAATTCATGATATCATTGCATTTGAGCTACATTTGTTATTATTTCTCTTTTACGTTCTTGATGAAATCATTGTCAAAGGGGGAGAAATATACAAAATGCATGTTTCTTGAAAGGGGAGAATTGATTATTGCTTTGCTTCAATTTTAAAAATTCTTTCTTTTAAAAAGGGGAAGAGTTTTTTTTGTCACTTTTGTGATTTTTGAGCCGTCCGAGCTTTTTGATTCGTTTTTGTTTTCGTTTTTCAAAAACACTAAATTACATTTTGGAGATGTTGCCAATGTGTTCATCAAGGGGGAGATTGTTGGATCATGTGATGATTTTGGTGATGAACAATTGTCAAAGGTAAGTGTTTGTGAAAATACGGAGTAGTGTTTTCAGACGGTGAGTAGTGCTGACAGGCTTTGCCGGTCAGACCGGGCGTTGGTGGCCGGTCAGACCGGGGCTTGTGTGCGGTCAGACCGGCCAGCCCGCGGTCTAACCGGCCGACTCCCTGTCGGTTTCGGATTTGGGTTGTTTTGTTAGATTTCTGTGATTATTCAATGTCTATGACTTCTATACGGTTTCTATACGTATGTGATGCTCTTGTGAGCTAACAATGAGTCAAGTTGGGGATAACTTGCACTCGGATATGGAGTTTCTTTGTTGTTCACGTGCAGGTGTTGCTTAAGGCCATGGAAGTATAGCCGGTGATGGATCGGGACTAGGCTTGGGAGAAGTTGAGGTCCAGACGGTCGAGGATATCACGCGGGATGCTCAGGCTAGAGAACAATGCATGTGAAGGTAAAGGTTTCCATATGGTGTACATGTGGTGTTGTATGCGTATGGAAAGCGGAGTCAAATTTGGTAGGAGTCCAAATTTGGATAGTGTTGAGTTTGTTGCTTGTATGGGAGGTTTCCTATGGGATTAGGACTTCTTGTATGAGTAGGATTCGTGGCTTGGGGCAGCCACGTTGAGGGTATAAATAGAGGGCAGGGTGTTGCCTCTTGATATCGAGTTTTAGAGAATAGAGTTGAAAGAAAAGCTAGGGTTTCGAGTTTGTTCGAGATTGTGGAGAGGAGTGTTGTTGTTGCACTTTGTAAACACAGAGAGAATCAATAAAGTTTCAATTTACTTTAAGAGTTCTTCGATTTGTGTTTTCTCAAGTCTCGACGGTCTAACCGGTGAATCTACACCGGTCAGACCGGCGGCGACTGGGCGGTCAGACCGGAGGTGTCTAAGCGGTCAGACCGGCGCACAGGGACAGTCAGACCGGACTACAAGGGCGGTCAGACTAACAGAGCCAGCTACAGGAGATCGCATCTACATCGGAAGAGGGTAACTTTAATATTCCGCTTTAAGTTTTGGTTTTTGGGTACACCAACCATTCACCCCCCCTCTGGTTGGCTTGGTTAGTGGGATTCGATCTTACAAAATCAGCTGATTCATTCCTTGTACACAGAGAATATATCACCGATCACAAGCCAAGTCGAAAACCTTGGAAAAGCTGGTGCCACACTTAAATTCCCTAGAAAACATCCAGCAGGAGCTTAAAGAAGCCAAGGAAAAAGCTATAGGCTGGGAAACAGTGCTAAGGGCATAAATGAACCAACTCCGGTATACCAACTTAGAATTCTGTGGTTCAATTGGAGGTAAACAGAAATAACCCAATCTTATCTATCGATCAATGTTTCTTTGCTTAATTCCTTGTTCCTGTATTTTAGCACATTTGTTAGAGATTCAATCTCTCAAGGCCCAATTAAAGAAAACTGAGAATGACAATGTCAAACTGGAAACAGACAAGAACAAAGCTCTAGCTGAACTTGAAGGTAATTTTGTTAACCCTGACACTTGATTCATCTCATAGTATTGCCAATATATCTTGAATATTTGAAACTTTACAGCTCACAAGATAAAATCCCGAGCTCAATTTGAAGTATTTGCCGAGAGAATCTAGAGGGCTGAAAATATAAGGGAAGACATTACCAATGCTGCTACCCCAATCCTAAACGCAATCTTCAAGAACGGCTTGGGCTCAAGCCCAGAACAAGCTCCTAAGATATTCGAGAAACTCAGAAGGGCTCCAAAGATGTACTTGGACAACATCAATGATGCAGCTACTATGAGTGCAACCCAGGCTTTAGCGCTGACAAAATCTTTATATCCCCAAGTGGATATAAGCACTATTGGAGATGGCTTCGCTGACGGCACTTCTGATGAGCAAGCTTTAGAACTAATAAATGAAGCTCAGGAGTCTGCCAAGAAGATAGTTGTTGCTGTTGTAGAAAACTTCCAGGGATAAATGTCCATTGTAGAAAACACTTGTAGCCTAACTTGTAATATATCAGTTTATTTATGTTTGTGCTCTGACTACTGAATCCAGCTTTTAATTTCTGAAAAATTCTCATCCAACTGTCATAAGCCTAAAACTTGATTAAGTCTTAAAAAAAATTTAGTCCTTATCCACTCGACTCAGATCAAAGCAAAAAACAATGATGAACCAAATATAAACAAGTCATATTCAGAAGAAACTTTATACTTTATTGATATCAATAGCCCCCGACTGGCAATTCAAGAAGACAACTTACTTGAAGTCGGCAGTCGAGAAAAACAAAGTACAAAAGAATAACTTAAGTATAATAACGCTGAAGGTGCTGAATATTCCAAAAATTCTCCACGATCGATCCGTCTTCACGCTTTAGCTGATAAACCCCTGGTCGAGTGACCTCAGCAATTATGAAAGGTCATTCCCATAACGGAGATAGCTTGTGCCTATCTTTCGTCGTCTGAATTTTCTTGAACCATATCACCAACAATAAATGCCCGTGATCGAACATTACGATTGTGGTAATGTCGAAGTCCTTGGAGATATCTTGCCGACTGAATAAGAGCAGCTTCACGGGTTTCTTCTAGTCGGTTTAAGTCATCAACATGATCTTGGTCATAACGCTCCTCATTGAAATTACGAACTCGAAGATATTCAAATTCCATCTCACTCGGCAACATAGCTTCAGCCCCATAAACTAAAAAGAAAGGCCACTGACCACTAGCCCGACTGGGTGTAGTTCGTAATGACCACAAAACCGAAGGCAACTCTTGAACCCATCGTTCGGCGTAAGGGCGTAATCTATCAAAAACATGAGCCTTGATGCCCTGAAGAACCATACCATTAGCGCGCTCAACTTGTCCATTGCTCTTAGGATGTGCAACTGACGCATAGCATATCTTGATCCCAAAGTCCTCGCAAAAATCCTTGAAAACTCCTCCTATGAACTAAGTTCCATTGTCAGTGATAATCCTATTTGGAACACCAAACCGATACACAATATTGATGAAGAAATTGCAAGCTTTATCAGCCGTAATCATAGCAACCAGCTTATCCTCAATCCACTTCGAAAATTTGTCAATAGCAACAAAACGATGTGTGAAACCTCCTGAAGATTTCTTGAAAGGACCCACCATGTCCAAACCCCAAACAGCAAAAGGCCATGAAAGTGCAATAGTTTGCAACTCTTGAGCCAAAACATGGATTTGCCAAGCAAAAAACTGACACCCCTCACAAGCCCGAACAACTTTGTCTGCGTCTATAACCGCTGTGAGCCAAAAAAATCCTTGTCGATAAGCTTTTCCCACCAAGGTGCGCGCTGCAGCATGACTGCCACATATTCCCGAGTGAATATCCTGCAATAACAGTCGGCCTTCCACAGGAGTAACACATCTTAATAGAACATCAGACGGGCTTCGCTTGTATAAATCAGAATCGACCATCACATAACTTTGGCTATGACGTCGTACTCGTTCAGCTTCGTTTTGATATTAAGGTAACTCCTGCCGAGTCAAAAACTTGATGAAAGGCATCCTCCAATCGGTATCAAGCATGGATACTTGTTTGGTAACATCATCTTCAATAACTTTTTTTTAGCAACAGTCGGTTCATGAAGGTGTTCAACAAAAACATCAGTTGGAACCGCATCTCGTCTAGATCCAAAATTAGTCAACTAATCAGCAGCTTCATTATTATGCCTCAGAACATCAGATAACTCCAAACCATCAAATTTATCTTCCAACTTGCGAACTTCCTGTCGATATGCAGTCATATTGTCATTCAAACAAGACCAATCTTTCATCACTTGATTCACTACCAACTGAGAATCTCCTCGCACAATAATACGTCGTATTCCGAATGACACGGCAAGACGCAACCCATGAAGTAAAGCTTCATACTCGGCTACATTGTGTGACGTCGAAAAATAAATCTGAAGAACATACTGCAATCTTTCTCCAGTCGGGAAAATCATAACAACTCCAGCTCCTGTGCCAGTAACTCTCTTAGACCCATCGAAGTACATAGTCCAATATTCCAGCTTCTCCGCAGGCACATCTCCTCGGCACTCGGTCCACCCAGCAACAAAGTCGGCCAAAATCTGAGCTTAATCGACGTCTATGCCTTGAAAGTAATGTCTAATGCCATCAACTCCAAAGCCCACTTTGCAATACATCCTGTGGCCTCCCGATTGTGAAGAACATTGCCAAGTAGAAAAGATGTAACCACCGTAACCGAGTGACTTTCAAAATAATGAGCCAATTTCCTAACGGTAATTAAAACTCCATATAATAATTTCTATACCTGAGGATAGCGTGTTTTAGATTCAACTAGCACCTCGCTGATGAAGTAAATGGGCCTCTGAACCTTCTGGACTCGACCTTCCTCTCCTCGTTCAACAACCAAAACCGTGCTAACCACCTGAAAAGTTGTCGACACATAAAGTAATAACAGCTCTTGTGGATGCGGTGAAGCCAGCACAGGCGGCTTTGTAGGAAAATCCTTGAAGTCTTCGAAAGCGTTTTGGGCTTCAGGGGTCCATTGGAACTCGTCGGTCTTCTTGAGCAATTTGAAGAAAGGCATGTCACGTTCTCCAAGCTTAGAAACAAATCGGCTTAAAGCTGCCATGCACCCAGTAAGTTTTTGGACATCCTTCTAGGTACTCGACGGCTTCATATTTCATATAGCATTGATCTTCTCCAGGTTTGTTTTGATGCCTTGCTGAGACACCATGAAACCAAGTAGCTTCCCTAATGGTACTCCGAAGATACACTTTTCTGGATTTAACTTTATCCTGAAAGCTCGAATATTTTGAAAGGTTTCCTCCAGATCAGCAATCAAATTTTGTCTTGCTTGGTCTTGATAACAACGTCATCGACATAAGCTTCCATGTTCTGCCCGAGTTGAGTCTGCAAACATCTTTGAATCATGCGTTGATATGTAGCGTACATTTTTAAGACCAAACGGCATCGTAATATAACAGTAGGCTCCAAACGAGGTAATAAATGAAGTCTTCAAGCAGTCGGACTCCTTCAAGCTGATCTGATGATATCCCGAGTAGCAATCAAGAAAACTCAAAAGCTCGCAGCCAACGGTTGAATCAATGACTTGATCAATACGAGGTAGACTGAAAGGATCCTTGGGATAAGACTTGTTGAGATCTGTATAGTCGATGCACATGCGCCATTGTCCTGTCTTCTTTCGAACCAAAACTGGATTAGCTAACTAGTCGGGATGATAGACTTCCTTGATAAACTCGGCTGTCAAAAGCTTAGCAAGCTCCTCCTTAATAACATCCCTCCGATCCTGTCCAAAGCAGTGTTGTCGTTGCTTGATAGGTTTCGCATCCTACTTGACATTTAATGAGTGCATAATCA
The DNA here is from genome assembly GCA_008326285.1 of Oryza officinalis. Taxonomy (NCBI): domain Eukaryota; kingdom Viridiplantae; phylum Streptophyta; class Magnoliopsida; order Poales; family Poaceae; genus Oryza; species Oryza officinalis. The sequence goes on from BDMV01000006.1 coordinate 20,632,590, forward strand.
CCTCTTTAGGAATACCAGGCATATCAGATGGTTTCCACGCAAATATATCTTTATTAGCTTAGAGAAAGGTAATGAACACACTTTCCTATTTACAATCTAACTCGGCGCCTATTATGGTAGTTTTTGAGGGATCAGAAGGATCAAGTGGAATCATCTTAGTCTTGGCGTCGCCTTCTCCTGACTTGGTCAACTTTTTGGCAGGAATTTCTCCTTCTTCAGATGTAGACGAGACCAGTCAGACTTCCTATCGGCCAAGCAACCTCTCATGAGATTAGGCCATGTCACAGCTATCTTTGTCGCAAGTGAAAGCTTGCTTGACGTCACTGAGAAGGGAAATAACTCCTCGTGGACCCGACATCTTCATCATTAGATAGGTGTAATGTGGTACTACCATGAACTTAGCGAGAGCTGGCCTTCCTAAGATGGCATGGTAGGCTGCTTCAAAGTCTGCAACTTCAAAGCAAATATTTTCTGTGAGGAAGTTCTCCCGAGTGCCGAAGGTGATTGGAAGAGTAATCTGCCCGAGTGGTATAGATGACAATCCTAGAATAACTCCATGAAAAGAAGCCGAACTTGGTTTCAACTTGGATCTTGGAATCTGTATCTCATCCAGTGTCTTGGCGAAGAGGATGTTGAGAGTGTTGCCGCCATCGATGAGAACTCGTTTCAACTTGACATTGCGAACGACTAGATCCAGTACCAGAGGATACCGCCCTGGGTGAACCACTCGGTCAGGGTGATCCGAGCGATCGAACATGATATCAACCTCGGATCATCGTAGATATTGAGGCACTTCGAGCTGAATTGCATTAATTTCTCTATTAGTCAGCTTTTGCTTCCACTTGGACTCATAGGCGAGGGGTCCTCCGAAGATGTGATTTAACTCGGTCCTAGGATCTTGAAATGGTTCTGAACCACCATCACCGTCATTCTTTTTGTGCCCTGAAGTTCCTGCGCCATCAAATGGCTTCTAGAGTTGAGCCGCGTACTGCTCGGTGAATTCCTTGTAGATAAAACAGTCCTTAGCCGCATGTTTAAGGTTTGGATTATGTGTGCATTGGGCATTCATGATCTTGTCGTAGGTGCTGACACATGGACGCTGCTGCTGGTAATTGGAAATTGCGGCTACCAGATCCTTGAGCTTACGCTTGCGATCTTTTTCGTCACCGCTACCACTGCCGTTATCGTTGCCGTTGTCCTTCTTGGGTCACCAGCTACTTCGCAATTGCTTGTCTTGATGTGATACTTTGACGGCGTCGTCCGACTTGGCATAAGAATTGGTTGTCTCGAACATCTTCTTGACCGTCCTTGGAGGTTTACGCCCAAACTTACCAATAAGCAGCTCGTTGTGGACGCCCTTCTGAAAAGCTGCTATGATGACATCGTCGGTGATATCTGCGATTTTTTTTCGCTTCTACAAGAAACACCGGATGTAATCTTTTAAGGACTCGTCGGGCTTCTGGATTACGTAGTAAAGATCGAAGTGTGTTCCGTGCCTTTCGAAAGTACCCTGGAAATTAGCGATGAAGTGATCACGCAGTTCACTCCAAGAGTCGATTGAGCCCCTCGGTAAACTGACGAGCCAATTCCTGGCTGAGTCGGCAAGTGCTACGGGTAAATAATTAGCCATGGCCTTGTTATCTCCTCCTGCTACACAAATTGTGAGGGTGTAGACGGTTAACCATGACTCAGGGTCAGTCTTACCATTATACTTTTCAATCCCAATGGGATTGAAACCACTCGGCCAATTCACTCGACGCAGATCCCGAGTGAAAGCGTGTACTCCTTCATCACTATTGTCAGGTGAATGTCTTCGTTCTTCACGGTGAGCATTGTTACGCTCGCAATAACACTGGTCAAGCATGTCCCTCAGATCACTCAGCGCTGGCCCCCAAGAGCCACCATGGTAACTAGAATTGTCGTAGCGGATTCGATAATGAACTGGTGGTCGGTTATGACGTCTCTCGTGAGAGTTAGCCGACTCGTCTTGACGCCTCCTGTCCTCTTGATGACGGTGCTCGTTTGATTTGCCATGGCTCCTGCTATGCTCGGGCTTCCGGTAATCTCTGGATCATACCAGTGGTAGGCGATTGCCAACAGGTGTTTCCGCAATTGATTTAGCAACTTCCCGACTGGTTCCTGCACCCAACGGAACAGTGGCTGCAACCATGGTCTTCACTTTGTTCAAGATTGGAGTTACATTGGGTGGAGCCGCATCCATGATGATATCAATCAGGGTAAGTTCCGCGACCTCATTTTGTTGTGGCGTAAGAAAAATATTGGTATTGTCGACTCAGGTCTGAAGTATGGCATCCCGGGCTGTACGCCCAGCTATAGCTAGATCTCGCTTCCTTTTATCATCTTCCTCCTTGCGTTTGCGTTTCTCCTCCTTGCACCTGCGTTCCTCCTCGAACTTGGCTCATTCTTCCTCCGCGACCCTCCGGGCAACGGAGGAGTCGGTCTCGCCAACATCTACCATAAATACGTCGAAGAAAAGCGAAGTGTAGTTGCATCGGACTCGGAGCCGTCAATGTACACGGTGGCAATGTCATCGTAGTCTTCAGAAGAGCTGATGAAGTCGGCGATCTATGTAGACGAACAAGATCCGATGAGTTGATGGGTTGAATCATGACGTCGATCCCCCTGGTGTTTGGTTCCGGTGGTTTGCTGAGGAAGTCATGTTCAGGAGTTGATGTAGAAGATCTCTCCGAGTGGTTTGAAGCCGACTCAGAAAAAAAATTAAAGTAGGTCTCAGCGGCATTTGGTAACCCAAACAGTGCCGAGCGGTTTTCTCCTCCCGACTGGTTCGAATCCGAGTCGAGGAGAGAAATCTTGTCGAAGCTGTCGGTGATGAAGTCGAGGCTGCCGAAGTGGTACGCCCGCCCTGGGTGGAATGCAAAGTCGTCGATGCCTGATGTAGATCCCATCGCGCTTGTCGGCAAAAAACTTGATGCAACCCCTACCTGGCGCGCCAGCTGTCAAAACTTGATTTCGGCAATAATAAAGGGGGTAGCGCACAAGCACCAAAGTCAATGGAATAAGGAACAAAAGTTTAAACAGGTTCAGACCTTCTATAAAAAAGTAATACTCTACTCCTGTTTCGAGGATTGTATCTGCCGAGTTTGTATTGATCTAACGATCGAGTTATGTATGTTGTAGAAAAGCTAAGCTATTCGCTATTAGCTATAAGCTATGTCTCCCCCTTCAGGAGCACCCTGCTCTTCTTATATAGCTTTAGAGGGCAGGTTTACAAGACAGAGACTTAACCACATACAGTATTGGTCTCCTAATCCTCATCTATAATACTCCCGACTCAAGACCATGAGCCGTTCCTTAAAACACAAGGAAACATAATACTCAAGTCCTAAACCATTACATGATCATCACATAAAACCTATCCCCTGTAACCAGTCGGATAGGTCAGCCGTGTAGGTATGTGGTACCCATAATCTTCACATGACGGTGGAGGATCTGCTGCCTCCAAGGTGAACCCTCACTCCGCTGGTTGGATTTCAGCCGTAGATTAGCAACTACTTCACGTTCAGAAATTTTTATACTAACTATTTGAAATCAACCTTTCAGTTTGTTTCTGAAATTTTATGCAGAATATAACCATACCTGTCTTTTGGAATGAGCGCAGAATTGATCCATCACTTCTGAAGAAACCCCGTTACTTATTTAGCAGAAGCATAGACCACAACCTGGCACTGGCTGGTCACTTCAGCGGTCTCTACTTGCCTTTGAATACCACAATGGTAATTTCAGAAATCTCCAAGTAGTCCACAATAGTATAGAAACAATTTTTTCGGACGGTCAAAAGAGATTTTCACGTACGGGTCTCCGGCCTATCTGCCCAGAGGTGCCCAGGGGTGTCTGATTTTCGTGTGCGGGTGCTTATGTCATCCACACGTAAAAATAAAAATCTGAAAAAAAAAATAAAAATCGCCAAAAATCAAAACGCTCCGCCGCCGTGCTCCTCCCATCGCCACCGGATCCGGGCGGGGCCCGTTCGCCCACTGTGCTGTCGCCGTCGCCAGATCCGAGCAGGGCCCGCCCGCCCGCTGCCGGCGTGCTCCTCCCACCGCCATCGTTCTCCTCGCTCCACCGCCGCTGGACCCACGTGGATCTAGGCGAGGGACGGCTACCGTCGCCGGATCCGGGTGGGGAATGGCCGCCGCCGACAGATCCACGTGGGGAGGGCCACCGCTGCCGCCTTCGACGCGCAGGGGAGGGCCGCCGGCCCGGCCGCTGTCGCCCGGGATGGGAGAGAGTGGAGAGAAAGTTCTCCAGAGAGAGATGTGTTTGAGAGAGAGGGGAGTATGCGGAGAAGAGGAGGTGAGAGAGCAGAGGAGCTAAGGATGACTTGAAAATTTTTGAAGTGCTAAGAGGAAAAAAGAGGTAAGTTAGACTTCTAGGTGGATCTTTAAGAGGCCTGCCTGCGAAAATACATTTTCTTGTGCGGCCGTTTAAGAGGCCCGTCTGGAAAATAGCCCTATTTTCGTATACGGCTCCTTAAGAGATTCATCTGCGAAAATAAATTTTTACATGCGGGCCTTTAAGGAGCCATATGTGAAAATGGGGGTTGATTTTTGCAGACGCGAACACTTATGACCCACATACAATCTATTGGGGTGTTCGTCCAGAAAAATTATTCATGTAGTAGTGAAATTTTATTACTTGCATTTTTTCATCTAAAGCAAAATTGAAAACCTATGTTTCCTTGATATGAGTGGCAAGACGGGCACGACATGCTGCCTCTGCAAATTTATGGAAGTATTTTTTTTTGCATGTTTCCTTGTTTTAGATAAAATAGCAGACATTTTCTAGTTTTATCCGTTGGCCCTTCTTGTCCGGATCCAATAGATCCTCCAGCAGTGTTGATGTGTTGTGCTGTCACTAGTGTGTTCAACTTAATGCTGCCTAAGCAATCTGTGAAGAAATCCAATTTCTGTTGCATGTATGGATAAGGTGATCAGGTACAGCTGCCTCAAATTTAACTAATTCTTGATGTTGCATGTTGTGTGCTAGACAAAAAGTACTTCTTGAGTGAAGTCATATCTCTATTCATTTGAACGACCAAGCATTGAACTAAAGAATTGACCTTGCTTTTACGTCATGATAAATTCATGCCAGTTAAAAATCACTTTTTTTTAAAAAATAATATAAATTATTAAAAATCTAAAAGAAATCTCAAACATTAAAATACGTCCAAAAAATTTTGAATGTAGCTTAGAGTATTTTTCTTAAATTATCCATACTCTAAATTGTTCCCTCTATTTTTATTTTAAAGTAACAAAACTAATTTCATTGTTAATTAAAATAAAAAACCTAAAAATAATCCTCTCTCTCTTTGGGCTAAATCCAGTCCGAAGTCCTCCCATTTTTCCTCGGCCCACCTCCAAAGTTCTCTTCTCCTTCTCTCTCCCTCTTGGGCCACCCCCTCTCCCCAATCCCCCACCGGCCCATCCTCCCTTAGGCCTCTCCCTCTTGCGTGGGCTTGGCCCAGACGAGGGCTCCCTCCTCACTAGGGTGTGGCCCAGCCGGCCTAAGGAGGCGACGAGTCCAGCCGCCGACCGCTCCTCTCCCTGGCCCAAGAACTGTCGCTGCTCCTCTTGATCTCTCATTCTCCCTTCCTAATCGATTCTCCTTCAAATTAATTTCAAAAATTGGTTCTCTTCTCCCTCGTCATTTCCCCCATATTTTTCCTTTCAATTCAGCTTTAACTCGTCGAATTTAATTTCCGGTGAATCGTCGCCATTATGGCCGGCCGGCAAGCTCCACCAGCCGTTCCCCTCCTCCTCCTGGCCTATAAATGGCGCCCCCTCCTTCCCTTCCTCTCCTTTTGCCTCCACCCCGTGCCTCTCCACGTCGTGCGCCGCTGCACCACCTCTTAGCCGTCTCGGCCACGCCGACCAACTGCGGCGTCATTCTCCGCCCTGGCCAAGCCTCGTCTTCACCGGAACCCCGCAGCAACGCCGTCGACCGCGCCACCTCATCCTCGGTCTCGCCGGCGCCAAGTCCGGCAGCCCTTGCCGCCTTGTTGGTGTGCCACCTAACGTCGCCGTCTCCTTCCCTAGCATCGCGGCACCATCCTCTTCCCCAGCGATCACTCGGTTTTGCCAGAAGGTCAACAGAACGACATTGACCCCACGCTACTCCTCCCGTCGTGGTCATCGTCTCCGGCCGACCGTTTCTCCTCGCCGGCATGTCGCCCCGTTACGCCGCCACCGCCATCGGCACTGCAGCGGTGTGCTTCACACCGGCCTCACCTTCGTATGGCCACTGCCAGCTACCGTTGTCGTTCTCTTTGTCAAGCCCGAAAATCACCGAAGACATCCCCTTATCGTTGACCCATTCGTCTTCGTCATATTTCCCCATTCGTCGCCACGGCAACAAGCTCTTCACCGGTTGTCGCTGTCGTTCTCTCGCCTCGTTGTGCTTGTGGTGAGAACTCTTCCCTCATCGTCCTCTCCTTGTCCTCCCTGTGTTGCCGTCATGCCTGTTGCGCCGTTGTCGGCCTCGGTGCCCGTGCGCCAACGTCGGTTGTCACCCGTGCCATCGTGGCATGTACGTGTGGTGACCACGTGCTTGTGTGGCCGCCCCATGGTTGCCCACGTGTGCAGCCCGCGTGGCTTCGTGTGAAATCCGCTTGTCGGCTACTTGTTTCGATTGACATGTAGGATCTCACTGTGTCTTTCCCGTGGATCGTTTCTGTGAACCCGGTCCACGGTGAACTAGTTGTCTCACCCATGGGTCTCAGCTCCAGTGGCTCGATCCTTTCTCTCCTCAGGCGCTATAGCATTGCACATACTTTAATGGTATAATAATAATTACACAATTTAGAAATATCCATTTTAATTGCACCTAAAATTCGGATGGTCGTATCTCGGCCATACGAGCTTCAAATTGACCCGTTTAAATTACTTAATTTTTTTGTTATAACTTAGTTGTTTTCATGTATTGTTCTCGTTTCTTTCTTAGAGTTTTAGCCTTGTTTTGTTGTTCAGTAGTTGTTGTCTTATCAAAGGTTCCTGTGTTGCAGTTCGAGTTTGTTGTTGAAACTTCAGAAGACCTTTTTCTCTGAGCAAGACAAGTCACACTCTCCTTGAGCATATTGAATCCCAATTTTCCAAAAGTATTTTTATTTAAATTATTGCATTCGCTTTATAAAATTTATCGCGTTATAACTGCTTTACTTAGCATTTTCTATATTTCCTTGTTATGGTCTTATTTACTAAATATTGTGTAATTACTTTTGACAACCCTAGATAACAAAAACCAGCTAATGAGAACTTTATATGTGGTGCTTACTAGAAATTTTATAATTATGCTTAGCAATGCTCTATTAGAAACAAATTAATGTTTTACCATATATATACCCTGGGAATGAAATTATAATTTGGATTAATGGTGGATTAGAGGCTTGTTAGCCTGGACACGTTGGACACCCTTTCAAAATTCCTAAACCCTGTTTTCGGTTGGGCTCGAGGTACATGGTTTGGCTTTGATAGTCGTACCTCGGGTACTATAAGGACCGGTCTTCGGGGCTCGATTGCAAAACATTTTTCGTTCGACCACCTGTCTAATAGGTAAGGCTTAACGTATTGGTTAGTATAGTCATGAACAAAAAAGAAACAGATATAGATGGATGAAGCCCAACTTCTCTGACAAGTGAAGGCTCGGTACGAGTCGAGATGCCTGGGAGCATGGACTATCTGCTCAACCCAGGCACCTGGCAAGAGAAGTTTATGCTGGTCTTCTTTGATTAGAAGGGTACTAAACGGTGAGTTAGGTCACGGATTCCGCGCGTATGCCATGGTGACATGTGGCACGTGGTGACATGTGAAGGAGACATGCCTGATGGGTAACGTGGTACACTTTTGGCCAGAGTATAATCTATTGGAATAGCCACGCTCTTGATTATGGACAAGTCTAGCAATGATCCAAAGTTAGAGGTTTTAATCGAATAAACTGGAATAACTAAATTTATGTCTGGTTTAAGGCAAGATCGTGTTGGTGCGCGGCTTGATAATAATTTGAGTAGAGATAGATAATGGTTGATTAAAATGCCTTTTAAATAATTAAATGTTTTGAAATGCTAATAACCCTTATAAATGAATTCCTTGTACTTCATTACATTACATTACTTGAATTATTCCCGGCATGGCTTGTTGAGTACGATGGTTGTACTCATATTTGCTCAATATTTTTCTCTCCGGTCAGAGAAGTTTTTGAAAAAGAAATCTTAAGAGACGTAACATATATCCTAATTGAGCGACTGTGAAGATGAAGCCGTAGGCCTACAAGTCCGCTATTGTTTTTTTTATCAAGATTAATGTGCCTTTGTAATAATGTAAATATTATCATGATAATTAATAAATATGTGTTTTTTATCAAATTTGTATGGTGTACCTTTTTTTTGACACGAAGATTAATACACTGGCATTCAAAAAAGGTATTTTCCGGACAAGCCAGTCAAAGTTTCATAATAATTAATGGTCAGAGTTTAAATGATAAATTCAAAATGGTCCGCTATTAAGAAACGGAGAAAGCATATGAAATTCAATAGTTGGAGACTCGAAAATTGGTAATTGACCACTTAGGCTGGGTTAGTTTGGAAAGTTTGGGAAAATATTCTCTCCGCATGGAAAACGGAAGGACTCATTAGCACATGATTAATTAAGTATTTACTAATTTTTTTAAAAAAAATGAATTAATATGATTTTTTAAAACAACTTTCGTATAAAATTTTTTAAAAAAAACACGCCGTTTAGCAGTTTGAAAAACGTGCGCGTGAAAAAAGAGAGATATGAGTTAAGAAAAGTTAGATAAATAACTCACCCTAAACAGCGATGCCAGTTTCTAGGCACCGGTTGGCAGCTGCCAAATAGCTCTTGATGGTGAACGCAGAAGCGGAGAAATTTCGGCGAAACTGCATCACAAGTTACCTTCAGCTTGGCCATCGCGTCATCGTCTGGACCTCTGCAAAAGATGGAACGAGTCACGGATCCTTCGATACAGAAGTTGATGCCAAGTCAGAGTATATTGTTGTACGTGCCTTTCACGATTTCATACCTCAGCTAGCTTGTCTTAAAAAATCAAAAGAGTAAACTGTGAACCTGCCAAGAGAATCTCCCCTACAAATTACAATTACAACTTGTGCAAATGAAAATTGCCGCAACTTGCGACCTGGCCAGAAGTAGCCCTTAAAAAAATTTGTTTGACCACTCAAATGTACAAAGAATGGACTTGAAATCTAGAATGCCAAGTGCATATAATCTACTAGTATTAATTTCAGGCAAAGGAGATTTTTTTTTTCTTACTGAAAGCTTAAAAGCAAACCGCTCCAATTGAGTTGGGAAAGCATTTAAAGAACAGCAAACATCCTTGCACTTTAAAACTTGGGAGTACAGTTTACGAACAGCACCAGCAAAAACAGCACTAAATCAACATTTTATTTCGTCTCTCAGACAGTACCATGCTGATGATGCGCACGACCAACACACAACACATGCTTGCATATTCACAAAATGTATGTAGGTAATGCACTTGAGGGGCTACAGACAACCGAGATCGTTTGAGATGCTACAAACAAATGAAATCATTTAGTCCATTGAAGAGTGCCCTGTCAACATACTTACACCAAACTGACTGGATACAGCTGAACAACTAGATCAGTTATTCTGGGTTTCTAAGCGAACTTCTTGTCGAGGTGACGGTCTATGATTTCAGATACGGTTTCTAAGAAGATTACTTCACTTGTCCCTGGGAGAACATGGTCCTCGGCTTCCTGGACGATGTCCTCAATCTCAGAGTCTCTTTTCACAGTTTCCCTGCACAGTATACGCCCGATGTCATACGGTGTGAGGCCTCGTGCTGCACCTTTCTTTAAAAGCATGGTGCTGATGCGCAGGACACGAGCACATCGTGCAGACAGCTCCCACCCATGGAACTTGAGAAGCTTGATGTCCTCTTCAGCGTCTAGAGATTTGATGTATGCAATGGTTTCATCACTGAATGGCTCACGAGCCTGGGGCCAGTACAGCCACTCGAAGGTACAATCTTCAAACTGCATCACAATGGAACAAAATTGCCGTTAGTCTACCAGAAGAACTACTATCTCATGCAAGAAGAAAAGAGAGTGCTAGAGAGTAATGTGTACCTTCTCTGGCAAGCAGTAACCATGATCAATTGGAACCAACTTGTAATTGCCACCTTCGTCCTTGCACACTAAAATGTTCCCTGCATGACGATCAGCGTTTGCTAACCTAAGATCTAACAGTGCTATTTTGTGGACCTCCTTCACTGGAAATGCTCGGGGACCCATATCCTCACAACTTCCGTTGTTCTGAATGAACATTTGCAATGATCCAATCTTGAAGCTCTTCCCCCTGTGTAAGCTCCGGACCAATGCTGTGGGAGGCACACCAGAGAACCCGACACGTTTTTCAGATTCATGATCACCAATTGGATGATCAAGAATATAAGCAGCAACTTCCCTAAATGCACCTTCCCCTACAAGTGTCCCCCTCTTCATGCCTTCTCCATCAGTCGACACTGGAAGCCCTCTTGGGTTGTTTTTAGCCATAGGTTCCTCATCTCTGGGCTTAAACACTGCAATATTCCTCTCTCCTGATGCATCTTGCATGAAGTAAACACCCCCTGAACCTTCAGCTGACATAACTGGCGAGTATCCATTCTCAAGACCAGCTATGGCTGAGCTAATCATTCTCATCACCTCAGGTGATAGCTTCACCTTCTGATTAACAATAATTGGTTCAACAAGAGAAGGCCTAGCACCAGCTGGTTTAGCAAGGTTCACAGCATGAGCTTCATTCTGAAGGTTCTCTTTCTCCTGTGGAGTGACAACTGTAACCACCGTGTCTTTATCAACTTGCTGTGTCCGTAACTTTGCTGGCTTGTGGATGAACAAATGGATCACAGCATCATCCTTCTTGCTAATATCAGCAATCAGCTGGTGGTCCTCAAGCTCCTTGCCATCACATTCAAGCTTGTGATCCTCACCAAGGTCCTCATCTCCCTCCACTGCAAGCTTATTCTTGAGATACTTGACATTGCGGCTCTGGTCCACCTGGAACTGAAACTTCTTTCCACTGGTAGTCTCGATGTTAATCAAGCGAAGATCAGCCAAGCGGATAACAAGATGCAAAACATTTCCATCAGCAAGCCCATAATCCTTCACATGGCAGTTGTTTCTTGCCAGCTCGTGCCCATCAAGCACAAGCCTCTGCTTGTTAACCACGAACCCCTTGAACCGCTGAATGCGCAGCTTGACTGAGGCGATGGACTCGGAGCCGAGCACACTCATCGGCATCGGTGGAGCACCAGGCACAGCAAGAAAGATGAGAATCGAATCCTGCAGCTGTGACCCGGACAAACAGTGGGGCGACCGGCTACCGTCGAAGCATATACTCGGGAGAGCGAACTCTTCCGGTATCCGGCGAAGGGCCATGGCAGCTGACGACATCTTCACGGGAGGTCTTAGGATGCCGAAGCTTCCTCAGCTACTGCTACTATTTACACTAACCTAAAAATCAGATCCTTCACACTACGAATTAGAAGCCATGGAGAAGAAAGGGCAAGGGTTCCTTTCCTTCCTTACAGGATGGAGGAAACCCTCTGCGATTGCGAGACAACAACCGTGGTTACAACCTCATCTCGATCTCCAAGCACATCAAACCTGCACAAAATTCAGAGACATTCGTTATTAACCACTAAAACATTCAACCAAAGGGGAGAAATTCCAGAGCATGAATAGAAACGTACCAGACATGGTTAGATGAGGGGGGAATTGACGAAATATCTCGCCTTTGCCCACCAGTGATTGAATCCCCCACACGGAAATCTACAAAAGAGAAATCATTCCGGAGCGATCAGTTTCAAACTATCAAATCCACCCACTCCCCAGGGTAAATTCAGCTCCAGTTAAGGCAAAAACCAGATAATTCCTCACCAGTAGAGGATTAATCAGGAAGGTCCGAACCCCTCCGATCCGGCCACCAACCGAGCCACAACCTCACTGATTCACCTCACTCCAATCAAACCCTGCAACACAACACCACACCACTACACAGATCAGAAAACTCCCCACCGATCCAAATCCCAAGCCAACCGCCCCCAAAAAAAATCACAAAAATTCACAGGACAAATCAGCCGGGGACTAACCGCATGAAGCGACCAGAGGAGAGGAGGGGGAGGATACCCCCGGGAGGGGGGGGCCTAAATCCGGCGCGGCGCCTCTTCCTCCTCTTGTTCTTCCTTGCTCCGCAGTTCACGCGAGATGGGAAGTTTCGGTTTGGTTTCGGTTTGGGGAGGAAGAAACAGGAAAGAGGGGAAGATATCTTTGGCCAGGTTGAGAAATTGAGGGAGGGAGGGGGCGATGGTGATGGGTGTGGGGGCAGCTGATTTATTCGGCGGAGGCGGATGGCCGTCGCCGTCAGTTGCTGGGGCTGACGGCGTGAGCGGAGCGTGACGTGACGTGCCGAGGGGGGAGAGGGGACGCACCTTCGCGGAAGTGGGGTCGTCTCTTTGCTCGATGGAAACGGAAGGGGGAAAAAATCTCATTGTCAGGACTCGAGGGTATACAGCGGTTTGATGATTTTTTTGTGTCGGTATGCTTAGCACGGAGTAGAAAGATGGTTCTAGAGCAGTTTACAAAACCACGTTATCATGTGATTGAGATTATGAGAGTTATCCCGTGTGATAATATTTTTAGTTTTTAAATCATGATATATCTCACGAAAATTGTACGATTTTCGTAAACCGTGAGAAGATGATAATCTCACTCAAAACGATTCGAAAAATCACGACACCGTACATAAAAGAAATCTAGGTTGGCTTATTTTTTCATAAAAGACATAGTACAGATGCAACCGCTCGTAACACACCTATACTCAATGTTATGAACATATATACATCTATTAAATTATTAAAACATCTTTAAAAAAAGACATCACGTTCGCTATAAAGGCTACAAATTTCTACATTATTTGGAGAAAAAGGAAAAAACAGCTCAAGAAGGAATACATTTAGAGATAATTGAAATTCGAAATAAAAAATAAAAAATATTTAAAAAAGTCCATATATAACACAATTAAAGATTAATTTATATTATTAAAATATTTTTAAAAGAAGACACCACATTCGCTGTGGAGGCTAGAAATTCTTACATTAATAAGAGAAAAAAAAGAGTCCGAGTAGAAATATATTTAGAGATAATTAAAATTCAGAATAAAAATAAAAAATATCAAAAAATGGTCCATATAAAACACAATTAAAGATTAATTAAAATTTTAAATAAATAATAAAATAAAATTCGAAATTAGCAAAATAAAAATAAGAGTTCAAGTAAGAATACAATTAACAAACAACTAAAACTAGAAATAGAAAATAAGGACCATTGAAATAATAATCCATATAAAACATAATACGAGATTAATTAAAATTCAAAATAAAAAAATTACGAAATTAGAAAAATAAAATAAGGGTTCAACTAGGAATACAATTTAATAACTAAAATTAGAAATAAAAAATAACGACTATTGAAAAAAGAGACCATCTAGTACACAACACAAAATTAATTAAAATTTAAAATAAAAAATAAAATAAATTTCGACAATAAAAAATAATTATAAGAGTTCAAGTATGAATATAATTTACAAGTAAACAAATATCATAATGAAAACATGATATTTTGAAAAAAAAATAATCCATCCATAAAAAATGACAATAAAAAAGGGGAAGGCAATAGACCCGTAAAGAAGTAGAGTGGTAACGGTTCATAGGATATTAAAAATTATAAAACAACCAAAATAAAATCCCAATAACGATAAAGAGGAGGGACGACGGACATGTTGTTAAGCAGCACCGTCATGACGGTTGGTGGGACTTCCAGAAAGTAAAAAATAAACCCCAACGATAATTATGTTTGATTTTCAAAAATCTCAATGACAGCCTTGAAAGAAAACACCATATTCGCGGTGGAGGTTAGAAATTTTCATATTAATCAGAGAAAAATAAAATAAAAGTTCGAGTATAAATACATTTAGAAATAATTGAAATTCGAAATAAAAAATATTGAAAAAAGAGTCCATGTAGAACACAATTAGAGATTAATTAATATTTGGAATAAATAATAAAATAAATTTAGAAATTAGAAAAATAAAAATAAGAGTTCAACTAAGAACACAATTAACAAACAACTAAAATTAGGAATAAAAATAAGGACCATTGAAAAAATAGTTCATATAGAACACAATACGAGATTAATTAAAATTTGAAATAAAAAATAGAAAAATTCCAAAATTAGAAAAATAAAAATAAGAGTTTAACTAGGAATACAATTTATAAATAACAAAAATAAGGAATAAAAAATATCGACTATTAAAAGAAGAGACCATCCAGTAAACGACACGAGATTAATTAAAATTTAAAATAAAAAATAAAATAAATTCTGAAAATAGAAAAATAAAAATTCAAGTAGGAATACAATTTATAAATAACAAAATATCGGAATGAAAGGCATGAAATTTTAAAAAAGAAAAATGTAGACAATCAACTCTAAAAATTCTAAAGTCCAATTTTAAAGGTTCCAAGTAGAATAAATAAAAGCCGTGATAAATTAAGTAAGCAAATAAATGGGTAATAAAGGAGTAAGGGTAATGACTGGTGTGACTTTTAAAAACTACAAAATTAGAAACATGGGATGATAAGGTTCGGTCTTTTAAAGTCCTAATACAACCAGACAACTCCCTCCGTGCTGATAATATTAGTTGCTTCGAATAACGATGAAGTCAAACTTTAAAATCTTTGAGTACAAATAATTTCTAAAATATTTATCTTGGAAATATGAAAATCATATGTGTAGATTACTCTTAAAAAATACTTCAATAAAATCATATATTTGTTAATATTTCTATATATATTATAATAAAAAATAGTTGTCAAAGTTATTTTTTAAGATCATTTCATTGTAAGAAATGACAAGTATTATCAACCCAAGAGTATTTAACAAATTTTAAGTAACATCATATGTAAAAATAGATAATTTTGTACTTATCTATTTCTATTTTTATAAACATCTTCGAACGACTGGATTAGTATATCTTGAGATTAACGAGGTCATCATAAACATCTCGTTGTTGATGATTATGTCGCCTTTGACTAAAAAATAATTAATCGTAAATACGATCACACGTGTCTGTAGGAGGATTATTTTGATATAAGAAGAGTTCATGCTTATTATTAGTCGTGGAACTTTGTATTAATCCGTACATATACAACGAGGATTAGAACTGTAAGGTAACGGCTGAGGCAGCATTTTTATCAAAAGTAGTTCTAAAAGTTTTCAGATTCTATGTAATTTTTAGTGTTTCCCATTGAAATATATGCTTAAGCCTAAGCTGTTCTACACGTAGCTCTGCCCCTGCTTTAAACAGAATTTAAGTACATATCACCTCCATCTAAAAGACTTCATTTCTAAGTTATGCTATTTATATTTGTTTCATTAATATTTATGTTTGTCACATACGCTCTCTATATTAATCATCACGCTTTGCTATAAAATACATAGATAAATATAGATTAAATATTGCAAAAGTGATGGATGACTATATGTTGAAATATTGTGAAAATGTAAGGATAATGTTTAACATACTTGCATGATGAGCCCTAACATATATGTACATGTTCAGATTTGTAGCCAAAAAAATAGATACATTTTAGACAGAGGAAGAAAAGGAGAAAATGTATGGTGATGATTATCGAAGAAAAAAAATACTTGATTTAGATGTATAGTTTGGCCTACAATTAATTATAAACGATAATGTATATTACCGACTTAAAATAATTTATAGATAAAAAATTTTATGTACATATAAAAATAAACTATAATAATAACATAAAAATCGATACTGACGTATAATTAAATTTTAAATTTTAGCTGTGCCTCGTGAGCTAAAATACAAACTATGGAGACGTAGAAAGCCGGCGTGGGCCCTCCTGCACCCAACGTGCCTGCCTGCCTGCCTGCCATCAATCTCCTGCATGGACAAAACAAAACAAAAGAAACACAGCCACCTCACTGCCTTGTGGGGCACACACACTATGTTGAGAACGGTCGGCGAGGGGAGCGGGCGGAAGAATAGTCAGACCAAACGAGGATGGTTGGTCAGGTCAGTTTCTCTGACTCAGCCAGCCCCATCCGTGGCCGTCGCCGTGGAGAAGACGAAAGAAAAGAAAGAATCAAACAGGCGCAGGGGGAGCTGGAAAAGGCCGGGAGCGGACGGAAGGGATTAGGCCGTGTGCGTAGGCCGTGACGCGTCGTCTAACAGGGGTAATAAACGGCGCGCGTCGTCCGTGTCCGTCGCGAACGACGCGTGTGCCTACGTGTGGTGTGGCTGCTTAAACGGGTGTGGCCGGTGCAAGGAAAGAATGGGAAACCACGGGCGTCGCCCAGCTGTTTGCGTTTTTTGTCGTTGTGTCCCCTTCTCTACGTGGGCACGTCTGCCTTTTTTTTTTCGCCCACCACTTGCACACTTGCCTTTTCCCCGCGATGCATGGAGTGGACATTTGCTCTCCGCCCGTCAGCCGTCACTCTCGCACTCCTTTCAATCCTGCGTAGTGCGTTCTAGGGGTAAAAACGGATCAAATAATATTCGCTTCGATCCATTTCGAATCCGTCTGCAACGAGGACATGGTACAGGTTTTTAGAAATTCGACAGACATAAATACGGATGCGAACAACATGGTGCGGATTCAGATACGAATGTGATATCTCTAAAATCCGATAAATACGGATTATTCGACCTTTCTATTAGATTATCCAATAGGATAATTGTCGAATAATTCAAAATTCTTAACTCATGTAATCACTTTATACGTTGCATATAACATGAGGCTGACCCATTTAATATCCTAATTTATCAATTAACCTGGACTTCTTAGTTTGAGGTTTTCATCCTCTCATCTAATACTTCGTAGCTACGTTTTTATATTATGGACATCATATATATTTATGTTGTTTAGCACTTAAATATATAATTATTTCGATGGGTCATTTATTGACTATTGTATTGTTGTTCTTTGCATTGCTAACTCGATGTTGTATTAATTGCATATACACGTAACATTCGACAAATTTAATCCGTTTTCGAACGGAGTCCGCACCGACTCCATACATTTTTCGACATCCGAAATAATTCGCTTTGCATCCGCACATCATCTGCACTTGCTCCGAATCTGGTTAAAAAATATAGTTTAGGATATGACATGACCACTGTTCATCCGAATCCATTTCGTTTTCACCCCTAGTGCGTACTGTACACGAGGGAGAGGGGTCCTTGATGTGCGCACTACCAACAAATGGGAGTTGAGCATTGCGATTAGTGTTGCTATTATTGTGTTAACTCCGATAATGCTACCCAGATTACGGATGTCATTTAGTTATAAAATGTCTAAATGCTTCTTAGACTGAGTTTGATTAAACTACTTGACCGAGCTATTTTCTTTGTTTTCTACGAGCATGTTTTCTAAATTATCAAAACAGTGCAATTTCTATAAAAAACTTTTATAGTAGTTTTTTTTAAAATCAAACAAATCATCTGTCTCGTTTCGTTTTGCTTGAAGCAATTTAGCTAAGCTAAACATCCATCTCGGACGCATCCTCAGGTTCGCTATTCCCTGGTCTATTACAAGCATGTAGTTTAAAATACTAAACAGACTTTTTTTTACAAATACTCTTTATATAAAAGTTATTTTAAAAAATCAAATAAATTAATTTTTTTAAGTTTTCAACCCATAATACTTAATTAATCATGTGCTAATGGCTCATTGCATATCCCGTTGAAAATCTAAGCCGATAAGCTAATTCGAACTATGCCTAAGAAAATTATTTGCTAGTTGAATTAGATTTGATTACAACTCTTATATTTTTATGCATACAATTATAATTTTATATGCGATAGATATTAAATTTATGATGGGATTTAATATACAACTCTTTTCTTCTTCAGTTTTTATTGTACTTTATTTACAACGATTGCTATCAACTATACTTGTTATAATTTGGTCCTACAGAGTGTTTCATTAATTTAGTCCTTCAAAAAATATGAAACTTTCTATGTAGCCTCATTACACAATATCAAAGTTTGTTTGTATATCTCAAAAGAATTTTCCATGTTTTTAAAAATCCTTTTTATGTAGCTGAAAGACAAATCACTTGAATAAAAGATAGCCGCGGCAAAAAATAAAAGAACATGAAAGATGATTTTCATAATAGAAAATCAATCACAAAAATAATCTATTATCATATAAAAAATAAATTATAATTTCAAAAAAGTTAATGCATGAAAAAAAATCTTGAAACATACACACAAAGTTCTACATTATATAAGGATGCTACGCACATTTTTTATATTTTTTAACTTACAGTGAATCAATCAATTATCAATCTGTATATGTCTTGAATGGCACTTTTACCTTTTTAAAAAAATATCTGCTCCAGTAGCATATTGTAGGAACAATCAGTAAAGTCTTTTTTTACTATTAGCAATACATTGGATGCACTTATCTTTTTAGTTTAACATAGAAAGACTTATCGGTCATTTCGCCGATAAACAAATCGGCGGCACGATATCTGGATCACTAACTTGTTTCTCATGACGTCAGTTTGTTGTTCTATCTAAGGAACGAAGATGTTGGCCGATATACTCGTTCATATGCTTTCAGGCATACCAGAGTTGATCAATGTTGTGGTCACGCTCATCTGCTCGTATGTCTTGCATTATTGCAAGATATAGATCCTCTTTGTTTTATTTTGATAAAATTCTTTTATGTTAACAGGGTATAATCTCTTCTTTTAATTAATATTAATAATATGTTCGTAGGTTTTATCGAACCAGACCCATATAATTAGGGATAGGGTAGAAGAGTGGTTGAGCATAAAACATTGAATCCGATGGTTACTCACATAGAGCTACAGATGAGAAAAAGATGAAAGGAGGACAATTCTGTTTTTAAGGTAGTAGAGATAATAATATGCCTATACGAGGTAATAGGTTAAACCCATATAATTAAGAATTAGTTAGAAAAATGACCGATAATAAACATTAGATCTGATGATTACTCACGCGGAACGTAAGAATGAGAAGGAGATGTAAAAACGATGACTCCGATTTAAGGTAATAGAGATAGTAATATGCCGTTTGTGTAACGGCCTAACAGGATATGTCTATATAATTAAAGATAGGTTAAGAGAGTGGTTGAGAATAAAATATTGAATTCAATGGTTTCCACGTGGAGCGTATAAATGAGAAGGAGATGAAAGGAGGATGACTCTGCTATAAAGTAACACTTAGATTTTATAGCTATATTTTATTTGCATGGGTGAGTTATACAGCTTTGATACTTCCTCTACTAGTCTAAAATATAACCATTTTTATATTGTTTAGTAAAGGTTAAGGTCGAGAAGAAAAAAAATTAAAATACTATTAAAATAATACTAACAATCCTTATATTATAAAACAATGTTTGAATCATAGATATCTCTGTATTTCGAAGGGAGGTTAGTATTATTCTGAGAGTTTTTAATGGGACCCATACGTGCAAAGAAGCCGGCCCCACCTGCACAAAGTATAAAAAGGTGGCCCCATGAGGAATCCCCACGTACAGACTGGGTAGCTCCAACACCACTGACCTTTTCCGAACGTTAACCCCGCGCTTCCGACGTGGCAAAGCTTCATTGGCTGATACACGCGTCCCGCCTTCCCTCATTCGTGCTCCCTTTTGTTTTCCCCGTTAATTTTCTCCCCTCGAGGGTCTCCCTCGTTTAAACCCTTCGAACGGTCGACTCAGGCCTTTGCCTTTTTCTCTCCAGCATCTCTCTTCTCATTTTCTGTTTAAAAAAACTTGTTCTTCTTTAATTCACCGACTACTCCGAATTCTCTGACAGGGAGTAGGCCCAGCCGTGGGCGTAGCGCTGTGGCTGTCGCATATTTCGGCTGGATTTTTTTTTTATGCATTTGGAGTGACGATGATGCAGTGAAGGGCAGCTTTCGGCTGGAATTTTGTTTATTTGGAGACGATCAACCCCCGTTGAGATTATTGGAGTTGGCCACTAGCTTACAGTTCTTTTTTCTTCTTTTGTTAGTTTTCTCCGTGGAATCTGCTGCTTTTCTTCTCTAGTGGTTGATTGATTAAATTAAAATCTTGTTTGGTTATCGAAGGATGTGGTTGCATAGTCCGGTTCCTTGGTAGCAAATCCATGTGCGTTCCAGTTGGCGGAATTGATGTGTGTCCGATAGAATCAATCATTAGGGAAAAAAATACTTGGAATTGGTTGGGTGGCCAACTAATTGAGATGACATTTTTGTTAGGATACTCCATCGCATGTCTGCTTGGTTAAGATTTGGATTACAATTCGAAGTTGGTTCTTAAATTCTAATTTTGATTTTAGGATTAACTTTAGAGATTCTTCGTCAGTTGGATTTCCCAGCGCTTTTCCGATTAATGCTAAGAAGAAAAGGTAACACAATTTGTTGGATATATAAGCACATATTGATTTGATTTAATCCACAAATAAATCATTACATTGAAACGTAAAATAACATAATCGCATCCTATGATCTACTCATATAAACTAGACAATAAAATAAGAACTAATCAAATATGCGAAACATGGTGAACGCGTATCGGAAGTTCTGGATGTTCGGATGCGGATCGGGTTGACGAGGAACAACGTGCACCGCAGAAACAACGCGCGGTGTCGGGTGTTGTTGTCGGCGCGTAGCTCTCAAGCGTAGAGGAAGACGAGCCGTCGCGGAAGACCAACAAGCAGTCACACGAAGCGCTTCCCAAAAATCTTATTGCCGCCTTCTTCCGATGCAGGATGTCGAAGGTGAAGGTTCCGAAGACCTGCTTTCCCGATCGTCTGTGTATGCCGGCGAGCGGGGTGGAGTAGACTATGACCGACGGTACAGTACAGATGAGGAGACAAACCCAAATTGATTTCGCATGTGTCACGAGGAGATGATGGCTAGGTTTACGTAGAGATATCAGGATGCGTGATCAGGACGTCTGCACGATCTCCACATCGCGTAAACGAAGTTTCCAAAAACAAAACCAAATTTTGCAGCAAAACAAAACTACAAAAGTAAGCCGTTTGTGCGCAAGGGAGAGGAGCCACTTTTAGCGAACCATTCACGAGCATGTTGCGTACGCGTGCCGCTTGGCCTGTCTAGGCCAGGCGAGCATGTGTTCCTCTTGTTCTCTCGACCATACATGTCTTATGTGGCTAGGAGAGCATTCTCCCTTATAAGGAGTTCTTTCTCTCCTAGAATAGATAAGGTGGTAGTAAACATCCATGCATGTCATCCCATGAGGTTGGCTTTTATGATTTTTCAAAAAATTAATCTCCATATGGGCCATATCCCATATATAAATTCCAACAATCCCACACCATATCTCAAAATCTCATAGAGATTTGCCTTTTTCAATATATTGTTTATATACAAGCAGTTTGATAGAGATCGGTTAAGATTGAACATCCACCTAGAATTCCAAGCTACACTTACTCACAACTTGAACAATGGACTACGTCTTAAATTGCAAGTCTTGTGCAAGCAAGTTTCACTCAGAGTCTTAGGTCGTCAGTAGACTATCCTTCGAGTGAAGCGTATAAGTCATACTCATTGGTTTCTTAGTAAGCTTCTTAGGAGATTCACCCAAAATCTCTATAGGCTGCGACCAACAGTCAAGCTCACATAGGTGTGTTCTTTTAAGAATGCTCTGCAGAATAAAATCTTCGCTAACTAAAGCCAACAAAATGCATTATGGCATAGCCAACCTGCCTTGCAGCTCATGAGAGTACATGCATCTTCACTTAGAAAGTGTTTTTAGAAAGGTACTCTCCTCCAGTTAACTAATTGCTTGTTTTTCTCAGGTCTTTATTCACGGGATCTCCGATTACATAAGTTGGGTTACCACCACAGTGTAACTCGCATGGGTCTCATACCCATGTCCTTCAGTGCATTGTCTATCACATTCCGTGATAGTCCCTTCGTGAAGGAATATGCAAGGTTTCTAGCTGTTTGGATGTAATCCAATGTTATAATCTTGGAGTTTCTCAATTTTCTGACAGACTTCAATCATCTTTTTACATGTCTAGACTATTTCATGTTATCCTTAGAACTGTTCATTTTGACAATTACTGTTTGATTGTCATAGTTCATAAGAATAGCCGGCACCGATTTTTCAACCACAAGCAGATCCATCAGTAGATCACACAGCCATTCTGCCTCGACAGTAACAATGTCTAGTGTCGTAAGTTCTGCTTCCATAGTTGACTTCGTCAAAATGGTCTGTTTGCAAGACCTCCATGAAACAACACCACTACCTCCATGAAACAACACCACCACCTAGTGTGAAGACATATTCACTAGTGGTTTTGATCTCATCAACATCAGAGATCCAATTAGGATCACTATATCCCTCCAATACCACAGGATACCCGGTATAGTGAAGCCCCAAGTTCATACTAACTTTTAGATAGCGCATCACTTGCTCAAGCGCATGTCAGTGATCATCTCCCGAATTAGAGGTAAACCGACTCAATTTGCTCACAACAAAGGAGATGTCAGGCCTAGTTGCGCTAGCTTGGTACATAAGTGAACCAATGATTTGGGAGTATTCCAATTGATTCCTAGCAATTCTCTTGTTCTTACGAAGCAACAAGCTGGATCATAAGGTGTTGGAGAAGGCTTGCTATCAAAGTAGCCGAAACGACTCAAGATCTTCTCCACGTAATAGGACTGCAAGAGTGTAATATCATTCTCACCTCTAATTAGCTTAATGTTCAAGATAACATTAGCTACTTTCGAATCATTCATATCAAAAATTTGGGACAAGAGTGATTTAACCTCATTAATCACCTCAAGATTTGTCCCAAATATGAGTATGTCATCAACATACAAGCACAAAATAACTTCCTCACCCTCACCATGTCAATAGTATACACATTTATTTGCCTCATTGACTGTGAAGCCCGTAAATGTTAATGTTCTATCAGATTTCTCATAACATTGTTAGGAGCTTGTTTCAGACCATACAAAGACTTCAATAATTAGCACACCTTGCCTTCTTGACCTTCCACTACAAACCCATTAGACTGATCCATATAGATCTCCTTATCTAGCTCCCTATTAAGAAAAGTTGTCTTAACATCCATTTGATGAACGAAAATATCATGTGAGACTGCCAGGGAAAGTAGCACTTGGATTGTAGTCAATCTAGCAACAGGTAAGTAAGTGTCAAAGAAATCTTCGTTTTTTTTTTCTGAGTATAACCCTTTGCAAAAAGGCGAGCCTTTTACTTTTGAATATTACCATCAGGCCTAAGCTTCTTCTTGAACACCCACTTGCACCTCACAGGTTTACACCCATAGGGTTGCTCTGTCATCTCCCAAGTCCCATTAGTGAGAATGAAATCCATTTCACTATAGATAGCCTCCTTCCAGTAGTCTGCATCAAAAGATGCATATGCTTTTGAAATTGACTTAGGAGTGTCATCCACAAGGTACACAGTGAAATCATCACCAAAAGACTTAGCTATCCTTTGTCTCTTGCTCCTCCGAGGAGCTTCACTGTCATCGACAAGTTACATGTATGTTCAGTTTGTTTTGGTGGTGTGAGCTGGGAATTATTTCAAAAGATTGGCTAGAAGTACTATGTGTATCTGACGGAGCGTGAAACTCCTCACCGGGTGACCGCGCAGGCCCCCCTTTGACGGACCGGATGCAGGTGCGCCATACCGCATTAAATGCGGCGTGGTGCGCCTGTCTGAACCGCCATAAATATGGTTAGGTGAGCTCCGCCGTGCTCACCTAACCTGCGCACGTGGCACCGAAGCCACGGGGGTCGGGGCGGCCCAGGCCTCGGGGCACCCCAGACCTCGGGGCAGAAACCGGAGCGGCCCGACCCCGGGGGAAAACCGGGAGGGCAGCCGCCACGTCACCCTCGGGCCCGACCCCTCCGGGGGAACGGGCCACGTGGATCCCTGTGGCCGCCCTTCCCTTTGGTCTCGATACCCCCGGTCCCATGTCACCGACAGTAGCCCCCAGCGTCACGCTCGGGTGGCCACACTCGGGGGGGGGCACCTAGGCTTGACGCCACCCCTCGGGCCTGGTGACAGGTGGGACCGGCCCCCAAAGGCGAGCAGGACTCCTACGGTCGTGAGCCGCGCATATCGGCGAAGAACGCCTGTCGACATTAATGAGCGGCCTCCTTGTAACCGCAACATTACTCGAGGCAGCGCGCGGATCGGGACACGTCGGTCCATTTCGCCTGGGGATGTAATGATTGGCGCTTTTCGCGGTAACTGAGCGCGATTAATGTGCACACGATCTACCCCTTCTCGACCGCCACGGTCGCACGACTGACGCGTGCGCTGCAAGCGGGTGAGTGGGGTTAGTGGAGACGTGGGCGTGAGAAATGAGGGGGCAAGGAGATGGGCGCTGGAAACGCGGAGCCGAGCGTGGCGGAGGCAAGGGCATAAAGGGCGCCGAGGAAGGGATTCGTTTCCTTCCTCTCGCCACTCTTTCCTTGCCTTTGCCATCCGTGCTCTAGCTCTCTTGTTTCTCTCGCCTTCCTCTCACCACGCACTGTCATCCTCAAGCTCCCCCTCCGCCGGTGCCATGACGCGGAGCTCCGTGTTGCTTGACGACAGCGTGCTGCTACCTTCCCGCATCACCAGTGAGAGGCAGGCCGGGCTGCCGCGCCGGTTCATGCCAGAATCTGCCACCCGGGAGGTGGTCGCGCTGGGCGAGGGACGCCCGGCGCCGCACTACCCGGAGCAGTCCGTCTTCTTCCTCTCCTTTGCCATGGCGGGCTTGATTCCGCCGTTCTCCACATTCTTCATGGACGTTCTGGAGTTCTACGGCCTCCAGATGGCGCACCTCACCCCCAACGCGGTGATGACGCTGGCCATCTTCGCACACCTATGCGAGATGTTCATTGGGGTGCGCCCATCCCTTTGGCTGTTTCGGTGGTTCTTCACCGTGCAGCCGGTATCGTCGCCGACGGTGGTCGGTGGCTGCTACTTCCAGCCGCGGGGGCAGGTGCTGAACCGCTACATCCCATGCGTCCTTCGCAAGAAGTGGGACGACTGGAAGAGCGACTGGTTCTACACCCCCTCCTCGACGAAGCGCGCCTCAGACTCCCAAGCCACCCCCCAGCGCAGGCGCCGAGCTGGCGGGCGACGGTGGATCTGGGAGACGGCTACGACGCCGTGCTAGACCGCCTGGCGGGCCTGCGCACCCAGGGGCTCACGGGGGCCATGGTGTTCGGCGACTACCTCCGCCGCCGGATCACGCCGCTCCGGCGACGCGCCCGGGGCGCCTGGGAGTACACCGGGATCGAGGACCTCCTGAGGACCCACCAGGGGCATAAGTGGGATTGGGACCCCGAGGAGTTCAGGATGGTGGTCCAACGGGTGCTAAACCTTAGCTCCGTCGAGTCATCCCTCATCCCTCGGGGGATCCTCCCCCTCTGCAGCGACCCAGAGCGCGCCAACATCCTGGCCATCATGCAGGTGATCGGGGCGTCGGGGGATCGGGCCCCCCGAGGCCATGATGGCACGGGCGGCAGCCGCAAAGGGGATCAATCTACCCCCGGAGGGGGCCATGCTTCTGGGCCTTGCGGCGGGGGTTCAGGGGGCAGCCGCCCTGCCGACGCCAAGGGGAAGAGGAAGCAGGAGGCGACCCCTCCTCCATCTCCTCCCCGAGGGGGCGGGGCGGTGCGTGTCAGCGGCAGGCGCCTGGAGGACGCCGCACCGATGCCCCAGCCCGAGGGGGAGCGGAAGAAGAAGCGGCTCCACAAGATGGGGGAGACCGAGCCGTGCAGGGGGAGCCTCATCACGCCCCCAAAGTGGTCGTTCAGCCGGCCACCCCGCAGGTTCGACCTCTCAACCATAGCGGCCACACTCTTATTCCCAAACCCCCAGGGCTCATCTATACTTATCTCTCTCTGTTGCATATTTTTCTTCCGCCTCAGCGAGATCCCGTCCCGTCCCACGCGTCACTCCAAGGCCGGTCGGCCCACGGGCAACGAGGCCGGGGAGGCGGCGACCGCAGAGGCTCGGAGACGGGAGGCCGACCTGCAGGAAGCCGTAGGCCGCCTGGGGGAAGCTCAAGAGGCTGCTCGGGAGGCGGCCCGAGTCCGCCAGGCCGAGGAGGCTGCTCGGGAGGGGGCCAGGGTCCGCCGGGCCGAGGAGGCTGCCCGGGAGGCAGAGGCGGCGCGCGCGCACGAGGCGCCGTCGGCCGTGGCTGCCACCCAGGTCCCCGACCCGACTGCGCCCAAGACGGAGGCCGCCACTGAGGCCGCCCGTGACGACGCCGAGGGGGCGCACCCAGGGCCCGACGCCCCAGGCGACGCTGAGGATGAGCCGGCCTCGGGAAAAGCCCTCGAGGCCAACACACCGACCGGCGAGCCGAGCCAGGCTTCACCACCACGGAGGTGGCCTTCCCCCCTTTCTTCCGCCGCCCCGCTAAGCGCGGAGCCCCTCCTGCAGGCCTTGGCTACAGCCAACAGCGCGGTGCTGGACGGGCTAAGCGCCCAAATGCAGGCTCTGCAGGCGGAGCGGGCGAAAATCGACGTGGCGTGGGCGCGCGTCGAGGAGGGGCGGCGCTCCCTGGAGGCCATGGTGGAGGCCGGCCGTAAGGCGCACAGCCTGCACACCTCGCAGCTCGAGGCTCGCTGCAGGACCCTTGCGGAAATCGCCCGGGAAGTGGAGGAGGAGCGGGAGACAGCCCTCATTGCCACTGCCGTGCTCGACGGGGCGCGAGACAACCTCCGTCTCCAATACGAGAGCCGGACGGCGGAGCTGGAGGAGAAGCTCGACGCCACCCGCGGAGTTCTCGACGCCGCCGCTGCCCGGGAGCGGCGGGCGGTGGAGATCGAGGCGGTGACCCGCCAGCGCGAGGAGGCCCTGAGGCCCGGACCATGGCGCTGGAGGAGCGCACCGCCACGCTGGGGGGCGGGCCTCGCGCTTGCTCGTGCAAGAGGCCTCTGCGCCGGCGGGCCGAGGCCCTTGACCTCCGCGCCCGGGAGCTGGAGGCGCTGGAGGAGCGCGCCCGCGCCCTGGACGCGAAGGAGGCGGCGCTGGCGGCAGCGAGGCCGCCGCCGCTACACGGGAGGCGACGCTGGCGGCGCACGAGGCTGCCTCCGCCGAGCAGGAGTCCGCACTCCGCCTCCGCGAAGACACACTCGCCGAGCGGGGGCGAGCCCTCGAGGAGGCCGAGGCCGCGGCGCAGCGGCTAGCGGACAGCCTGTTCCTCCGCGAGGCGGCGCGGGAGGAGCAGGCGCGCCGTAATCTGGAAAGCGCCCGCGCCGAGAGGACGCGCTGAACCAGCGGGCCTCCGAACTCGAGGCGCGGGCAAGGGAGCTGGACGCGCGGGCGCGCAGCGGCGGGGCGGCCGCAGGCCACGGCGATCTGGCCGCCCGCCTCACAGCCGCCGAGGACACCATCGCCAAGCTGCAGGGCGCCCTGGACTCGTCCGCCGGGGAGGTTGGGCCCTCCGCTGTCGAACGAGGTGGGGCCCGGCATGCTTCGGGACGCCGTCTCCCGCCTCGACCGCGCCGGGCGTCAGGCGGGCATCTGGAGCGGGCGGTACGCAAAGTACGCCGACAACCAAGGGGGCCTCGCCCAGCGCCTCTCGGAGATGGCCGGGGACCTTGAAAGGCTCCCCGAGGAGATCGAGGAGACGGTTAAGTCTTCCTCAAGGGACCTCGCCCGGGGGGCGGTAAAGCTCGTGCTGGCGAGCTACCAAGCCTGGGACCCCGACTTCTCCCCGTGGATGGCGCTGGAAGAATTCCCCCCCGGAACCGAGGCCAATGCGCGCGCCCAAGTCCGGGATGCCGCCGATCAAATTGTCTGCGGCTTCGAGGGGATGGCCCCTTGGCTCGTCTTCGCCCTCGACTCCGACGAGGAGGAGGACGGTGATGATGGTGCCGACGACGACAGTGACGGCGAGGCCGGTGACCCGGGTGCGTCGGAGTGAGCCCCCGGGCCCCCGCGTATCTTAATTTTTTATTCCTTCATCTTCTGAGGCCTTTGAGCCAATGCTTGTATATCTGACTTCATCTTATCTGCAATCAAACAAGATTTTAACTTCTATGTTAGTTATGTTTGCTATATGCGCGTGATAAGGATGGTCTGTGTCACGATCCCTTTGCATCTTTGGCTTGAGCGAGGGCTCGTGCTCGGGCCCCAGCCTTAAGCGGCGCAGGTCGGAGCTAGTTCCTGGGGAGATCCGCATGTCGAGACTAGCCAGGCCGGGAGCGCGGTGACCGAGGGTTATGGGGACCCGATTGTGGGTCATTGCCGATTCTCCCCCGGAGTTCACCGCGCCCCGGGGCATGGCTCGGTTCTGGGCCCCGTTTGGCGGTTTAGACGACCCGAGCTGCCAAGGGCAAGGACGAGCACGAGCAGACTGACCCAAGTCAAGATTTTACAAAAGGAAATGATAACACAGGCGCAGTCCTTAGGAAATCGAAAATGCTTGTTATTGAAATGCTAGGGAAAAATTAAACAAGTATATGCATGTGGGAGCCCCCGGCCAACCCTGCGCGCTCGAGGGGGACGCGGGGTTGGGCTGAGCCCGAGGTACGACACCCAACCCCCTTATGGGTAGAAGCGGCGAAGATGCTCGATGTTCCACGGGTTAGGCAGCTCTGTACCGTTGCCCGTGGCCAGTCGAACCGAGCCTGGCCGGGGGACGCCGATCACTCGATACGGACCCTCCCACATTGGTGAGAGTTTGCTCAATCCAGCACGCGTTTGGACGCGGCGTAGGACGAGATCGTCGACGCAGAGTGATCGGGCCCAGACATGGCGCTGATGGTAGCGCCGTAGGCTTTGCTGGTAGCGCGCGGCTCGGAGGGCCGCGCGCCGCCTTCGCTCTTCCAGGTAGTCGAGGTCATCTCAGCGAAGCTGATCTTGATTAGCCTTGCAATACATGGTGGCCCGAGGGGACCTCAGGGTGAGCTCGGATGGGAGGACCGCCTCCGCGCCGTAGACGAGGAAGAAAGGCGTTTCCCCTGTCGCTCGGCTTGGGGTGGTCCGGTTCGCCCAGAGCACCGCTGGCAGCTCCTCGATCCACGAGTCGCCATGCTTCTTGAGGATGTTGAAGGTCTTGGTCTTGAGGTCCTTGAGGATTTTCGCGTTGGCGTGCTCCACCTGGCCGTTGCTTCTGGGGTGGGCGGGTGAGGCGAAACAGAGCTTGATGCCTATGTCTTCGCAGTAGTGGCCGAAGAGCTCACTGGTGAACTAGGTACCGTTGTCCGTAATGATACGGTTAGGCACCCCGAACCGAGCAGTGATGCCCTTTATGAATTTTAGCGCCGAGTGCTTGTCGATCTTGATGACCGGATAAGCCTCGGGCCACTTAGTGAACCTTAGCGGGGGCCTTCTGCTTGGCCTCACTTCGCCGGTTGCCGGTGGAAGTCGCCGGGGCCTTGCCCTCACGGCATTCCTACCTCCTCTCCTCCTCCCACTTCCTCGTTCGCTCGGCCAAGCTTTTGACCGCGCGGTAGTTGGCGTGGTCGTGGAGGGAGGTGTTGTGCACAGTGCACCACCTGCCGGCCGGGCGCTCTCTGCCGGGAGCGCCGGCCTCCTTCTTTTTGTCGCCCACGGGCCTCCCCTTCCGGGTTCCGGGGGGCCCGCGAAGCGCCCTCGACGGCGAGGATATGACCCTCGTCGTCGGAACGGGCCGACCTTTTCTTCCTCCTGCTGTCCCTCTGCCCTGAACGAGCGGCAGACTCGGGGGCAGCCGGAGCCACCGCTCCAGAGCCGGAGGAGTTCCAGGTCCAGGCCTCCTCCTTGCGAGCCACACGGTCCGCGAGCTCGAAAAGCTACACGGTGGTCTGGGGCTCCTTGGAGGCGATCTTTTCGAGCATGCGGTTGTGCCGCACGCCCCCCCTGAATGCATAGATGACCGCATGTGCAGGGATGCAAGGTATGGTGTTGCGGACTTGACAGAATCACTGGATGTACAAGCGGAGAGACTCATCGTCCCTCCGCTGTACCGCGTGCAAGTCCGCCTCTTCGCCTGGGCGCAGATATGTGCCTTGGAAGTTCGTAGTGAACTGCTGGCAGAAGTCCTCCCAGGAGTGGACCGACGCGGGTGGCAAGTTCATTAGCCAACCCCGCGCCTGGCCCTTCAGGGCCATGGGGAAGAAGTTCGTCATGACCCTGTCGTCACCCCCCGTGGCTTCTATTCCGGTCGTGTAGATCTGGAGAAACTCAGCGGGGTTGACGTTCCCGTCGTATTTTTCGGTGATGGTGGGCCGGAACCTCGAGGGCCAACGGACATTCCGAAGGCTCGACAGCCGGCACCACCAACCGGGGACACGGGGGACTGGCCCCCGTGACCGGAACGGAGCGGCGCCCCAGAGGAGGAGACGCCCTCCGTTGCATGGGCGGCGCGACGAGCGTCGCGCCGGCGCTCGATATCGAGCTTGGCGTCTAACCCCCCATGCATATTCTCATGAGTCGGAGGCGTTGACGAGGGAACCGCGGACAAGCGGCGTGTGTCGACCGTCGCCCGCCGCGCCCTCCGCCTCGACGACGTAGAGCCGGCGGTGGCAGCGCCTGAGGTCCCGGCGGCGGAAGACCGCCTGCCGGTGCCTAGGCGCTGCTGCGCCGTCATGACCAGGTTGGCCACGTCATCCAGCCAACGCTGGGCTGGGGTTTCTGGATCGGGGACGACAGGCGGGTGACGCAAGAGTGCGCCCGCAGCCTGGGGCGTGCCGCCGTCACCATAGGTGAGGCGGCAACGCACCCTGCCTCGCCGTCCTCCTCCGTCGCCTGCGGGCAGCGAGGTCGCGGATCCCTCGACTTCCTCAGGCGCCTTCCCCCGCCCAAGATTCCGGCGGGAGGGGGACGATGGGGTGCGAGCCTGACGACGCGGGTTCTGCTCCCCGCCATCACTGCTGGCGCTCAAAGAAGGATCGTACGCCATTGCCTCTTCGGCCATAGGGCTTACTTAGCGAAGCTTGGCGCACACGAAAGGAAAATGGGGGCTCAGAAAAAACATGTGCGCCCCCTACCTGGCGCGCCAGATGACGGAGCGTGAAACTCCTCACCGGGAGACCGCGCAGGCCCCCCTTTGCCGGTTCGATCGGGGACGTAAGGTGCAATTCCTAGCCCCTGATCTGTGGGATTTCAACGAGAAAAACGCGTGGACACAGGCGATTTAGACAGGTTTGGGCCGCTAAGAAGCGTAATACCCTACTCCTGTGTTCTGGTAGATCTGAGAGTATGATGGAATCCAGGGAGAGCCCCCAGCGAGAGTCAGCCAGAGTCTGAGAGGCCGTCCCCCTCTTTCGTAGGCCTGGGCCTCCTTTTATATGGCAAGGGGCTACCACATGGGCCACGAGCTGCCTAAGAAAGAAAACATTCTTTTACATTTAGGGCTATCCTACTGCCAGAAGCAGCCTCTGACAGATGTTGTAGCACGCCTTCGGCCGGTCAGTCGACCCATCCGGAGGACGCCCGTTTCAACTTTCATTAAATGGCCGACGACTTCTGCGTCTCGCCTGCGCCAGAATCGGGAAAGCATCTGACCAGGGCTGACATACCAACTCCGGGAGTTGGCATGCCAACTCCGGCCGAGATATGAGAGACAGAGGGCTCTCATCATTCTGACGGGACGGGGCGAGGCGTGCTACAGGCCGCCTGGCGCGCGTGCGATGCACAGGCATCCTGACACCACCTAACCCGCGATCTGACCGGTCTACGACTGGTCACTCGCTGTGACCGGTCACGGACCGGATGCAGGTGCGCCACACCGCATTAAATGCGGCGTGGTGCGCCTGTCTGAACCGCCATAAATGTGGTTAGGTGAGCTCCGCCATGCTCACCTAACCTGCGCACGTGGCACCGAAGCCACGGGGGTCGGGGCGGCCTAGGCCTCGGGGCACCCCAGACCTCGGGGCAGAAACCGGGAGGGTAGCCGCCACATCACCCTCGGGCCCGACCCCTCCGGGGGAACGGGCCACGTGGATCCCTGTGGCCGCCCTTCCCTTTGGTCTCGATACCCCCGGTCCCATGTCACCGACAGTATCCTTCATTGGAAAAAAGCTCTCAAACAATGTAGCATCACGAGACTTCATAATTGTACCAACATACATGTTAGGTACTTCAGATTTAACTATTAAAAATCTATAGGCTATGCTGTGGTGAGCATATCCCAGAAAGACATAGTCCATAGTCTTAGGTCCAAGCTTGTGCTTTTTCGTTATTGGTACATTGACTTTCGCCAAGCACCCCATGTGCACAAGTAAGAAAGTAATGATTTTCTCCCAATCCATAACTCGTATGGTGTGTTGCCATTATTTATGTTAAGAACTCTATTTAACACATGATTCGAGGTCAATAATGAATTCCCCCACTATGCCTTAGGTAGTCCCGTGGTATCTAATACGGCATTTATCAAGTCAGTCAGCGTGTGATTCTTCATTTCGGCAATCCCATTAGACTCGGGAGAATATAGAGGCGTCTTCTCATGTATGATGCCATGTTCCTCACAGAATAAGTCAAATTCATTTGAGAAAAACTCTCCTCCACGATCAGACCTAAGTCTTTTTATCTTTTTGTCAATTTGGTTTTCAATTTCTACCTTATAAATTTTAAAATAGTCTGGAGCCTCATCTTTCGTTTTCAACAAATACACATAGAAAAATCAATCAACATCATGAAATATCGTTTCTCACCCTTCATCAACACCCCATTCATTTCACAAAGATCTGAATGTAAGAGTTCTAGAGGTGCCAACTTTCTATTATCGGCTGCTTTGTGAGGCCTGCGAGGATGCTTTGATTACACACAACTATGGCACTTGGAACCTTTGACAATGGAAAACTTAGGAATTAAACACATACTGAAAGGCTGAGACATCAAGCCAAAATCAATGACATAAACGTGAGTTTCAAACATTAGCCTCATCATCCACACTGCCACAAATATGGTTCATAGACTTATTGCAGAAATTAGAAAAGGGAAAAGCAGAACAAGCCTCCGCACTCATAGCCTTTACCAATAAAATATCCATGTTTAGACACGACTACTTTATTAGACTCAAATACCAACTTAAATCCATCTCTACATAAATGGGAGCCACTAACGAGATTCTTGTTGATAGTAGGGATATGTTGCACGTTCTTCAACTGTACGATCTTTTCCAAAGTAAACTTTAGATGTATCGTTTCAACACCATGAATAGAAGCATGTGACCTATTTCCCATTAGTACGGAGGAATCCCGTGCGACCTGATAAGAAGAAAACAACGAGATGTCAGTAAAACATGTAGATTGGCCCCTATATCAACCCACCATTTAGTAGACTGATTAACTGAAAAAACAGTAGGTAAATTACCATACCCGCTTCCATCTCCAATATTGCCAATTATCACATTGGCAGACTTAGAAGTCTGCCCTGTAGCTGCCTTCATCCTCTTGCATTGTGGACACTTCTTGGCCAGATGACCAAGCAAGCCACACACAAAGCAAGTTCTCTTATCCTTATTCGGATTGTTGTTGTTGTTATTCTTCTTCTTGAAGTCGGTGGTCTGCTGGGCTTTGAATTTCCCTTTGTTCTTGTTTGAGGCCTTGTGCACCACATTGGCACTAGACTGCCCACCATCGCCCTTAGACGCGGCGTCTTTTTCCTAAGCTTTCTCCTCAACATTAAGAGACGGTATCAACCCCTCAATGGAGTACTCTTGTCTCTTATGTTTGAGTGCAGTATCTAAACTTCTTCAATAAGAAGGTAGTTTCGCAATAATGCACCCATCCACAAATTTGTGGGGTAAGACACACTTAAGGAGTTTGAGTTTCTTAGCCATGGTCTGTTATCAGTGTAAAAGATAAAGCATACCTTCTATATACGGGTTAATGAAACACGACAATACCATATACCTGATAATATACGAGAAAATATCCTTTAATTAAAAAAATATTGCTAATAAGGAAGGAAATTAACTTTCTGGAATAGAAGGTGTTAAAGTCCTAGTCGGCGAAGATAAGGTTCCTTATGCCTGTATTCGGTTTTATCTTTCCGAGATCTACTTGGAGAAAAAAATGATCTACGTAATAAATACAAGGCCCCCTCGTCCAGGGAGGGAGATCGAGTTACAAGCCATAGCCAAAGCCATACCCAGAAGCAATCCGGAGGAAGCCAACGCTGTATTCGCCTAAGAATGGAAGGACTGTGTCATGTACTTTGCCTCTTCTCGGGTGGCCGAGAAGGGTTTCGTGAGTCCGACAACGGTTGTTCTCAGATTGTCTGTTCGGGAATATGGGTCAAATCATTTGCATTGAAGTTGAAGGTTACTGTCAGTGTCAAGGATAAGGCATACCTTTTATATACGGGTTAATGAAATATGACAATACCATATACCCGATAGTATACGAGAAGGTATCCTTTAATTAAGGAAATACGACTAATAAAAAAAGAAATTAACTTCTTAGAATAGAAGGTGTCAGAGTACTAGTGGGGGAAGATAATGTTTCCTTAGGCCTGTATTCGGTTTTATCTTTCCGAGATCTACTTGGAGAAGAAGATGATCTACGCTATAAATACAAGGCCGCCTCGTCTAGGGAGGGAGATCGAGTTATAAGTCATAGCCAAAGCCACGCCCAGAAGCAATTCGGAGGAAGCCAGCGCTGTATTCACCGAATAGATCTCGTCGGGCCGTTCTCGATAGTCTCTAGTCGGCAGATTCATCCAGTTGTTCTATTCCCTATTATACTCTGACCGATATTTCAATCCATAATACATATAAACTAGAGTAGAGTTATTATTCATCTTAAGGGCCTGAACCAGTATTAATCCTTGTCCCTTGTCTGCTTGATCTATTCTCGCGTATACCCTGATTCTAATGATTCTCATACTCTACAAATACCGTGGATCCCTATATCTCATGAGCCTATTCAACTACAGAATGGTTGTCAGCCATTCTATAGTCATGAAACTGCTCCATGATGTACAGATCACTGCTAGCATCAGTCGCATCGAATTTGGTATTCAGTGCATCGCATAACTCCATAGCGTCAGTCATGTGCATATACACTTCGATCAGACAATCACCAAGAACATTAAGAATGCATCTCACAAAGAGAGTAGTGACCTCTTCGAATTCTTTCTGCTTATCAGCATCAAGAACACCTTTAGGTTTGGCATTACTAACACAGAAACATTTCATAGCTATCTGCCACAGAGTGTCCCTGATCTGCCATCTCTTGAAGTGCATACCGGTGAATTTATTCGGCCTTAATGCATCGGCAAATCAGCATAACCGCATCATATGATCTAATTTTGGATTGTTGAATATATAAGCACATACAAATTTAATTTCGTCCATAAATAAATTATGACATTAAGCCCGTAAACTAGCATAATCGCATCATATGATCTACACATCTAAACTAGACAGTAAAATATGAATAGATTATGTGGAACATGGTGAACGCGTACCGGGGGTTCTGGACATTCGGATATGCGGATTGGGTTGACGAAGAACAATGCGCACCGCAGGAACAACGCGCGGTGTCGGGTGTTGTCATTGGCGCACAGCCCTTGAGCACAGAGGAAGACCGGCCGTCGTGGAAGACCAGCAAGCAGTTGTGCGAAACACTTCCCAAAAACCTTATTGCCTCATTCTCTTGGTGCAGGATGTCGAAGGCAAAGGTTCTGGAGACCTGCTCTCCCGATCGTCTGTGCACGTCGGCGAGCGGGACGGAGTAGACAACAAGCAACGGCGCAGTACAGAGGAGGAGACAAACCCTAGATTGATTTCGCATGTGTTGCGAGGAGATGGCGGCTCAGTTTATATAGAGATATTAGGACGCGTGATCAGAATGTCTGCACGATCTTCACATCACGTAACTAAACCAGATAGGTCGCGCGTAACTTATGCAGACTCTACGCCGCTCCACGCACTGAATAATTTGGTGTGTTTCCAAAAACTAAGTTTTTAAAACCAAAATCGAATTTTGTAGCAAAACAAAACTGCAAAAAAAAACCGCATCTGTGCAAGGGTGAGAAACATTCGGCGGACCATTCACGCGCATATCGCATATGCACGCCACATGGCGAGGTGAGCAAGTGTGCGCGTGTTTCTCTTATTCTCTCCACCACACATGTCTCAAATGAAGAGGAGAGCATCCTCCCTTATAAGGAGGTCATCCTCTCTTAAGATAGATAAGGTGATACTAAATATTTCATACATGTCATTTCATGAGGTGAATTTTTATGTTTTTTCAAAGAATTAATCTACATATGGGCCTTAGCCCATATATCAATTCCAACGCAACTACCAAAGTTATTACTAGAAATCAAAATTAGCCTTCGATTACTATCGGAATCTCATCACGCTAGTACATTTTGCCTTAGCGTACCAATTTTCATCTCTTGCACAATCAATAAGTAACTCTCTTTTACTTAGTGGAAACTTGAGTTACTGGTGGCCACCACGAGGTTATTTTTCAAGGATTAAATGTCAAATTTTAGTATTAATATATATATATATATTTATTAAAATATAATTATATAATGTATTTCAGTAAATATTTGATTGCAACGAATACAACGGTATAATTAGACTGTACAGCAGATAAATAAATAGTTTAGAAAAAAACCATTTAAAGCTGGCTAACGAAGTCTTCTCATTTTGTTATATGCATAGACAGACACACATATAGAAGGGAAAGAAGAGAGAAATGGAGAGGGCGCCATGCAACAGAAAAGAGATGCATCAGCGGCTTGCAGTACGGGACACATAGGCCCTGTGTGGCGTCTAGTTTATCAAATAGCGCAGATTTTTATTCAGATTTCATTTAAAATAGTAGTTATAAAATTAGAAAAGAAATAAAAGTCGAAAGCTAAAAAAATAAGCCTTTTTAGGTTTTTACTTATTTATTCTTCAGAGTCTCGAGCTCCTCCAAATATAACTATAATCTTTGGGATGGATAGGGCGTCGAATCCAAAGCAGTTCGAGAATCTATACTTATTAGTACTAATGCAACTTATGATCAAAACGTACAATTTTGGTTAGCGCGGAGCTCCCCTCGAGATAATATAAAACCAGGCCTTGCTTGTAAATCCTCAAATCCCGGCCCATATTTGCTCATCAATTGACCAGGATTCGGCCCTTGGTAAATATAGCACAAATGTACTTGCATCCATGTGTTGATATTGACTTTGACCCAAACTATGATAGGAATGCATATGAGGTTCAAGGTTGATCCTCCATGTCCAAATAAACATGCCCAGATGGGCCCTTTTCGGAAACTAATTTTATAGCTGCAGCTAAGCACAAGACACGTGAATAGAGCAATGTTTCAAAAATAAGGTTAAACATAAAAAAAGGTCAAAATGCCACTAAATCAATTATAACATGTTATAAAATTCAAAAATGCCTAATACCACTTGAAGCAAGCAGGCCCATGGTTAACCCCATTTTAGCCCAAAAGAACAATTTTTATACTGCCACTGATGTGTAATCCTCACTCTTGTTTTTACAACCTTCCCCGCTATATTATAAGAAAGAACACCATACAAAAGACCGTAAGTAGTGGAAAAAAGGTGTCATGTAAATGTGTGTTTTCCATGTGTCACTTAAATGCTACTTCTGAAATTTGTTGTGTTTCTTGTTAGAGGGGTTTCCTTCTCTTGACATGTGAGTCCGTGATTTCGTGATTTCAGGGTTTCCGTTGATGCACCATTTAGCAGTCCAGCATCCGCCAATCTCTCCCAACCTTGTTTCTATGAACCGGTTGTAGATATAAGGCAAGTGCTGAACTATATATTGCAATTGATCTCTCAATCAATCTATGTGGTGTTTATCTTGCTAACATGGTATCAGATTGTTCCGTTCCTCTCCACACTTCTACAAAACCCTAACTATCACCACATCTTCAATGAACGAAGACAAGACCCGCCAGGCGCATGAGGCCAAGGTTGCTTGTCAAGCGTAGACCAAAGAGGAATCCCGCCTTGCGTGTGCCGCCTTGGAGGTCGACACTCGCCGTATCCAAGCTAAGTAGGAGGCTGTGACAGCCCTTCGAGCTCCGCAGGATGCTCGTGCTGCACAGGAGGCTACTACCCGCCCAGTTGCGCCAACACTCTCCCGTCAATTGCGATGGCTCTAGCCACGCGCGAGGCTGCGCTCGTTGCCCGCCAGCGCGCATTCGCCAACGCCTGTGCCAAGTCCACCTTTGGCGCCTCAGGCTCCGTTGTCCCAGACTCGGATACCGCTCGGCTGGCCATCCAACCCATCACCGCCGGACAAGCACTGCAGTCAAGCGGCGCCGCGTCTTCCACCATCAAGTCCCTACGTGCACAGGCTATCACCATCCTCAACATCAAGGTTGTCGTCCTAGTGGTGCTTGACCTCTACTCTGGCAACTACTCCATGTGGCGTGGCCTGTTCCTTGTTTCACTCGGCAAACATGCCCTTGTAGACCACATCCTCGTCGGCGCCGTGGTCACTGATCCAGAGTGGACTTGGCTCGACTACGTTGTCTTATCATGGCTATACAACACGATCTTCCCCGACCTCATCGAATCCGTGTTGTCGCTATCAGCCACTGCACGCTCCATTTGGATCGACCTCAAACACCAATTACTTGGCAACCGGTAGAGCCACGCCCTCCACTAGGAAGCCGAGTTTTGCAACTTCCAGCATGGTCACCAACTACTACCGCAAGATGAAGTCCACAGCTGATGCAATCGATGACCTCAGCGAGCCAGTCAGCGACCAGATGCTTGTCTACAACCTCATCTGAGGTTTGAGTGAAAAGTATTCCAACCTGGCTACCTTGTTGCCTTTGCAGTGACCGTTCCCATCCTTTGCCGAGGCTCCTACCACCCTCCTAGTCGAGGAGCTCAACAAGAGTAAGCAACCAGCGTGATCCCCAGCAGCCTTCGTCGCCACGATGATAGCTGGCTCCAAGGGTTTCAGGGGTGGCGACGGCTCAGTCAGTGGCCAACCTGGTGGCTTTGGCACCACTGACGATGTCACTGGTAGCGGTACTCCTTCACAAGGTGGCAGCAATGGCAACAATCACCGTCGTGATTGTGGGCGTGCAACAGTGGTAGTGGTGGCTAGCAGCAGCAGCCGCCCATAGAAAGATGGCCGCTTCTCCACCGCCCATGGGCTGGCTCAATCTAAGTATGGTCCAGACAAGTGCGCGTCCCCACCCGGCCTAGTGGGGCTCCACAGCCTCGTCCTCAAATCAGCAGTGCCAGTCACACCTGATTGGACAGGCCGCACCGATGGCCCATTCGGGTGCCTGCCTGTGGGGGCCTCCTCTTGCCTGGACTCTGCAACCCATCTGGGCGTCGGCTCCTGGACCATAGCAGCAAAGTGTGTGGGAACAGCCACCAGCCACACCTATCTCTTGGTGTGGCTCATGGGACAAACAAAGCCTCGACAATGCCTTCCACAACACGACTTTGATGCTACTAGCTCAAGTGAATGGTAAATGGATACAAATGCAACCTCGAACATGTCTTCTGATGCCGGTACCCTTACTTACTCCCATCCTCCCACTTCTAATACACCTTTGAATATTATTTTTGGCAATGGGTCTCCTTTACCGGTCACTTCTCATGGTTCCAACCACTTTCCACTCAGCCACTGGTCCCTTACAACTCCGTGATGTCTTAGTTGCTCTGTCTATCATTAAGAATCTCATTTCTATTCGTCAATTTACTTTTGATAACAGGGTTACCATCGAGTTTGACCCCTTTGGTTTCACTGTGAAGGACTTTCGAACTTGGAATTTAATTGCAATAGCTCTGGGCGCATCTTCCTTCTTCGCTTAGCAGCCTCTGTCATCCGTCATCCACCACTCTACTCGCCTTTGTCACCGGCATTGCGTCTTCCACCGTGTGGCATCATTGTCTAGGCCACATCGGTTCCAAAGCATTCTCCAAGCTCGCTAGCTCTGCTGTTCTTTCATGCACTCCTGGTGATTCTCCTTCATTGTTTCATGCATGTCAACTCGGCCGCCACATCCAGTCCCCCTTTATGTCCTCACACTCTTGTGCATCTAAAAATTTTGAGTTAATTCATTGTGATCTTTGGACATCTCCTGTGGCTAGTATATCTAGTTATAAATATTATTTGGCTATTCTTGATGATTGCTCACATTTTTTGTGGACATTTCCCCTTCGGTTCAAGTCTGAAACTTTTCCATCTATTGCTAACCCTTTTTCATGTCACCATGTAGTTTAGGTGCACCATCCAAAAAGTCCAGTGTGATAATGACTATGAGTTTGATAACTCCGCCTCCCGCACATTCTTTTTGACTCATGGCATTGCACTCCGCATGTCGTGCCTACATACCTCTCAACAAAATGGTAAGGCCAAGCGTGCCCTTCTCACCACTAACGACATTATGTGCTCACTCTTGTTTCAGGCCAGCCTATCACTGTCCTACTGGGTTGAGGTGCTTCATGCTGCTACCTTTCTATTGAACCGCCACCCTACCAAAACCCTCCGCCTGGAGACCCCCTACTTTGCTTTGCACGGTACCAATCCCTCCTACTCCCACCTCCGTGTCTTTGGTTGCCGCTGCTACCCAAACCTCTCTGCCATTGTTCCACATAAATTAGCCCCTCATTCTATAGCATGTGTCTTCTTGGGATATTCCGCACATCATAAAGGGTATCGGTGTTTTGATCTCACGACTAACCGGATTATTATTTCCTATCATGTTACTTATGATGTGTCGTTGTTTCCCTTTGCCGAAAGTGCTTCACTGCCAACAAATAGGGACTTTGTTTTTTTTTGTTGGAGTTTGATACAGTGCTGCTTCCTATTGGCTCACCCCGATGAGCTCTACTGCCTAAGGCTGTTGAACGAACCATGCTAACTACTTCAGCACGAACGATGCAAGCGCCCTCACCAGTAGCCATGACTGGCGTACCCCTGGAGCCGGTGCACTCGTCCGCAGCTAGTGTCGACGTGCACTTGGAGGCTGCGCCACTTGCCCACACCAGTGGTGCACTCGCCTGCATCCAGGGCTGGTGTGCCCCTGGCAACACAATGTTCTCCAATAGCTAGGGCCGAGCTGCCCATGACACCAACTTCTCCTCAGGCCGACACGCCCATCTCGCCACCCACCTTGCCAGCAACCACATTGTCTTCATCACTGGCGGCGAGGACCGACATGCCTCTGGCACCAGTGTCGTTGTTGTTGTCCTGCCTCTCGGGGCGGTCCTTGCTACACCAGTGGCATGACCACCTACGACAAGACCGGTTTTCAGCAACCGATACAGCGCTTCAACCTCCACGCCGTCCTGTTGTCTCCCATTCCCATGTCAATCCAAGGAGCGCTTGCTGATCCCAATTAGAGTGCTGCCATGGAGGAGTTTGATGCTCTCCATCAGAACAGCACTTGGGACCTTGTTCCTCGTCCCCTCGTGATAACGTGTGGGAAGTGGATTTTTCATCACAAGTTCAAGTATGATGGTTTCCTTGATAGGTACCAGGCTCATTGTGTACTTCAGTGGTTTACACAGCACTCTGATGTGGACTTTGATGAGACATTCAATGTAGTCATCAACCCAGCAACCGTTTGCACCGTTTCAAGTCTTGTTGTTTCTCGTGATGCCAGTTCATCAGCATGATGTGAAGAATGCCTTCCTGCATGGCACCCTATCTGAGATTGCCTACTACTCACAGCCAACAAGGTTTGTG
The DNA here is from genome assembly GCA_008326285.1 of Oryza officinalis. Lineage (NCBI taxonomy): Eukaryota > Viridiplantae > Streptophyta > Magnoliopsida > Poales > Poaceae > Oryza > Oryza officinalis. The sequence goes on from BDMV01000006.1 coordinate 20,674,366, forward strand.
GACTCATCTTGCCTTGATTTTTTATGCTGCCTCAACAAGTCTCTCTGTGGACTTAAACAGGTGTCTTGTGCATGGTACAGTTGATTTGCCTATTATTTGTTGTCCTCAGTTTCATGGAGGCTAAGGCAGACACCTCTCTGTTCATATATCATCACAATGGTGCCACTGTTTTACCTACTTCTATATGTGGATGATATTGTTCTGAAAGCTTCTTCCTCCACTACTCCCCGTTGGGTTATTGCCGCTCTACAACAACAGTTCTCGATAAAGGATCTTGGTCAGTTACATCATTTTCTTGGTGTGTCACTCGCTCTGCTAGCGACATGTTTCTTTCTCAGTGCCAGTACATGATGGACATTCTTGATCGTGCTGGGCATGAAAGATTGCAAGCCTTGTAGCACTCCTGTGGACACCAATGCCAAGATCTCTACCACCACCGGTCCTCCTGTCAGTGATCCGACACACTTCCGTAGCCTTGCTGGGGCTCTTCAATACCTGACCTTCACTAGGCCAGACATTACCTATGCTGTTCAGCAGCTCTGTCTTCATATGCATGATTCTCGGGAACCACATCTTGCTGCACTGAAGCGGATTCTTCCCTATCTCATGGTTCACTTCAGCATGGTCTTCGCTTCTGCTGCTCCTTGATCGACTTGATCGCCTACTCCGATATTGATTGACAAGTTGTCCTGACACACACAAATTCACCTCAGGCTATGCTGTGTTTTGTGGGGGATAATTTTGATCTCTTGGTCCTCAAAGTGGCAGAACATGGTCTCCTGGTCCAGTTCTAAAGCCGTGTCTGGTGCTATGGCTAATGCAGTTGCTGAATCTACATGGTTTTGCCAATTGATGGATGAGCTCGACAGTCCTCTTTGTCATGCCATTGTGGTTTATTGGGACAACATCAGTGCAATATACCTGTCCACCAACCTAGTTTAGCATCGACGGATGAAGCATATTGAGATCAACCTTCACTTCATTCATGATCCCGACCTCCTCCCAATATGTGGACATCTTCACCAAGGGTCTTCCCACTTCTCTTTTTACATAGTTTAGGTCCAGCCTCAATTTCTCTACCGCCGCTTAGACTATGGGAGCGTGTTAAGACATGTTTTCTTCTTTGAGGTGTGCGTCCGTGATTTCTGGTGTTTCTGTTGATGCACCGTTTAGCGGTCCCGCATCCTAGTCGCCATGGCAATATCTCCTGGTCCTGTTTTTATAATTGGGTTGAAGAGATAAGGCAGGTGCTGGACTATATATTGTAATTGATCTTATGCGGTGATTATCTCGCTAACATTTCTACTTTCCTCCAAAGCAAGAAGATATGGTTTTTATGGTATTCCTACTGCTATAGTCCAATATAATAAAATAACATACTCTCTCTGGTCATTAGTGTTGAAAACATCCTATATTAGTAATGTGGAGGGAGTATCATATACTTCCTTTGTCCCGAAATATAATAATTTTTGGAGTTCAAATATAGCAATCTAATACTTTTAAAAAGTGACTTTTATCATTAAACTACTCATAATATCCCAAGGATTTGTTATCGCCTAAACTATTTTAGGTCTATATCTCACCCATCCCAAGGAAACAACTTAATACCCATGTCGAAGACTAAAACTTTCTATATTTTGGAATAGAAGGAATAGTATTTTGTTAATAACATAGTAAGCAATTTATTAGAAGAATAAAGACAAAGGGAGTGCATGTCTTCAATGAAGTATTCCACTACCAAAACATGTAGAGACTAACTCTTGAAGAAACAAACAAACACTCCAGCATCGAGGGGGAAGGCAGTATTTATATATGGCACAAATGAAAGGCAATTCAACAAATTTCTGTTTTTCCTTACAGTACTACCGTACAACAGTAAATTTGTAAGACCATAGTCCATAGAAAATCCACCGAGCCCAGCACCGACTTTGCCACTAAAGAAAACAAGAATGCATGCACCATCTTTTGTACCCTAAAAATGATGCATTACAGAAATATAGTAGCTTATGTACAAGATTAAATAGATATCACTATCACATAGCAACCCACCGAGCGCACAGGCCAGCTCCGACTTTGCTACTGAAGAAAATGGGCCATCTTTTATACCCTACGAAAGAATACGTCTGGTTCTTTTCGGATTAGCCACCTAATTATGTGTTTATTGACTTATCGTGGATTATTTTTTAAAAAGAATTGTTGTCTACCGTATTACTTAAACCATCTATAAAGCTAGTTTTCAGTCTATAACTATAATATTTAATTTATCACGATAATAACTAGATCATCCATCAACTTTCATATGCCAATTATCTTTAAAAAGAACCTTAGTACAACGAAAAGTGAACTGCAATTACAAATGGTTCTCGCTCCCTCCACATTGCTCCTACCCCAGGGGCAACTCGGACGATGAAAATCTTCCGCCACTGCCCCCTCCCTCCTCCTCCCCTTCGCCTCACCGTTGCTCGAGTGGCTTGTCGGCGAAGCCGAATAGCCGCAAGGACGGCGGCGACGAGGCGCTCTCCCCACAAGGAAGCTCAGCATCGTGGGCACCGTGGACTGCTCCGTGGCGACGACACCTAGACCCGCATCTCCTCCGCTAGAGCTGGTGAGGAGACCGATGGAGGAGGCGATGGAGATGGCGGTGGGGCAGAGGGTGTGGAGGCGACGCCGTAGCTGGTGGAGGCCGGGCGGAGGAGGCAGTGGCGACAGGGCAGCGGGGTGGCAGGCAGCGGGGATGGAGTTGCTACTGAAGAAAATGGGCCATCTTTTATACCCTACGAGAGCATACATCTGGTTCTTTTCGGATTAGCCACCTAATTATATGTTTATCGACTTATTGTGGATTATTTTTTAAAAAGAATTGTTTTCTACCGTATTGCTTAAACCATCTATAAAGCTAGTTTTCGGTCTATAACTATAATATTTAAGTTATCACGATAATAACTAGATCATCCATCAACTTTCATCCGCCAATTATCTTTAAAAAGAACTCTACCTTAGTACAACGAAAAGTGAACTGCAATTACAAATGGTTCTCGCTCCCTCCACGTTGCTCCTACCCCAGGGGCGACTCGAACGACGAAAATCTTCCGTCATCGCCCCCTTTCTCGTCCTCCCCTTCGTCTCACCATTGCCCGAGTGGCTCGTCGGTGAAGCCGAATAGCCGCAAGGACGGCGGTGACAAGGCGCTCTCCCCACAAGGAAGCTCAGCATCGTGGGCACCGTGGACTGCTCCTCCACATCTCCTCCGCTAGAGCTGGCGAGGAGACCGATGGAGGAGGCGATGGAGATGGCGGTGGGGCAGAGGGTGTGGAGGCGACGCCGTAGCTGAAGGAGGCCGGGCGGAGGAGGCAGTGGCGACAGGGCAGTGGGATGGCAGGTGGCGGGGATGGAGCCATCGGATTTGAGTCTCCTCGGTGAGGAAGACCGCTGGGTCTTGGGCTCGGAGGCGACAGCGGGGGTGGCAAGATATGGCACCTCCAGGTCGGCTCCGGAGCTCGATGGCCGGCGTGGGCTGCATCAACGATGGATGCAGAGGTCGCGCGAGGCGGGAGGGTTAGGGGCGAGGTAGCCAGATCCTCCTTCCCCATGGCCGGATTAGATGCCCGACGGCGCCTCCGTCAAAGGGTTGCACAGGAGCAGGCGCGGAGTGGCCGGTTTTGCCAGAGGCGGCGGGATGCCGGCATGGGTGGCGCCGACGGCAGCGGAAGGCGCAGCGATGCGCGATCGGCGAGCATGAAGTCTGGTGCGGTGCGGAGGCGCGTGGCCAGCGGCGGCGGTCAGCCAGCTCGACGCAAGGAAGCGTGGCCGGCGGCGGCAGGAAGGTCGGCATGACATGAGGAGGCCGACGCGGCGTGGAGGCGCGATCGACGGTTATAGGAGAGTGCGAAAGGTTGGTGCGAGTGACGGTAGGAAGGCCGGCCTGGCCGACGATGCTGGAGGTCGTCGTGGCAATGACAGGAAGGCCATCGTGAGAGGTCAATGACGGCGTGCACGTCACATCCCACGTGAAGGCACGCGGAGGCTAGCCAGTGGGAGGCGTCGGTACAGCAGTGTCCACACGCTAGCAGAGGATGGCCGGTGGTGGAGCAATGGAGTGTTAGCTATGGATCGCCAGGAGGAGGGCAGATGTGTAAACCTAGCCCGGTATAGCCGGGCCAGCAACGACGGCACTTCGGGCATCGTCTTCCTTCTTGGTGACGTTGTCGAGCCATCTCCTTCCCTCTGGTGGGGCTACCAGGTGAAACCCTATCTTGGTTCTCACTGAGACTTCGACGAATGGTGGCGGCGATGCTCATCGTTGCGCTTTCCCTGAAGACGTTGTCTAGGAGGCCCCTGGCCAAAATTTTTCTCTTACAGTTGGCACGAACTCCCTCTAGATGTTTTGTTCTCTTTTGACGGCGCTCTAGCTTATGCAAGTTGACCATGTTGGAGGACCATAGGGGGAGAGAGCGGATCCATTTTTCTCTTTCACCCTCTCCCCCTCAACCCTAAAGACGTGGCTAGGGTGGAGTTTGGTGTTCGGCTGCTAGGGTTTGGTTTTGGGCGGTCTCGGCTTTTGCTTCCTTATTGGTCTAGTGGCGGCTAGTCCGATGTTAGCCTTCTCCTTGTCTGTGTAGGTGCTGTTGGTGTGTGGTGGTGGTTTTTTCAAGGTACTACCTTTGTAATTTTTTCCTACTCTATTCAATGAATTATCACACTGTCTGATGCTAATCATTAAAAAAAAAAGAAAAGCGAACTGCAATTTAAATCTGTTTTCACCAAACAAAACATGCCTCTTTGTCCCATATTCTTATTTCAGTTTCGTTTTTTAGTTTAGACCTTTTCACGTTTTTCTTTTCTCCAATTTCTATCTCGATTGTCACTTCGACATTCGCACGCATGCTCTTTTTACCTTCACCATGGAATTGGCGTTCTGTCCACAATCTACATAGAAATGGTAAAAGTCCGAGGGAAAAAACAAAATTAAAGAAGATAAAAATAAGTTTAATTTCAACATATATGTCAGAGAAAACCTAAAAATAAAACTTCGATAAAGAATGCGTACGAATCGAATTCACTCGAAAACAGAAATATTCCAAGGATCAGTCCACGCACGAGAGCGTACACGTTGACGCGCGTACACCCGCAGGAAATATCCAGTGATCCACGCCTGCACCGCCCATTCACGTCGTCTCCTATGACGAGCTGACACATCCCCATCCAGCATTCCAGCGCCGTACCGCGACGTGTCCTCCGTCCCGTGTTCGCCGGCCACCGCATCAGCCCGGCCTGACCAACGTGTCGCCGCACGCTGCGGCGACGATAATAAAAGCGCCCGCGACGCCGATCACCACGCCCGATCGTACTCTCGATCCGCCGGAGCACCACCGGAGTAAGCATTACTACTGAGAGCTAGCTTGCCGGAGGAAAGAGGACGCGGAGAGATAGCCATGGCGCAGCCCCAGCCGCAGAGAATGGACGACCAGCTGCAATCCCAGGCCCAGGACCAGGGACAGGGCCAGGGCCAGACGGAGGCCATCAAGTACGGCCACGTGTTCGCCGTCACGGGCGAGCTCGCCGGCCAGCCCATCGCGCCGCGGGACGCCGCCGCTATGCGCTCTGCCGAGGAGAGCGTGCCGGGCGTCCCCGTCCCGCAGGAGATTGGCGGGGGCTACAGCGCTGGGGTCGCCATGGAGACGGCCGCCGCGTACAACCAGGCCGTCGGCGCCGTCCGACCCGGCCAGGCCAGCGACGCCGCCACCAACCAGGGGATCGCCGTCACCCAGACCGCCGTGTCCGGTGGCCGCATCATCACCGAGTTCGTCGCCGGCCAGGTACATACGAACTTGAGGCGTCTTCTTGAAATCGTACAAGTGGTTCGCTTGTTCAGATCACGACCCTGCGCCGTGTGTGTAGGTGGTGGGGCAGTACTCCGTCGCCGACCAGCCGGTGGAGCAGGACGCGACCAAGATAACCGTGGGCGAGGCGCTGGAGGCGACAGCGCTGGCCGCGGGCGAACGGCCAGTGGACAGGACGGACGTGGAGGCCATCCGCGCGGCGGAGATGGCGGCGCAAGAGTCGGACGTGACCATGCCCGGCGGCATCGCCGACCAGGCACAGGCGGCGGCGCGCTCCAACGCCGACGCCGATCGCGACGACGACAAGATCACCGTCGGGGATGTCCTCACGGTACGTCAAAAAACCTTGCCAAGTAGGGAGTGCTAGTACGAACGGTTTTGGATTGCGACACAATACGATGCGATGCGTGTTCGTGCAGGACGCGACGGCGAAGCTGGCGGGGGACAAGGTGGCGGGGGCAGAGGACGCCGCGAAGGTTGTGCAGGCGGAGACGTACAGCGACGCCGCAGCGCGGACCAGGGCCGGCGGGGTGGGCGCCGCGGTGTCCACGGCGGCGAGGCTCAACCAAGCCGACGACGACGCAGAGTGAATCAGTCACCTGTACTTTTGTGGTATCACTGTGCCGGCCCTGCATTAACTAAGAACAAATATGTACACAGCTACTCAGCTAGTGTGTGTCTCTCCCTGTACCTTTTGTATGTATATATGCTGCAGTCAGATGATGCCACCTGTTGCTGTGTACACAAATAAGAACCATAAGTGTGGTGTTTGCCATGGTTTACACCAGTCTCTTCTGATGCAGTCTCGTTCTCTGTTTCTTTTGCTGATCTCCGACTCTCGAGTATAAAATGTAAGCCCATAAGCTTCCTTCTTTGCTCTTACAACACTGGCTACGTGCAACATTATTGAGCGAGCTTCTCTGAAAAAAGGGAACAGGAACAATTTTACACACACACGCATGGCGCGAGGAACACGGGTAGGTGCGGAGTCAAAACATATGCATGGACTGCATGCATGAATGGCCACATATTAAGCATGAGTCAACTGCAAAAAGATGCATCGTTTTTTTCCCTAAACATCAAATAAAAAGAGCTTATTAGTACAGGTTCGTTTGACCAATGCTGTCACTGCCCTATATAATAAACCTTCTCTTAACCATGAAAATGTATCAGTAAACCAACATACTACACGGATCAATCATTAGCCAGCTAATTAACATGACATCTCCAGTTAATCTGCCGCATCATCATCACTTGAGCTGCAGATTACACGCAGCCGCTGCTCTTCTCCATCTGCTGGTCCTCCTCGGTGGAGGAGCAATGGCGAGGGCGCAGGCGATCCCCACGTCGTGCTGCGGCATGTTCGAGGGGCTGGACCTGGCGCCGTGCCTGCAGGACGCGGTCGCCGGCGCCGGCATCGCGGGTGGGAACATCAGCGGCGCCTGCTGCTCGTCGCTGAACCAGGCGCTCGACGCCGGCCACCGCTGCCTCTGCTCGCTGCTACTGTCGTCGAACGGCGCCGCGGCCGGCGTGCGCGTGCTGGCCAGCCTCGCCGCGGCGCTCCCCGCGCTCCCGCTGGCGCTGCCGCTGCCTGGATGCCTCCTTTACGCTCCCCCTGTCTTGTCTTGCCAAGGTAAAAATCAGCTGGCATCGAAAACTTTTTCTTTTCTTGCATCCAGCTTGGGCATTCGTGAATCGTGAACCAACACTGGCTCCTTGCAATTTTGCCGTATTCCAGTGCCGGTGCAGGAGCAGACGGATGCGCCACCGGCGGCAACAGAGCCAGCAACTGCGACCGAGACCACCGTCGATTCACCACCACCTCAGGCCGTCGTAATGCCTTCATCCAACAAGTCGAAGAGGAGCGCCGACGGTGAGAAGGCTGATGATGATCAGGGGATGAACGGGAGCTATGGCAACGGCAACGGCGGGGCTAAGAAGAAGACCGCCAGCCGTAGCGAAGCACGCCGGCGTACCAACGTCGACGAGGGGATCAGAACACACCTCCTGACGTTTGTGGTGGTCATGGCTGCATTTTGGTTCTCACTTACATGATCAGTTAATAGGCTTTGTAACTGCAAAGTTCAGGGTAAATAGTGTACAGGCTTGTCCCTTTGGTCATGGAACATAATATGTTCTCCAAAATAAAACTATGGCCACTAATTTTAGTAACAGCCAATGAAATCATAATATATGAAGGCATCTCTCGAGACGAATCTACATGATTTATTTTTTTGTGTATCGAAGCTAAATATATGGGAAAACATCGCTACCCAAAGTTCAACACTGGATGCACCATCATTTGTTTGTACTTACATTGAGTTCTTCAGATCCAATAGGAACCTCAGCAGAGCAGACTCAGTGCATTCAGGTAGAACCAGAAATGCCATCATCAGTCAATTTCAGCCTGCAAGCCCCGTAAGTTCTGGGATCTCCACAGGCAGAACATCCAAGCCCCTTTCTCTTACCTTACCTTCCTTTCCTGCTTCCAGTCGTGGATGAGTTAATAATGTGACAGAAAAAAATGTGCTTCTCTGCAAGGTTAGGAAACACTCCAAACAACTTGAGAAGCAGCATAAGAACGATCTCTGTGATTAAAATAAGAGTAATTAAAATAATTATGTTGGACTACACGTTAGAGGACATATCACAAAGAGGTATAGATATCCATGAGATCAAGAAATACTCGATGTCAGTACATCATGGTTCTATTCTACCGTGGTAACTCACTGAGCACCACAATGCTGTAGCATCTTTAGAAATAGAAGGCAGCCCCTTGGAGAAGCTGCAAGATTTTATTGCTGCTGTAATCTACACTAGAATTAGTACTTCAGAAGAATATTATCATACTAAAATGCGGTGTTGCAACACGTTTTTTTTATGAATAACATACATCCTTTGTTCTACATCAAGTGCAGTGCTCATAGATAAGGTATCCGCTGGCAGATATTTGAGTTTTAAAGTATAGAGACCAACTAAAGGAATGTCTCATCATGGTTCACCAAAATTTCATGGGAATCCTTCATGCGTTGCATACTTACACTGCAAATACTGAGATTGGATTAGAACTTACCACACTCAGAAGGGGGGAAAGTTCAAAACCATCTGCACCAGCTCAATAGTCAATATGCACAAAGCAATAGCAAAGAAGCTCCTTCAGGCTTAGTGGCTTACAGTTTATACATGCAGATCACCAAAAGAAACAAGATCCTGAGTAGCTGCTTTTCGAACCGTTTGAAGGATAAAAATCCTATGTATCAAGAGGATAAACACATAATCATATTCTTAGTATTTGTGCAATAAATGCATTGGTATAGTAGGAATACATTCTAGTTTTGTTACTAATATTTTTTTAACTTCTGTGATAACACCCCCCCCCCCCCCCCCAAAAAAAAAGTGTCCCAGCCATATTTCCTTTTTCCAAAACAAAATTATTCAAAATTTTGTGTATTCAAACCCATGAATTCGTCTTTAAACACCCCCCCCCCCCCGGGGAATTCCTAATTATCTATCCCATAATTCTTCTGACATGGCATGATGCTATGCAGCACACCATATCTGCCAAAAAGTTAAAAAGCTTCTCTAGATAGACTGTTAATACATATTTTTTCTTGTAGTTAATAAAGTTATGCTGTTACAGGCTCTTAACAAACATAAAAGTTTAGTGAAAGTTTGAACGATTTTGATAACTCTTGATGTAATCCACTCTATTTTAGTGTTTGTATTGATAAATAGAAGCATATGTGTAATGGACTAATGGTTCATGTTCTGATCAACGGCTACCAGCCTACCAGTTCATAATTGGATATAGTAATACAAAGTTACACTTCTTTTCAAGGATCATCACACGAGGACCAAGGGACACACCCACTGTCCCACTCATAATATTTTGGATTAATTGGATTCATGCCATTGCAAATGGGCTCAATTGAAAAAATACCATTACTATTCGTGATACCTCCTACATGCCACTGTAATTTTGTAAAATTGAAACCATGCCATTACCGTTAGATTTCTGTCATCTTCCAAAATCCCATTCTTCATCTCCTCTACTGTTCATCTTCCCATCCTCTCTCTTGGATCTAGCGGCTGGAGCCATGGGTTACAGCTCGAAGAAGCAGATCAGCAGTGGCAGTGGTGGGTCAGCGAGGCAGTGTTGCGCCGTCGAGGTGGCAGTGGTGGGTGGATGGGAGCCGGACTTGGATTTGTGACCATCCATCCCCACCCAACCCAAGCACCATCCATCCTGCTATAAACAAACGGATCATCTTTGATTTGATGGCAGTGGAGCGTGAGCGACACGACAATGGCGGAGGCAGCGGAGGATGCTTCTCGTGCTGCTTTGGCGGCGGGGACGGGGAAGGCGAGCACCTGGGGGCAGCACGCGGGCAGGGCGTTGCGGACGTCGTCGCGGTGGGTGCGGAATTGCACCGGCGAGGTGGAGCCGTTCAAGGACAGGGCGTTCTCCGCGCGATTACCGGGCACTGGCTTCCCTGACTCCACCGGCAACGATGGTGAGCGTATGCTGCGGCTGCGCAGCAAGCACCCGCACGTTCGTCGCCATGGCCGCATTCGTCGTCCATGCCGCCGCTACAAGCTGCCGCCATGGTCGTAGTACTGCAGAAGTGCAGAGGAAGAAGAAGACAAGGAGGAAGAAAGCATGCTCTTAGATGGAGATTAACAGAATATTCGACAGCGATGGCATGGTTTCAATTTTATCAAATTCCAGTGGCACGTAGGAGGTGTCACGAATAGTAATGGTATTTTTTCAATTAGGCAAATTTGTAATGGCATGGATCCAATTAACCCTAATATTTTTCTGATAGAACTTGGAAATGGCTGCACCAAGCAAAGGCCTAGGCATCATGGGCATTGTCACAGCAAAAGAAGCAGGTGCAGAGCAGCGGTAACATAGATGTTCACATGTGCACAACAATGACATGTTGACCAAATGGTGTTATGGCCCAAGGAATCCAATGCAGTAGCTGTCAGAAAAGTTCATAGTGTACTGGATTATCAGTAATCAGAGCCTATAGTTAGTAAGAGTAGGAAGTTACATATCGTTCCCTTAAGAGTCTGGTTGCTCATTCTATAAAAGCGATAGCATATGCATCCATTATCAACCAAGCAAAAGATAAATCACTAAAATCACTCTATATGTCTCAGTTGATCTACTTCTCTGGTCCCTTTGCATTTCTATCTCCACATTCTAATATCCTAAACCCTTTCAAGCCATGTCGTCTGGCAATTCCTCTACATGGTAGTTACCCAGATGTGAATCCAGGTTCACATCACCTTCACTTGGTTAAAATGGGCATGTTTTTATTGTCGAACTAATGAAATCTCTAAAACCAACCAACAATGGAGAGAAGAGTGCAACGGTGTTTTGTTCCAACTCCCACTGCGCCGCACTGCAGCAACCAATGCTAAGGGAACGATTTGATTGTTTGAACCAAAAAACATGATTCACTTATCTGCCCATCGTCCTACCAAATCATGGATGCAAAAGTTCAGGTTGCTTTTTGTTCATTTTATTATGATGTGTAGTTGTGGACCCCCAAAATGATTGAGCATCATCCACATGTGAATCCCATGTTGCTTGTATGGTTTGATTCACACTAGGAATGCATAACAAATGAAGTTGTTTATTTTAATTTCTATAATTCTTAGCTTCTTCTTAATCATGAACATACCTCCTTCAGTTATATATTCCTTATTTAGTATTCCCTCCGTCCCAAAATATAGCAATCTAGTACTCAACCCCCTGTCCAGATTCATAGTATTAGGTGATGTCTAATCGAGTACTAGGTTGCTATATTTTGGGACGGAGGGAGTATTTAAAAATAGGACAAATGAAGTACTTCTGATTCTAAATTGACCAACATTTTGAATAGGAAAAATATGTATACTGTTGTAAATATTAGCGGCCAAAGTTTAAAATGTTCTGGTTGCATGAGTTTTAGAACATTATTTTTAGGAATAATCACATTATGCATGCTACTATGGTGAATATAGTTTCACAATGGAGCTCCAGTTCAAACAGAATAGGAGTTATCAATTAATGTGAAAATTGAACATAATCCAGTTGGACTAAAAAACAGATCCAGTCAGGCAATACATTACCAAGTTTTTCTTGCTGCAGCTTGTTTTGCTCAATCATCTTTCAGCAACAAGAAAGATGATAATTATTGCTCAGATTGATGAGATGATTTATCCTGTTTAGCTGATGGCTGCATGTGCAATATTGACACAACCGCTCACCAAGCAATTTGTTGCACATTAACTAGGTGCGTGCAACTCTGCCGAAAAAACCTATACATGAAGGACAATAAACAGAACAATTTATACATCTGGTGGCACATCAGTGGCTCCTCCGAGTCCATTAGCAGGCTTTCTACGCTTCGACAATGACCTTCTGTAAAGAGAAAGAAAGTGCAATGACCGATTCAAACAAGTAATATACCATTTAAACTATTATTATATGTGGTCTTTGACTTGAAAAAAATGAAATTCCTTTCAGGAAAGTTTACCTCTTTGTCATTTTCTTGGTGGTGGTTACACCCAAATTTGATATGTCAAAATCAATTGCTCTCTCGTTCATGATATTGTCACTGTGCCTATTGGTTTTAAATTTTACTGCTGCTGCCTCTACGCTTTCCAGAGCTTGGAAATTGTGTTTTGATTTTTCCTTCCTCATTGTACTAATACTGAACCCATTTGGCCGAGCTTCACTAAATGTATCCTGCAATAGAGCCGTGGACATAACTAATGAGAAACACAGGACAACAGATACAAACAGGAAAGAATTTGACATTAGTACTTTATATTAAAAACTTCCAATTTAAAGAGACAGCGCTACAAATACAAAAGAACTTGTAAATTCGAAGTCTTCAATCCATTAGAGGCCTTGTAGGACAGTGAAGAAGATATGAATGCACTTATGGGAAACATCATGCATGTCGTGTGTAAAATATATTGAGCCATATGACAGTTAGTTCAATTAGAATGCAGGATCAAGTTATCATTGCAGCTTTGCAAAGAACTTATGTACAGGCAAGGATCAGGGCAAGTCATATCACATATTAGTTTCTTTATATGTATACATTTTTTGACAGTTTATTTCATATCAATTTTCCTAGACAAGGGCAATTGATCTACATAATAGTTAATATCATTACAATTGACAGTCATTGTAGCCTCATATTAAGTCATCATGTAACAAAGATATATCAATTCAAGATAAAATTAGCTAATATCTAGATGCAAAAGTGCTTAATGGAACAAAATCCTATAGTAGAAGGGCTGAAATCAAATCAAACCAGATGTAAAGACTTCAAGTCATCAATACAAAAAATTGAATATCAATATGCTGGATGGGGCATGACAAGAATGCCCTATAAGAACATATTATGTTCGCAGGCAATAAACATTCTGATCATCCATTACAAATACAATCAATTTCCATAGATCTAAGTAAAAAAAAACAGAAAGGGAACTTACCGAAAACATTGGAGATTGCGTTTCTGTCGACAAACCTGACCCACCAAAAGGTCTTATGTTTTCAGCTCTGGGTGCATCATCAGGTGAATTTACCATGAGTGCTGTTTCTGAAATTTCTTGTTTTGTTTGAGCTCCTTGGTTGCGAAGTGCACTTTTCAGATTTTTCCTTGTCCTTTTGACATTCTTGCTACTGCTTTTCTTATCAGCCATGTTGTTACTTTGAACTATATCTTGTTCTGGCACTTTAAGTCCCTTATCACATGGCGTTTTCTTTGACCGTTTCTTTGCCACTGTTTCAGTTTTGCATACACCATTTGATGGACCAAACTCAGGGCTAATTCCAGATACACCTTCTACTTTGTGCTTTGTTTGAGCATCCTTATCATTGCACATTTCTTGATGTAATTTGATTTTCCTTTTAATAATAGATTCTTCAGGCTCTTTGTTATAAGATGTGTTCTTTGTTGAATTTTTCGCACTTTGGTGTATTGATTCTTCCGGCAGGTCATAAACTGATGATGTGCTAGCATTATCATTTGTCCCAGTACTGTCTATTTCTGAACTAGCCTGTGTTTCATTGTGACTTCTACTTATTTTGTTGTTTTTCTCATTTGCAAGAACTATCTGTTTGCCATCCCTAATAGAGCTGGATGGTTCTAGTTCTTGCATGGATTGTGCATTACCTCTCATCAGATCCACAGGGCCCTCACTGATTCTCTGAGGCGATTTTGTAGTCAAAATATCAGCCATTGCTGGATTTATACAAGCTTCTTTAGCTATCATGCTTACTCTATGAGAAATTTCTTCGTACTGAACTGTCTGAGCATCATAATTTGCAAAGGTACTCGGTGCTTCAATTTCTCCAAAGTAATTCAGATCATTCCGATTAATATCCATGGGTATTTCCTTACTTTCCGACTCAGATGGTGTGCTGTTGGAACAACAAGATGACAAATCACCAGTTGTTTTTGAGGCAACGTTAATGCTAAACTTGTGTGAATTATCATTTGTACCAATCACATCTGTATCACTACTGATCTGTGAAGATGATTTTATTCCAAAAATGCCATCCACATTCTTCACACTTATGTCTGGAAATTGCCTTTGTCCTTGAAATTCAGATGATGGGATGCTGATACTATTAAGACTGTCAATATATTCATCTGGAGAACCAATATGTTCTTCTATTTCAGCCACATGCACCATGGGTATACTATCCTTTGCATCAGTCGGCATATCATTAGTAGGTGTGTCCTCAGGTTGTTCAATATCTCCAACATTCTGATTTTTGACACTAATGTCCATGACTTGTGCACTGTTTTTGAAATCCACAGACGACTTCACACTTTCCCCAGTAATATAATTGGATATACTGATATCAGGTAATTCAGTACAGACTAACACATCATTGAGATATACAGAAGACTGACCATGACTTGCAGAAACATCTTGGCCATTGGTAGCAACAGGGTGTGGAAACAACACAGAATTTTTGCTCTTTGTTTTGCTTTGTTCAAGGATTCCTTCAAGTAACGTGTGAACATTTGTTACCGTTCTTCTGGTCTCTGTTATAATTACATCATAACAAGTAGCAACACTACAGTAACCAAATACATTACTGAGGTCAAACAATTCTCTAGATTGCTTGGCTCTTTTGATGTTATTCATCAATTTGCGCCTGTCTAATTGTGGTCTTCCCAATAAATCTTCTGAACATTTTACATTCTTCAGAACCTTGATTCCACCTTTGCCCGATTCAACCTCATTCATCCCAGGCCTAAGAATATCAAACATGTTCCTTGACAGGTATTTCTCACCATCTCCCCAAATCAACTTTGACACCACAAGCAAAACACATGCAGCACAAAGCGCAGCAAAACCGCTCCATGCAATGCCCCTCGAACGAGTCTTGTCTATTTGCACAGCCAAAAAGCCAGCATCTGCAACCAGCGGTTCCTTCGCCTCAACTGTTAGAGACTGAAATGATGAGCTATCCTCTGGAACCTCGCATTCACCACTTGTGAATTCCCCAGCGATTGCTCTTGCACGAGAGATCATGACCTCCTCTATATTGTAGCCATGACCTTGTACCTCTGCATTGCCACCCCTGCAAGCGATTCCAGGACCAGTCTCTGCAACTCCAACCACATCACTCCCACCTTCCAAGTTCCATTCCGAAACAACATTTCCCCTTCGAACGGCATCCAGACCACCAGAAATTCCCGGCTCGCGATCAAGATCCGGCACATCCAAAGAACCAGATTCTGGTACCTGGAGATCAAGAAGGGATCTCGAAGAAAAATTTACAACCCCACCAAGAAAAGAAGGATTCCTATTTGTATCGCGACCCGGTTCCGGGGAGCCATCATAGTGAGCACGCACCTGCCGTTCAGGCGGCGGCGGCGGCCGCGAGGTCTTCTCGCGCAGGGCGTTCCGGCGACGGGGCTGCACGCTGATCCTCCAGGCCGGGGCGAGGGCGACTTGGACTTCGCCGCGGGCACCCGCGAAGCGCCTCCATGAACGGACTGTGACAGCGGGGGCAGCAGATACGCTGAGGGGATCCCTCCGGCTCCGCGGCGCGGCGGTGATCCGGGAGGAGATGCGGAGGGATGCGACGTGCGGGGAGGAGGCGGAGGCCGCCATTTCGGGGGTAGACGACGGGCTACGGGAGAGTGGGGATGGCCATGGCGACGGGGCGGAATAGGAGCTAAAACCCTGCCTTCCTAAAATCCTTTGCTTCCTCCGTTGCATATCTCTTCTTTCTATAAAGCTAATGCCCATTAAACACCTAAAACTCAACATACAAACATATTATTTATTAGCACTCCTAAAACCTACATGTAAACATGCCACATCAACCCACTAAACACATAAAACTCAATATACAAGTATATACTAATTATATTTACAATTTATTTATTCTAAAACTAAACATATACATGCTAAATCATCATTTTCAAATCTTTTTCATAATATTTTAATTCAAATCATTTCATCATTTCTCTAATATCTAACATATATCCCGCAGCAAAGCGCGGGGCATCATCTAGTATAAAAAAAAAGAGAGGGTGAGACTCTTTCCTCCTCTGCGCTCCGCTGCCAGACTGACTGGTGAGACGGGTCGCGTTACACTACACGGTCGGTGGGCCTTGTACCACAAGGAGTTTTAAGGAATGAAAAAAATAGAAAAATACAAAAGAACACAAAATTTTTGACATAAATGTAAATGCAAAACAAAGGATTATAACATATAGGAAAAACATAGGAATTACCGTTTGATTGGACTGTAAAAAAACACAGGAATAGAATGAAAGAAATAGACTCAAAGAAAACTTTATAAAAGATTGAAGCTCTTGCTAAATTTCCTCTAAAATTTCTATAGGATTGTCCATTTCATAGGATTTTTAAAGGATATAATATAATTCAATCCTTTGTTTAAAGACATTCATAGAAATTTTTTCTATAGGATTGAAATCCTTAAAAATTCCTATGTTTTTCCTTCAAATCAAATTGGCTCTAAATTTCGCCCCCTCCTCCATGAGATGCAGTCGACGGAATCTGCCATGCCATCGCCCAATCCTAGCCGCGGTCACGGCGCAGACTCGCCGTGCACCACCGGTGCATCATGCCACCCGACGCACAATTGTCTGTGGATGCTACAATATACAGGGATGTGCACGCGTGGTCCGCTTCATGATAGCGAGCGGACGCCGTGCCACGCGTTGCGCCCGCGCTCAACCGTGCCCATTTTGGCAAGTGGGCAATGTCATTCAACTGCCTGCGGCGTCAGCCACAGCGTGACAATGTTGCACAACATGACCACGGGACTCGCCGTCGGGCTACCCTGCCGCTGCCACGCGCGCATGGCCGATGAAGATGCCACCGCTTCCGCTCCGTTTCAGCCGTTCCACGCATGCCTCTCCATCCTGTTGGTATTTGCCATGTACACAGATTAATTCACAAGCGCACGAATACCACTGTAACACTTTTTCTTAGAGTATTCCAAGGGTATCGAACACAAGGAATGTACGTGTATATCTACGAATAGGATTCTACCCAAGGACAACAACAAAAGATAAGATTGGCTAGAAAGGATTCCTATGAATTTGTCGATGGGCTATACGCTGATCACGGTATTTGTAGAGTATGGGGATCGTTGGAACCATGGTATACGCGAGATTGAGGTAAAAGAGATGGGAGACAGGGATATTTATATATAGGCTCGGGGCCCTTAACTAACAGGTAATAGCCCTACTCCTGTTGGCCGAAACTGATGTTGCCTTTATATATAAGTATCACATGAGTACAATATTTGGGATGACCTAATCTAGTCGACGTCGGCTTGGCGGTATGAAGCTCGAACACGTATTCGACGGCTAGCATAATCTTCTTCCTCGAATATGAACTCGGCAAGATTGGAGGTAGCTCTAGATCCCTTATGTCGGCCTTTGTGGCTCTAGATTGTTGTCTAGGTCTATGTTGGCTTGTATTCTGACTTGGCATCTGTTGGCCTCTGTTGATGTGTCTTGGCCTCTGTTGGCTTCTTCTAGGGGTCTTGTATTTATACCCTTAGATGCCCCCTTGTCCAACTAGAAATAGGGAGACAAGTATGGATGCGATCCGAGTAGCTCATATAATATCTAACTAGAACTCTATTTCTCCTTTCTTATTCGGAACACCTTTCATATATGAGGCATGATTTCGTATAAGTCTTGGTATATGGTGGGCCCCATCGAGCCGAACTCAAGACTATTGGGTATGCCTTATCTATAACACTAACAGTAGCCCCCGACTTCAAAGCAAATGAACGAGTTGATGTTCTCCACCCAAGACCTTAAAACAATAGTTGTCGAACTCATCTAACCGTTCTTGGACAACCGAGAAAGGTGAAGTATGCGACTAAGTCCTCTGTCCAACCTTGATTGAGAACAAAACCATCGGTTGAATTTGGATTGAAGTCAAAAGATACCATCTCGGCAGGCACACCATCGCTTTATCCAGTAACTCTTGTCGAACTCATCCATCCATTCTCGGATAGCCGAGCTGGTGCAGAGTACGCGATAAGGTCCTTCTCTTTCCTAAACCGAGAAGTCGACTTGAGCTTGAATTCACTAATCGGGCATCCATCTAGTCTGAAATAAATTGCGACTACTGTGTGCCCTGAGACCAGTGTATGTCTATTAGTTGAGTACAAGAATTGTCGGTTTGAGCTTTACTAAGTCAAGACAAGATGTCGACTACTATAAAACCTCCAACTAGTCTCTATTACCCAAGAAGATCAATTGGTCTAATATTTGATTTTCCTGAAATCAATTCTCAAAACATATTGTTAGATAAAAAAGCCCCCGAGTGAAAGCTTCAGAGTAATATGATATAAACTAAAAATATTGAAAATAAATTAACTGTACATGTGCCAATAAACGAGTACTCTCACTAGAGCTGCCCTCAGCTAAACGGAGTTGATTCTCCCTAGCCCCTAGGTAGTTTTACGGAAAGATTTTCGCAAAAGCAGCTTGAATTTCATAACAAACTAAGGTGAAGAAGTGAAGTCTTAGCTCCCAGCTGTAAAGTTGGAAAAACCTATTCCCGATTACACGGCTAGTTAATACGTTATAGTGGGTACTCTGACACGACCAATTCTGACATGGTCGTTTGACCCTTATCGTCTGACTAGGCCATAGTGTCAGGTGTCCCCGGCCAAGGCCCTAAGACCTGGTGACTAGTCAAACTTAATATAATAGGTCGATAAGAAATGATTTCAACTAGTAGCGATATGAGAAAAGAGGATCAACGGATAACTATTGCACATTTAATTTGTCTTAAAAACTTACATAGATTAATGCATGATGATGGTAGGAATGCTACATACACTGGTCGAGAACTAGACGCGTAATCGTACTCGACCACTCACAGAGGTGGTGGGAGAATCGCTACAACGCTGGTCGAGGACCAGGTGTGTAGTCGTACTCGACCACTCGTAGAAGATTTATAAGGTAAACGAGATCGCTACCACGCTGGTTGAAAACCATATGTGTAGTTGTACTCTTCCTTCCGTAGAGAACTCGGAGAGGTGGTTGGATCGCTGCCACGCTGGTCGAGGACCAAGTATAGTCATACCTTGACCACTCATAGAAGATTACCACGCTGGTCGAGGACCAGGTGTAGTCGTACCTCGACTACTCGTAGAAGATTCATAGAGTTGGCGAGATCGGTACCACGCTGGTTGAGAACCAGATGTGTAGTCGTACTTGACCCTTCGTACAGAACTCGGAGAAGTGGTGGGATCGCTGCCACGCTGGTTGAGGACCAGATGTAGTCATACCTCGACCACTCGTAGAAAACTCGGAGAGGTGGTGGGATCGCTGCCACGCTAGTCAAGCACCAGGTGTAGTCGTATCTCGACCACTCGTAGAAGTTTCGGAGAGGTGGTGGGATGGCTATGACACTGGTCGAGGACCAGGTATAGTCATACCTCGACCACTCGTAGAAGATTCCGAGAGGTGGTAGGATCGCTACCACGCTGATCGAGGACTAGATATAGTCTACCTTGACCACTCGTAGAAGATTCGTAGAGGTGGTGGGATCGCTACCATGCTGGTCGAGGACCAGGTGTAGATGTACCTCGACCACTCACAGAAGATTCGGAGAAGTGGTGGGATTGCTACCACGCTGGTCAAGAACTAGGTGGGTAGTCATACCCGACCACTCGTAAAAGATTTGTAGAGTTGACGAGATCGCTACCACGTTGGTTGAGAACCAGATGTGTAGTCGTATTCGACCACTCATAGAAGATTTGTAGAGTTGGCGAGATTGCTACCATGCTGGTTAAAAACCAGATGTGTAGTCATACTCGACCACTCGTAGAGGATTTAGAGAGTTTGCGAGATCGCTACCACACTGGTTGAGAATCAGGTGTGCAGTCATACTCGACCACTCATAGAGGATTTGGAGAGTTGGCGAGATTGCTACCATGTTGGTTGAGAACCAGATGTGTATTCGTACTCGACCACTCGTAGAAGATTTGTAGAGTTGGCAAGATGGCTACCACGCTGGTTGAGAACCAGATGTGTAGTCATACTCGATCACTCGTAGAAGATTTGTAGAGTTGGCGAGATTGCTACCACGCTGGTTAAGAACCAAATGTGTAGTCGTACTCGACCACTCGTAGAAGATTTGGAGAGTTGGCGAGATTGCTACCACGCTGGTTGAGAACCAAATATGCAGTCGTACTCGACCACTCGTAGAGGATTTGGAGAGTTGGCGAGATCGCTACCACGCTGGTTGAGAACCAGGTATGCAGTCGTACTCGACCACTCATAGAGGATTTGGAGAGTTTGGGAAGATTGCTACCACGCTGGTTAAGAACCAGATGTAGTCGTACCTCGATCACTTTTCGGGGCGCTTGAGTTAGTTATTACATGTGCATGTCATGTGGCCAGCATGACTCACATACCCAACTTATAAGCATATCAGACGTCTGTTTGCAATCATGCCGGGTGATCAAAGCAACAACGTTTGCGAGGAGATTGAACGTAGCAACCTTTTCATAAATAGACTAGGTTGTGACCTTTACTAGATGTGAGATAGGTCGCCGGTTATTGTTAGTGGGTTTGGTCCGATAACTCCTCCCTTGTTCGAGAACATTCTCGACAATGGGGTGTACTCGACCTCTGCCCACTGGACTGCTCGATTATTC
Source organism: Oryza officinalis (assembly GCA_008326285.1). NCBI lineage: Eukaryota > Viridiplantae > Streptophyta > Magnoliopsida > Poales > Poaceae > Oryza > Oryza officinalis. Next base: position 20,695,402 of record BDMV01000006.1, read on the forward strand.
TTGAAGAATATTTTCTAGAAGGCAAGATATATAGTATAGGATACCGAGTATGTACTCAGAAAATTGTATAAATCTTCTAGTATTGTCAGGATAGAATGAGCATATTTAGATTAAATATTGGGTACTATGTAAACCGTAAACAAGCATGATTTATACAGAAGAAACAGAGCGAGCCCCCAGTATTGGACCGTAGTTGGCCTAATAGAGGAACGCTCGCACAATAGATACTGTATAAAAAATATGCTCGAGGTAAACATAATAAATTATTGATCTGGAAATAGGTACGGTAAATTGTATACAAAATATTGTGTACCTATATAGATATATCCTGGATATATTTACGAAATTAGTAGATTAATTTAAAAAATCAATATACTAATTATCTTGATTAGCGATGCTAACCAACTCGGAAGTAGTTGACCCGGATTGAAGCTTCGTGGTCGACGATATAGAACTGTTATTTTCCGCGGCGGTGATGTCTTTGAAATTTTTTATCTTGATAGATCGATTTGTTGGAGGCGACAGTCCCAATCTATAGGGGACGTATTCCAGTTGGGTTAAATCTCCCATAGCTGAAATCGTTGAAGTATCCCTTGTTGAAAAACTCGCGGCGGTTATGTCTTTGTAGCTTGGCTGATTTTGATAGATTGATTTGTTGGCGGCGATGATTTCGATCTGGTCGGTAACGTGCTCTGGTCGGTCAAATCTCCCAAGGGCAAAGTCGTTGAAGTATCCCTCATCGAAAAAACTATAGCGGCAATATCTTGGTGAAGATTGAGATGATGAGGGTCCCGATCTATAGGAGAACCCACCTCGGTTGGGTCGTATCTCCCAAAGCCGAAGTCATTGAAGAGTTTTGTTGTTGAAAAATCCATCTTTTGAAACACATCTCGTCAAAACCTTGAAGCACCAAGTCCCCTACCCGGCACGCCATTATTGACGGGCTGTACGGCGACCACGGTATTTGTAGAGTATGGGGATTGTTGGAACCAAGGTATACGCGAGATTGAGGTAAAAGAGATGGGAGACAGAGATTTTTATATAGGTTCGGGCCTCTTAACTGACAGGTAATAGCCCTACTCCTGTTGGCCGAAGCCGGTGTTGCTTTTATATATAAGTATCACATGAGTACAATATTTGGGATGACCTAATCTAGTCAATGTCAGCTTGGCGGTATGGAGCTCGAATACGTAGTCAATGGCTAGCGTAATCTTCTTCCTCGAATATGAACTCGACGAGATTGGAGATAGCTCTAGATCCCTCATGTCAGCCTTTGTGGCTCTAGATTGGGTTTGTCTCGATCTATGTTGGCTTGTATTCTGACTTGGCATCTATTGGCCTCTGTTGGCGTGTCTTGGCCTCTATTGGCTTCTCCTAGGGGGTCTTGTATTTATACCCTCAGATGTCACCTTGTCCAAGTAGAGCTAGCGAGACAAGTATGGATACAATCCGGCTAGCTTCTGTAGTATCTAACTAGAACTCTGTTTCTCCTTCCATATCCAGAACACCTTCCATATAGGAGGCATGATTACGTATAAAGCTTGGTATATGGTGGGAGCCGCCAAGCCCAACCCAAGACTATTGGGTATGCCTTATCTATAACACTGATATGATTCAACTAGTTATCTTAAGTTAAAGGTAAAACTCTATCGAATGCTTCGGACACCAACCCTCTCTTGGTATGCCAGGATGAGTCTGGCCTTAAGCTTTATGATGTACCCGAACATGAAGGGATGCAAAGGATGGACAGTGCTATCACCATCTGCCACCTACCTCACTTTCCGTGGAGCACACGACAAATGAAGGTAACTGCTAACCTAGACACCATTCCTAAGTTATTGATTACTAGTTTAACCTTACGCAGGAACTTCCTTCTTTATCCAGAGTCCTAGTACTAAAGTACTTAATTATAAACTAAGCAACGAACCTGCATCGATGAGAATATATCTCACTTATGTAAACTAGTTAAATAACATAGGAGATCTTGAATACTTACTTTATAAAACAATCATCCACCGAGGTACAAGCAAGAAGAATGCCGACAATCCTGGAGCTTCTCCAGAACTTCATTGGAAGACTGCCGACACGTCCGGCACTCCATCGTAAAATTCTCGGAGAAAACTTCGATATTCGGAGTACTCCTTCTAGAGCTTCCCCTCACTCTCTATTCAATCCAACATACTAAAGTAAAGTCTAGTCGTAAAAGTGAGTTGTACTCTACTTTGTTGTGCATTTTCCAAGTGAGTGCAGACCTCCTTTTATAGCTACCATTGACGGTTGGAATGGCGGTTAACCCCCACAACCGTCATTAGGGAATCATCAGGGCCACCCATGTGTAAGGTGGGGATGAGGAGGGGGGACAATGGCGGTTCGGCCAAACTGTGGGCTCCACCTCTCTCCACTATCTGTCTCTAGTGGCTTGCAGGTGGGCCCTACTCTAAGTCAGTTTTGACTGTTAGGTGGGCCCTTCAATCCATGTGCTCGGGTGTGATCGGTCCAAGGTGCATTTTGTCGCATGACGGGTGTATTTTCATCCATAAATGACCTGGATATATATATATATATATATATTTACCAAAGCTAGTGGAAATGGTTAGCAATAAACCCCTGCGACTAAGTTTTGATATTATATTTGACATCTTTTATGCAGGATTTGATGGTTAAAGTTTGCACTTAACGACCATCAACAACACCCTCACACTTATCCTTTATTCGTCCCTGAGTAAAACTCATGGATCCTACTAGAGTAATGACTTCCTGTTTAATGATGCAGATATACAAGTTATTCCAAGGCATACCTATGTTCGTGAACCTTGATGTGTCTACCATGTTATCTTGGGTGATTGAAGAATGGAACGGTCCTCGACTCAAGTCACCTTTACTCCTTTTGATGAATTACCTTGGGGTTTTCTTTGATGCTCATAAAAAATATAACTTTTACTATACTCCTTAATTGATTCTCTCGAATCACTCAAAGTGTTTATTCCTCACCTAGGCATTGATGTTGTCTTTTCTTATCCTACCTTTCTACTGAGGCTTATCTAGAGCTAAGGGTAGGGAGTAAGAAATGGCATACTTGCATATATTGTAAAGCCAAATAGAGGATCCACGTAGATAACCAATCATATAACCATGACCATGCTTGTGCACTTATATATGTTGGTGGTTGATGGAAAAATGGAATGATGACTCATTTTGTATGATCCTCCTCCATATACTTTATTTAGAGAGCATGCCTATGTTTCATTTTTTTTCATCATTCTTGAGAATATTTTGTTTCTTCTCTTGTTAGCAGTCTGATTTTCTAACAACACATATATTTTTTTAGCTCATGTCTCATTTGACATGGATAGGAGGATGGAGAATCATTATGTTTGTAGTCTTTATTTTGTGGATGGATATGGTGGATGCTGACTTCCAGAGTAGAAGTTTAGCATATGATAGGTAGATGACATATTTTGCTAGTCCACCAGTGTTGAGGGAAAGCAATATATTTGGTGGATAAGTGCACAAGACTTTGGTTATAAAAATATGAAAAGAATCTAACAAGGGTCACAATGATTTGACAAAACTCAAAATGATGGCAAGCAGGATATGTGCAATGTTTATCAATATGATTGACATATGGCTTTGGTAGGAAGAAAACATCAATGAAGAGTATGCAAAGTTATTTTGTTCTTTTTATGAAATTCCCAAGGTTCCGAAAGTAAGAGCAATGTTCTTATCATCAGGCCATCTTTCATTCATCAATAACTTAGATAACACGTGGTCCTATGAATATGATTTACAAACAACAGGTAGTGTTCAAGAAATAAAAAGTATGTAAGTCATTTTTGCAAGCAAGTCATAAACTCTATATGATCATGTCAATACTCATTTTAATTCTTGAGTTAATTTTAGATATGGCAAAATTAATCCAACTCAAAAATTAAAGAGAATAGGGAGAAACGTGGAAACCAACGCTTGAAAGTGAGTGTGATGACGAGCAAATGTGTGTGCAATGGATGCTACGTCTCATCTCGTGATGTGCAGACGTTGCGGTGTAGCACGAACGTGGGTGATCTTGTATGTGAATGCATCATGTGAGCACAAGATCACTCCCACACTTGCTTTTGTACCTGGGGTGCTTCATTAACACAAAGAAAACAAAAGGGTGAAAACAAAAGAGAGACTCACCCGGTGAAGCCTGATGAGTCATTTATTTTATTTCAATTTTATTGATTTGAATGGAAGAAAATTTACCTTAAACTTACCTTGTTGGAGATGTGTGCGTAGAGGATGAAAGCTCAGGAGTCAGGATAATTGAGCTTGGACTGGATTGGGTCTAGCCCTAAAGTCTTCAGGCAAATTTTTGGAAAGACGTGGAAATCGACCAAATTTACCACGTCCAACTACTAATATGCAATTTTGATCGGTTCAAGGAAAACTTTTAAATGATGACCATTTACCTTAAAGACATTACATTCGTCGTCCTGAAGCATGACTGCCCCATGTGAAGACGTGTCGATGACAGTATATGGTCCTAGCCATTTTTTTCGAAGTTTTCCATGTCCGAAAAGCTTCATCCAGGAGTTGAATAGCAACACCTTGTCTCCTACTTCAAACTCCTTAGCCTTGATCTGCTTATCATGCCATCTTTTAGTTCTTTCCTTGTACATCCTGGCATTGTGATAAGTTTTATCTCTCCACTCTTCTAGTTCCGATAGCTGCATCTGTCGGTGCCGTTCGGTGTGTCCCAAATCCATGTTCCAAGTCTGGATGGCCCAGTGCGTCCTGTGTTCTAGCTCGACAGGTAGATGGCACGCTTTTCCATATACGAGCTGGTAAGGTGACATGTCGATTGGCGTCATATAAGTGGTCCTATATTCCCAAAGTGCTTCTATGCTTTTCCCATTTCATTCAAGGTCTTCTGGAGAATGTTTTTGATTTGCTTATTGGATGTTTCTGCCTGACCACTATTTTGGGATGGTATGGAGTGGCGATGTTGTGTTGTGCCCCAAGCTCTTATAAAAGTTCTGGAAAGTCTTATCGATGAAATAAGACCCTCCGTCACTTATTACCATCCGCGGTGTTCTAAACCGAGGGAAGATGACTTCGTGGATCATCTTGCAGACGTGCTTAGCGCCTGCGGCATAGCATGGCATTGCTTTCACCCATTTGGATACATAGTCGACGGCCACCAAAATGTACTCGTAGTCATGGGACTTTGAAAAAGGTCCCATGTAGTCAATACCCCACACATCGAAGAGTTCCACTTGAAAGTTGTATGTTAGGGGCATTGCATCATGAGTGGTGATACCTCCATGTTTCTGGCACCTTGCATATCTCCGATTGAATTCTTTTGTGTCTTTATACATTGTAGGCCAAAAGAATCCACTCTCCTAGATATTTGCCTGGGTGCGAAATGCTCCATAGTGGCCTTCATATGGTGCCGCGTGACATTTTTTAATGATCTGTGTGCCTTCGGCTATTGGTACACACCTTCTGAGCAAACTGTCTGAGCAGACTCAGTACAGGTATGGCTCGTCCCACAAATGTCTTCTACTTTCATAGATGAGCTTCCGCTTGTTCTCCCTAGGTGGCACATATCCTACAACCATGTAGTTGACGATGTTTGCATACCACGGGTTTGAGTCTGTTACCTTTAGCAGCATGTCATCCCGTAGAAAATCATTTATCGGTAATTCCTGCATGTTAGTGACTTGTTTACGTGACAAATGATTTGCTACAAATTTTTTTCCCTTTTTATCTTTAATTTCAAGATCAAATTCTTGGAGTAGAAAAACCCATCTAATCAACTGAGATTTTGCATCTTTCTTAGTGAGCAGATATTTTAGAGCAGCATGATCAGTGTAAACAATTACCTTTACTCCAATTAAGTAAAATCTGCATTTATCAATAGCAAAGACCACGTCCAGGAGCTCCTTTTTAGTTGTGGCATAATTAAGCTGAGCTCCTGTCAACGTTTTACTAGTATATGTGATAGCATGGTGTTTCTTATCTTTAGTTGGACCGAGAATGGCCCCTACAGTATAATCACTAGAATCGCACATGATTTCAAATGGGAGCAACCAATCAGGGGATTGAATGATTGGTGTTGAAATGAGTGCTTCTTTTAGGATATTAAAAGATTTTGGACACTCATCATCAAAGTTTAAGGGGGCATCCTTAGCTAGCAAACTGGTAAGGGGTCTAGCTACTATAGAGAAATTTTTAATAAACCGATGATAAAACCCCGCATGACCCAGAAAACTACTAACTCCTTTAACATTAGTAGGAAGTGAAAGCTGCTAAATTACCTCAATTTTAGCCTTGTCCACCTTTACTCCCCTTTCGAAGACTCGATGTCCTAGGACTATGCCTTCACGGATCATGAAGTGACACTTTTCCCAATTAAGCACCAAGTCCTTTTCTTAACATCGTTGCAAGACTTTTTCTAGATTCTCTAGACAATGATCAATAGTTTTTCCATAGATAGAGAAGTCGTCCATGAAAACTTCCATAATTTCCTTGATCATGTCAAAAAAGATAGACATCATGCACCGTTGGAATGACGTGGGTGCATTACACAACCCGAACGACATTCGCTAGTAAGCATACGTTCTGTACAGACACGTGAATGTTGTCTTGATTTGATCGTTGGGATGGAGGGAAATTTGATGATAGCTAGAATAGCTATCAAGGAAACAAAAGAATGACTGATTAGGCAGCCGCTCTAGCATGGTCCTTCTTAGTAGCCTTGTTGAGCTTTCTGTAGTCTATACACATTTTCCATCCCGTGATGATTCATTGTGGGATCAACTCATTTTTAGAGTTTTCAATAACCATCATGCCTCCTTTGTTAGGCACAACCTAAACAGGGCTAACCCACTCGCTATACGGTACAAGATAGATTATCCCAGCGTGTAGGAGTTTCAAGACCTCTTTTTTCATGACTTCTCTCATCACATTATTTAGCCTCCGTTGTGGCTCTCAAGAGGGCGCACAAGAAGGATCTAAAGGAATGCGATGTGTGCAGAGAGTCGGACTAATCCCTTTGAGATCTTGAAGTGAGTAGCCAAGAACAGAGCGATGTTTTTCTAGCACGGCTGTGAGTCGGGAGGTCTCATCATCAGTCAGTTTGTCACTTATGATAACAGTCGACTCTGTATCACCATGTAGAAAAGCATAGCGTAGGCTTGAAGCAAGAGGTTTGAACTTAATAGGAGGTCATGATGGTGGATCGGTTTTGGGTAACTCGATCACCTCTCCAGGATCGTCCTATTCCTTGACAAATGCAAAGGCTCGGGGAGGGATCAGGGGACTCAAATGGAGGGACAACCAACATTTCCTCAATTTGCTCGGGCTCGGGAATGGGTTTCGTCAAAGAGTTTTCTTATCGTGAGATCGAGACGGAAAATGCCAACTTCCCAAGCTTGATGTTGAGGTCTTTGGTTCGAGGCACATCTAAGAAGAGTTTTTTTATGGGATGGCCTATGAGGAAATCGAAGTCATGAACTTTGAACCCATGGATATCAAGGATGACCTCGACATCATTGTGCCTGATTGGTACTTTGCGAATAACCCCACACCCTTCGATAGCAGGACCAGACAGGTCCCGAAAGGTTTTGTCTGTTGGTGCCAATGGTTCGACCCTAGGAACGATAGTGCGAAGGTTGTAGACATAATTTTTGCACCGACAGTGAGATTATAACGAGTTTTTACCATGGTCTCTCTCACAAGACAAGAAATGGTTAAGGATGGGGAGCTAATCCAAATTGCTTCAAACGAAAGCTCCACCTCCCTTAACCACTCTTCACTCATGATGGTAGTTAATTCATGAACCGCCTCTTTGAGTTAATTTTCCTCGAGAGGTTCATGCCAACTACGCGGGACTGGTGGTCTCTTTTGAGCAGAATAGTTTGAGGTGTTTCGATAATCTTCAAAAAGATCACCCTCAAACTGGAATGGGAATTTCGAAGGCTGAAATTTTTCTTCATTTCGCGTGGTTCGGGTGAGGATTCAACGGTTGAATCTTGGGATATGGAGATTAAGGACTCTGATTCAACGGTTGAGGGTTCCCTACCTTCTAACTCTGTTTTGTAAGAGAACGATCCTCCGACGGAAGTATTGAGATACATGGTAGACTCCTTGTCTAGACCCAAATGAAAGTGTTGTAACAACGCGTGGTCAGGTAGAGACAAATCTGGGCCGGCTTGAGTTAACAAGGTAAATTGAGCCCAGGCTGCATCGATGGATTCGTTCTCATCCTGCTGAAAATTGGGAACTTCCTTACGGAGAGAAGCTACACGGATTAATGGGAGGAAATCAAGGCAGAACTTGCTTTTCAACTCCTCCCCTTCACCATATAGTTTTCTCACTGTGAGGATGTACCATTACTTCGCCCCTTCTGTAAGAAAAAAGAGAAACAACTTTCACCGTAAGGTGCCTTGTGTCATGCCCGCAATTGTCAGGCATGAACACAATTGCTCGAACTCTCGCAGATGATCATAGGGATTTTTGCTTTCATGCCCCGAGAAAGATTGTCCCCGAACCATGGCTATAAAGCCAGGACTGAGTTCATAGCCAGATGTACGAATTGGTTTTGAAGAAGGGGGTGACATTTTCCAATGTCTAAATTGTAATGAGTTGTACTCTACTTTGTTATGTATTTTCCAAGTGAGTGAAGATCTCCTTTTATAGCTGCCAATGACGGTTGGAATGGTGGTTAACCCCCCACAACCATCGTTAGGGACTCATCAGAGCCACCAACGTGTAAGGTGGAGATCAGGAGGGCCAATGGCGGTTCGCCCGAACCCCTAGTTCGACGAACTATGGGCCCCACCTCTCTGCACCGTCTTTCTCCAGTGGCTTATAGGTGGGCCCTTATGATGGTTGAGGATGGTTTGGCTCCACTTTAAGTCAGTTTTGACTGTCAGGTGGGCCCTCCAATCCTTGTGCTCGCGTGTGATTGGTTGGAGGTGCATTTTGTCGCATGGCGGGTGTATTTTTATCCATAAATGACCTGTGTACATATATTTATCAAAGCTAGTGAAAATGGTTAGTAGTAAACCCCTACCACTAAGATTTGATATTATATTTGACATCTTTTATGCAGGAGTTGACGGTTAAGGTTTGCACTTAACGACCGTCAACAGTCGGCGATAGTCTTGTACTTGTCGCGGAAGACCTGGGATGGCATGCGACTACACTTGGCCCAACTCTCGCTTGGCCGCACGCGCGTCGGTCACCTGTCACATCTTGATAAATTCATCCCAAATTAAAATTACATTCTAAAAGGAATAATAGAAATAACCAAAAGCTTAAAATAAATCTCAAACACTAAAATACGTGTAACAAAAATTCAAATGTGGCTTGGAGTATTTTTCTCCGTGCTCTAAAAATTCTCCATGCTCCAAATTATCTCCCAATTTTTTACTTTAATTTTCAGAACACAAGAAATATTTTTAAAGCAATAAAAACAAATTTTAGAGGTAACTAAAATGAAAAACCTAAAAATAATCCTCTCCTTCTCCCCCTCTCCTTGGGCTGAATCCTTCTCGAAGTCTCTTTCTCGTCCTCCACTCTTAGCCTCTTCCTCCCTCTCGGACCTCCTACTACCCTGCCGGCACATCCTCTCCTTCCCCCTCTCCCTCTCTCCTTGTGTGGCCCAGTTGGCCCAGGGAGGCCGCGACGTTGTCTTCCTCAAGTCGCCGCCCGTTCTTCTCCCGGCCGAAGAACACTAGCACCGCCGCCCCTCTTGATCTCCCTCCCCGCACGTTTTCTCCTCCAATTGAATGCAAAAATCGGTTCCTCACTTCCTTCTCTTTATTTCCCCCATAAATCCCCATTAAATACCGCAATAAAAATCACTGGTTTCTATTTGCATTGAACTCTGGCTATTTCCCCTCCATTTTGGCTAGCCGAGGTCCCCACAGCCGTTCCCCTTCCTCCAAGCCTATAAAATGGTGCTCCTGTTAACAAAAAAATTTGGCATATTCCGTTAAGGGTGGAGCAGGATTGGCGGCATGATTCTAGTAACTGATAAGGAAAAATTACATCGGCTGGAGACGTATTAGCAAGCATGTATCGGATGGAAGGGATTAGGAAGTTGCTGATAGGAGACAGGAGTTTGAGTTCTTGTCGGATTCGGTTGAGGAGATTGAAGATATTACTAAAAGGGAATCGGATTCGAGAAGAAAGCGACGTGGAGAATTATCTATTAATTAGGCAGGATTGTTTATTTTTCTTTCATATAATTTTAGAAAAGATTGATTCAAGTCCGGTTTGGACTTGTAATTTTTGCTTTTTTTTTAGGAAAGTTTGTGTCGTCTTTGATATGGACTAGTTTGTGTTCATGGGTATAAATACGTACGCCCAGGGTTGATGTGACGATACCTACTATTGATACAACCATTGCTCACATCATAGGTCAACCGGAAGATATCAAGATTAAGCTGTCCAAGTTCTGGTATACAATTCGGCCACCTGCTATAGTGCTGACTTCAAACGGTCGCCAAATATGCATACGAACTCTGTTTTGGGCTCTGAGTACTTGATGGGAAGGTCTCGGAGTCCTCTGGATCAAGCCTCATTACCAAATTCCATCTTAGTCGGTCGCAATCACAAAAACAAGGTGTTGCATCACCTATAATGGGCCTATGAGCTTGTAACTTCATTTGGGACCCTGGCCCATGTGGGACTCATGTGAGGTGCGCCCCAATCTGGTGGAGCACGACCCTAGGGACTCCTTGGTCATCCTCCCACCTTCTTAAATAGCTAGGTACCCCTTCAGGGTTTCTTGGGTTTTGTTTAGACTAAAGTTTAGCTTCGCTACTTTGCCGTGTAATCTCGTGATCAGTTAGATCGTCGGTTTGCTCGTTACGAAACCCCAACTTATAATTTGTATTCAATTCCTATTTGCAATTCAGATTGCTTTTATCTTGTTGTTGCTTGTTTCTTCGATTTGCTTGCAGGAATAAGGTTATCTGCATCGGCAAGATCAACAACCCACGGAGGGGTGTATCAATCGCTAAGGTACAACACAACAACGTCTTGTATGGTTGTAGCCGGGTCGTCAATGTTTCTTCCAAATCGTAGTTATCATCAACTGACCGTAACATCGGGAAAACCAGATCCCTGAGCGTGTTGAGTGAAAGTTAGGGTTTATCAAGTGGTATCAGAGCTTTTGTTGCTCGGTGAGTTTTCATCTACCTATAGAAAATAGCCATAAAAAAGATTTCATCCATTACCTAGCCATCTTTGTGCTATAGCATTGTTCTTTTCAGTTTTTGCTTTGTTGAGTTTTGTGTTGCATTGTCGAGTCATGTTGCTGGTCTTAGCATCTAGTCCGTTTAGAGTTTCGAGTTCTTGTCACGTTTAGTACCATTGTCACTGTTGTCGCCACCATAGTGTCTTTGTTGTTGTCGGGACCTACAAAAACAAATTCGCCTCACTGCCAGGGTTCGATTTTTGTAGTTTTCAAAAGTTTCTGTCGGTTGGTTTTGAAGTTATCAAGTCGCTAGGGTTTCTGTCTGTTGACGCCGAATCCATACCGCCGATGAGGATCCGGCGTGCGGACACACGAAGGCCTGGGAGATCTGCTTAGCTCCAGTGCAGGTCCTAAAATTGATGAAGCGCGGGCGTGCCAGTCAGTTTGATCCTGCCATTGACAAGATATACAAAATAACAGAATAAAAGGTCTATCGGCCGATAGGCCGATGGCCAAAGATATCAGCCGATAGGCCGATAGGGCAAAAACAGCCGATCGGCCGGTAGGCTGTTGGTGCAGTTCCAGCCGATGTCGATGCCAGCCGATGTAGTTAGGGTTTTAATCCATCGGCTGTGTACTGAGCAAACATCTATGTAGAAACGATCGGCCGACGATAACATGATAATATAGCAATATAATATAGCATAAACCAATCATATGATAAAATAAATATTGATCTGAAGATTGAAGCACACATCGGCCGGAGGTCCGATGACACAACATCCAAAAGATATGTAATAAATACTCTGTTGTCATCGGCCAGGACCAATCTCCATGTATAAAACTCGTGGGCCGATGCAACTTTAAGATAACTCATCGGCTGAAACCCCGATGAAACCCTTATTGGCAGCCAACAAGTAGGCTAGAGATTACGGTTCTAATCACGACTTAGTAGATCAAACTGAACTGATGCAGCACTAAGTATGAAAAGAAACGCAAGACCTAGACAATCAAGCTCTTGACTGATTTTCAGGGTGGTGGATGCCTTAGCCAATCTAATCTAGCGAGGCGATTTGGTCGATACCGGCGTAAACCCTAAAACGAATCTCGGCCGATACGATGAAATCGAGAAGCTAAATCAGATTGACTAAGATATATGATAGTAGGTGCTTACGTTGCCGAGATCAGAACGTCGAAGCCCTAGCCCCGACAGCGCAGGCAACCATAACGAGACTTACCCCTCGTAGGAAGGGCATGAACTCGCCGAAGAAGACAAAAGTAAAAAGGTGGCGATGCGCCGAAGTTGTATTGATCGTGTGATAAAAATTACATGAACCTCGGGCTTACATATTTATACCCATAGGCTAACAAAGATCCTAACAGAATACGACTCAAACTTTCCTAAAGATAAAAGGAAACAGATAAAGTCTTTATTGGACACTGAACACACTTTCCTAAAGATAAAAAGGAAACTAACAAATTCTTCCTAATTAATAGATACAAGCCGCATCCTCCTCAAACTCGGTCTTTTCTGGATAAGATCTTCGCGAATCTAACAAGAATCCGACTGCTGTTAGTGATTGGTTTAAGAAAACCCTCATCGGCTGATGTAGAATTTTAGGCCGATACTAGTTTCAAGCCGATATGAACCTTGGGCCGATGGGGACTTCGGGGCTTACCAAATTCTGGTGTTAACACTGTCGTGTGGTTTGTGCTCTGTCCGGCCGTGGTTTGGTTGTGTCTGTGCTTCTGTTTTGCACACGAGGAAGAAGGAAGGGTGGAGAGTTGGTAGATTAGATTAGTTTGGTTGGTTTGTTTTCATCTAGGGCCGAGCTTCCAACTTTGGCCGAGTCCGACTCCCTCCCTTTCCTCTCGGTTCTAATTGAGTCCGACTCCCTCCTTTACACATGAGTTCCGGTGTCAACTTTAGTCAAACACTTTGGTAAAATTTTATTTCGATGTTGGATTCGAGATTCTATTTGCAAAAATGAAATCTGTGGGACGAGAGCAATCCATTTATATATAGATCAAATTTTAGGGTTTGGACTTTTATATTTGAGTCCCTGTAATTTTTTTATTTATATTTGAGTCCCTGTAATTTTACATTGAGGTCCTTAAGCTGGTTTTAGTTGAAAAAAAGAGAAAAGGCAGGAAGGTGCTTAACCAAAAGAAAAGAAAAGCCGCACCAAAAAAAAGGAAAAAAAAGAAAGAAAGAAAAAAAAGAAGAAAGAAAGAAAGAAAGAAAAGAGGAAACCAGCTGTTATCTTTGAGTTTGCTTTTGTGTATCAGAATTGTGCCTAAGTTGATCCTAGTGCTATCTTGTGGTATCTTACCTAGGACTAGCACGATACTGACTTTGAACGATTCTTCAACTTTGCATTTTCTGATTTGAGCATTTGCTACTCCTTTGCTACATATTTAAGCCTACCCAGAGCTCCAGAGATTTGATTACAGCCGTACAGCAAGTGTTTGCCAAGGCATCGATAGATCCAACCTCCATTGGGTCTAGGTTGAGTCGGTGTAGTCACCATTCCTCTTGCTTTGCTAAGATCTTATAAGAACTTGGTTAAAAGCTTGAGTGTGTGTGATATTTGAACCTCCACTATCTAGAAGTTGATAGGAGCATGCATATTCTTGTGTATGTTTCTTGTTTGCTACTAACCATGGCAGGATTGTGCAAGGGGATATGAGATGGTTATGAGTAATATCGATTTCTTCACCTTCGACAAGATATGACGACTTCTTCACGTGATGTATATGAGGTACCTGACTACAATCTTGCACGAGTTGAATCTAAGTTACCATTGTACGATGGTAAGTATGATTCTGTTGCTTATATTGATTGGGAGCTAGCAGTAGACAATGAATTTGATAAATATGAATTTTTTGATGCTCAAATGGTTAAGGCTGCTAGTAATAGGTTGACATCTTTTGCATTATTTTGGTGGAGTCAAGTTAGTAATAAACCTGAAACTTGGGATGAATGCAAAACCATGATGAGAAATCATTTTGTGAGTTCTTATTACAAATGCACTCTTCTTGAGAAACTAGAACATTTGAAACAAGGTGATAGAACTGTTAGAGAGTACATCTATGAATTTAAAGTTTGTATCATCTACAGTAGTCTAAAAGAATGTAATCAGAACACAATGCGTAGATTTTTCAAAGGGCTTAATTCTGAAATTCAAGTTATGCTTGGTAATGTGACATATAATCATATTGGACACCTATTCATGCTTGCTTGTAGCATTGAGAGTCAAATCATATCAAATGTGAGAAAGCATGAACAATGCGATTTATCTTCTGTTTCTGAATATCCTATATCTTTGTGCAATGATGATGTGCAAACATTGGAGGAGCAATCTTTTGTCTTCTATTAGTAATGTTTTGCAGGGAGTTCAGAACATTCAGCAAAAGGAGGAGAATGATGTTCTTGAGAAGAACGAGGAGAAGCTTGAAGCACCTGCGATGTCTGAAGAAAGTTTGCAAGGTAAATTAAATGGTGCTGAGAGAAATAAAGGTGAGTATTCTCAAGTTGCACTACACATGTTCACTTTTCATGCTATAGTAGAGCAACCATTAGTGGAACCAATTGCTGAGATTCCTTTGTCACAAGTTAATTTGTTTGCTGTTTCTTGCGATAAAGAAGAGTTGTGCGATAATGCTTCACTTACATCAATGCTACAACCAGTGAATGAATATGCTATTTCTAGTGTTAGTTCTTTACGTGCTGATTTTAAGCATGTTGTTCACGTTGCTAATGAAGTTAAGAAACATGAATTGCTATCTTCTTTAAATATTTTGGGCTATGTTTTGTTTTATTCCTTTTGTGAGCTAGATAGTTTGAAGGAGAAATTATTTGTTAAGTTTGATTTGTCATGTCCAATTAATGCTATTTTTCATATCTTTGGTGAATATAATGATAGAGAAATATATTTGGTGCATAGAGTTTACATATATTTGGATTTAGAACCTTCTGTAGATGTGGATAAAAATTGTAAACTAGAAAAACATGTTATTGCTAATCATATTATCTCGAGTTGTCTTGTTTTGATTGGCAGAAACATGTTGTTTCAGATGGACTACACGAAGAGTACCATATGAAAAAACCAAGGATGGTTTTCCGTGAACCATTTCTCACATCATAGGTCAACCGGAAGACATCAAGATCAAGCTATCCAAGTTCTGGTATCCAATTTGGCCACCTGCTACAGTGTTGACTTCAAATGGCCGCCAAATATGCATATGAGCTCCATTTTGGGCCCATGAATACTTGATGGAAAGGTCTCGGAGTTCTCTTTCCAACGGATCTAGTCTCATTACCAAATTCCATATTAGTCAGCCGCAATCACAAATACAAGGTGTTGCATCACCTATAATGGACCTATGGGCTTATAACTTCATTTGGGACCCCGACCCATATGGGGCCCATGTGGGGTACGCCCCAATCTGGTGGAGCACGACGCTAGGGACACCTTGGTCATCCTCTCACCTCCTTAAATAGCTATACCCCTTCAGGGTTTCTCGGGTTTTGTTTAGACTAAAGTTTAGCTTCGCTTCTTTGCCGTGTAATCCCTTGATCGGTTAGATCGCCGGTTTGCTCAATATGGAACCCCAAGTTATAATTTGTATTCAATTCGTATTTATAATTCAGATTGCTTTTATCTTGTTCTTGCTTGTTTATTCAATTTGCTTGCAGGAATAAGGCTGATCTGTACCGGCAAGATCAACAACCCACGGAGGGGTGTATCGATCGCTAAGGCGCAACACAACAACGTCTCATATTGTTGTAGTCGGGTCATCAACGTTTCTCCCAAATCGTAGTTATCATCAACTCACCGAAAGATCGGGACAACTAGACCCCTAAACGTATCAAGTGAAACTCAGGGTTTATCAAGGATCTTGTAAAAATAACAACAGTTCAATATACACTTTCGGCACATCGCCACCCTCTCATGAGGTTTTTATTTTTGATGAGTTCTTGACTTCGAGTTGGGCTGCATCGGTTAGGTTTGATCTCCGGCATGAAATAAGTTCCGTCTATGGTTGCTTGTATCGGCGAGGCTAGGGCTTCCATAGGTTAAGTTTGACACTCTAAATCGGTCGATACAAGCACTAATTTATCGTATACATTGTTTAATCTAAATCAATATTATTGTTTACATATATCGGCTAGACAGTTCTTGTTAGATTGATTAGTGTATCCACCATCCTTAAAAACAATCAAGGATTTCTTTAGACTTTACTACTTTGATTATAACTTGGTGCTGCATCAATTAAGTTTGACCTACTAAGTTATTATCAAAATTATAAGAACTAACTTGCTCTTTGCTTGTCGATAAGGGTAGTATCAGGGTTTCAGTCGATCTTATATGGTATAACTGTTTCGTTTTAAGATTGCATGTTGTCTTTAACTTAATTTGTTATATCTATCATCTTATATAAGTTTTTCAATCCTTTAGATCTATTAAGCTTATTGTCAGTATCACACTGTCTCGATTAGGTCCGATCTATTGAGACAGTGGCTTGTTTAATAGATTTAATTAAGTTTGATATTCTTATATAAGGCTGTATCGGGGTTATAGCCGATACGTTATTTTTTACTACTGAAGTTACTTCATTGGCTATGATATAAGTTCATATAATTATTAACTCATCAAATCTTTGTTACTAGTAACTAATACTGTCTCAATTAGGTCCGATCTATCATAGTTGCTAGTATTTAAGAGAAAGATCGAATTAACAATTGCATGTTATTTGTGTCTATAGTCGATCATAGTTGTCTCAAGTTTAATCCATATTTATCTGCACATCGGCTAGTATCTAGATCATATAATTGTATAACAATTGACCTTAATGTTATCAATCCTATGCTGCATCGACTGGGTTTGACCTATAGGATTGGTTTTGTTAAAGAAAAATTATTCATGATTATGTTCAATCTAGATCTAGTCTATGAGCGGCATCTTTTATGACTTATAGCCGATTCATTCGTGCATCGGTTGATACGATACGACATCGGCCTATTGGCCGATTGGTTATCGTTTTCCAATATTTTCCATTGTCTATCTTGTTCATTGCAGAATCAAACCAACTGGCACACCCTGAACCGAAAGCTTTTGGACTTGCACTGAATAAAGCAAATCTTCCAGGCCACCGTGCTCCACCTCCTCCTTTAACTTTTGCCTCCACCTCCTCGCACGCCGAGCCTCTCCCCACGGTCTCCTCACGCCACCTCCTCTCTCTACCATGCCGGTGAGCTCCAGCCACCCACTGCCGTCATCTTGGACTCCGCACGACCTAGGAGTCACCACCCTCGGCGTCATGTTAACACTAAAATTTGGCACCTAGATTCGAAATAGGAGAACATTGCCAAAATTTGGAAAGGACCGAGTTTCCTTCACAGGGCCAGTCTTGTAACATACTCAAAATTTTAAATTTTCCAACAAAAACCCTGGGCGAGTCTAAGAATACTAATTTCAATATACAAATCCGTGATTATTTTAAAACCTTTTTCTTGATAGTTTCAAGAAAGAAAATAAAACATAGTGTGTGTATGTAATTGCATGATGTATTGTTAAGCTTTGAGTCCTTTTTCTTGTTTATGGCTTTTCCTAGTATTTCATATTAGGACTCATGAGCATTAACTTAAAAATTTTAAACAAATATTTAATAGGATGTATATATATGAAATATATGAAGTTGAGTAACTAAAAGTATGAATCATGCTCAACAACATCATATTAGGTCAAGAATTATCTAAATATAATTTTACAAACATTTAATTATATTTTATAATAGGAAACATATAAGTGAAGGTAAGCTTATTAAATATTTAAAAACAAATTGGTGCAATATAAAATCATGGGGAAATTCATGTAGATACTATGTAATATATATATCTCACTATAATTTTTGGTATAATTTAATATATAAAATTGATACCCCAAATAATTACGTTAAAACAGTTAAACTATAATTTATTTTAAAACCCTAATCGGCAAAACGAACATACATCCCATATTTGTATTTTATCACATAAAAATGTATATAGGTTATAATTTATTAAAATACTAAACTATTTATCAAGAATTAATATAATTGTTCTAGAATTTATTTTGTAGGTTTTGATCTTCTAAAAATTCGAATCAATTTTGGCTAAACTGAATTTCTCTTTTTTTCCTGAGATTAAATTATAAATTATTTTTGTATGAAACCAAAGAAAATGGAACCTAGGTATTTTTATCTACCTCCAGAAAAATCCACCCTATTTTATCGTGCACACAAAATAAGTTATGGAATTTTAAAGAAGGGGGAAAGAAAGAAATAGGGAAAAACATTAACCTTCACTTAACACTGTGTCCACCATATTCTATACCCATTCCTCTCTTGTTACCTCTGAACACCATGCCCTGGACCCACAAGACAGTGAGATGAGCTAGCTCCAACTCAGTGCATGTGTTTTTCCACCGCCCTTACAGAGAGAGAGAGACAGAGGGCGAGAGAGATCAACGCCAGGTGTTCGACGCGTGTACATCGCCGTGGCAGCCGCCGACGCTTGCCTTATATTCTCTAGTGGCATCACCTCCTCTCTTACTTCACTCCTGTGCCGACCAAGCTGAGGGAAAGAGAGCGCTTCATCCTTGCCACCTCCATCTTCGCCGCCGGCCGCGATAACGACGACCGTCGTCACCGTCGTTGAGCCACGGTCGTCCCTTCTCCCCTTGTGATATGTGACCTCCTAATGATGCCGAGTCCATCCCCGTTGATCTCACCTTTTGTCGTGCAGTGTGGACGCTGGAACACCGCCGTGAACTCCGAAGCTCCAGAGCACCGCCGCCTAGACATCATCGGCGTTCGGCCGATCCTGTCCAAGCCGAGCCAAGCCGCCGCGCCACCGACTTCACCTTGATCTCAGGAAGATGCCGACCGGAGGAATCGAACCCCGAAGCCGTAGAGAAAGAGATCGGCCATTTCTTCCCCAATTCCGGCCGCCGGACAACTTCGCCAAATTCGTCTACTCCGGTGAGCCTTACTTCATTTCCCGACTCGTGGAGCATCCCTGTGTGATCCCTGAGAAGACCCTATACTCCTCTTAGCAGATCATCAGCCGAGGATCGCTGTCGACGTCGCCCTACTCTTTTTCACCGCCGCCGGAGCTCTGTCGCAGTCGCCGTCGCTGTTCAAGCATCGCCAACTGTCGCGTGAGCTTTGATAAGTTTCCAGGGGGCATGTGTGATCATGTGCATGCATTGGTTTACACGGAGTCGAGCCGTAGCCCTACTTGCACATGCACACCGAAGGATACCGCCGCCTGCGCTGTTGACGCCATGGATCCTGACCACCTCAGCCGACGAGAAGATCACCGATAGCTTCGCCCTGTTCCCCTCTCCATTTCACCTTTTATTTGCCCACCGAGATTGGCCGCCGTTCGCCGTTGCCGCCGGTGGGAAGCTCGCCGTTGAGCTGCTGCCTCTGCTCCAGCCGCAGAGCCGCTGACATGTGGGACCGGTTGGATTATAAGCTAAGGATTTGGCTTAGTACAAGTTTAAAAAATTCCAGGGTTTAACTTGTAAATTTCTTTAGTATGGCAAATGGGACCAGGACTAACTAGTAATAACTGAAAACTTCAGGGTTTCTTAATGAACTTTGTTTTAGCACGTGCTAAGGACCTCGGGTTCTAATCCAGGAACTCCAGGGACTTTTATGCAAAACAGCCAGAGACTGACCTGTGGACCCATAGGAATTATATTTTGGAAATATTAAAGGAAATGACTAAACCTTTCTCTTTTCAAATGAAAATTGTACCAAACTTGTAAAATTCATATCAAATTAAATAAAACTCCTTTTGAGATGAAACCAACTCCAGTAGGTCCATAAAATTGTAAACTTTAATATGGTGTAATAAAATTCTATGCTCACAGTAGAATATTTATTTCTAAAATTTCAAATATGAAATAGTTAACATAGAACTTGTAAAATTTATAGAAAATTCATATATGATCCAAATTTAGTGAACCAAATTTCTATGTATTCCTTAATTTGTGCCTTTATGTTTATAAAATAAAGTTTTCCCAAATTCTTTACAGAGAATGTGATTATAATCGTGAATAACATAAAGACATTTATTTTCCACCTAGGACTTATTTAATCTCTAGAAAATTATTAGTTAATCCCAAAATTATGAATCCACTGCTGTTTACCTTAGAAATATGTACCATATGATCTAGATGAAAGGAATTTGACAAAACTACCTCCTAAAACAAATTTAAACAAATAACCAACTCTCTTTTTATTGAACTTGTAAAATTCATCACTTTCAAAATAGCAATGCTAAAATAGAAATTTCTTCACCTAAATTCATTCTAGGATATGACCAACCCACTGTGAGGACTTCAAGCATTTTAGGGCATTCTGGATTTTTCGCATCATTTGGATGTTTATTCGTTTTATACGTTATGATTATTTAGATTCCAACGTTCCAGAGTACGTGGAGCCAGAACCTGAATTTGAGTGCGATTTCTCATAGCAGATAGGCAAGCATCTAAGCATATAGAATCCCTATTTTGCTAAAATAGTTTGGTTGCAAAATGATATATATGCATGTGTTGATTTACTACAAACTTATCGATAATGGTTAATTTGGTTATACCTAATTGTTGCATATCCTTCCTTGTTTCGTTGTTGCCATTTATCTTTGTAACCTTGGGATAGAAATATTTGGGAATGTTTTACTTGTTTTACCGATGCTTAGCCATGCTTAGACCTAGTAGTGTTAGAAATCGATGGATGGAGCTATCGATTAAAATTATTCACTATTTGCGTTTTATGGGCATAAAATTTGACTACTTACATTAAATGATTCATATGGAAAATATGCTTTAACTTGAACGAGTGATAGGGCGATGAAGGGATGGTGGTTTTCCCTGATGCAAGTAGCCTCGTCTGGGGTGTTAAGGACCGAACATATTGACCTCTATTCAAGCACCTTACGTACTACCACACGCCGGTATGGGACGGCTTGAATTAGTACTACGTTGCACTGTGATCATCTACGCTACGCTGGTCAATCGTGAGGATGCTGTTCCTTTGGAGAACCCAGGTGTGCCTGGTTTTGGCAGGGGGTGTCTCCCACGATGGTGAGCCCGCCTTAGCCACATCACGCACGCACGTGGCTAAGTTGTCGGGGGCCCAGGCGTAGTTTAGGTGGTTGGGGTGTGACTAGGAAAGGGCATGTTATGAGCTTGTGTCACTTGTGAGTCACACCTGTGTGCGTGTGAAAGCATTTGATTCTTGTTCATTTCGTGTGGGTAAAGATGTACCCCTCTGATCAGAGTAAAACTATTCGAATAGCCGTGTCCACGGTTACAGGACGATCGCTTGATGTGTTAGCTCATCTATGTTAGCATCAAACCGGGTTAAATGGGTTGGATTAGTCTTGGATATGCAGTGAATATGTTGATAAGCCATAGTTGGACAATGGTTGTCCATGGATAGTGATGAGAGCACGGGTTGTGCTGATACATAAATGGTATTGAGAGCACGGGTTGTGCTTATTGGTGAATAAGTTTCAGATTATGTTACTTTAGAGATTCCATGTTTTTCAACTTGTTACTTGCTCAATCAAATTGGCTTTTATGCAAAACTTGAACCATTATGCCATCTTCTAAGGTAGAAGCTTGCATACTCCTTTGTTCTACATATATATATATCAAAGAGTAAGTCTTGCGAGTACATTTCGTACTTAACCCGATGTCTGCAACTTTCAGACGAAGATGCCGGTGAACTTGATTGTTCTTACTACCCTACCGAGGGTGGTGAGGGTGGTGAGTAGTCCTTTTTAGCTTGACTCTTGCCCCGGTTGGTTGCCCTTGTGGGATGGTGGGCAAACCACAGGTTTTACTTTTGCTTATGTAAATTTATGAAACTTCCGCTGCTATAGTTTGTGTTGTATGATGGGTTGTTGAATCCCATTATAATATATGTATCTTGCTGTTCTATTATCCATCTTTATGCATGTGTGATGGTTATCAATTGCTTGCGATGAAAGTGCAAGGCTAGTCGCTTTTCCTGGGGACTAGCTAAGCACGAGTATGAATTTTGAGCAATTAAGATGTTGTAGAGCTCTTGCAATTTGAGTCAAGTCTCCTGAGATGTGTAACACATCTGGTCGCCGTCTTCATGTTGTTTGACGGGCACGTCTCAGGCTGAAGTTGACTGGCATGCGGAGTCCCAGCAATATCTCCTTTGCTCATTATTCGGCATTATGGATTTTATATCGAATGGTGTTAATTTGTGATCATGGGCACATTGAGATATGAGTGGCTATTTATGCGTTTATGGATCCCACTCAATCAAAATTATGTGGTGGTCACAAATTGCATTGGACGGTATAATTTCCAGGTGCCCATAGGTCTGACCGCCGCCTATCGGTCGGTCTGACCGACGGTGTGGGGCCAGTCTAACCAGCGACAACACCTAGCCTTCATGGGACCACAGGTCATTGTAGTCCTTCTATCCCTACGAATATTCAAGACCTGACTAAACCTGTTCTTCGTAGGACCAGAGGTCCTAGTAGTCTTACCATCCATATGAGTGATCAAGACCTTACTACACCTGGTCTTCACTGGACTAGAGGTCGTAGTAGTCTTATCGCCCATATGAGTGGTCGAGGCCTGACTACACCTGGTCTTCATGGGACTAGAGGTTCGTAGTGGTCTTACCGACCCTACGAGTGGTTGAGATCTAACTACACCTGGTCTTCGTGGGATCAGAGGTCGTCGTATTCTTACCACCCCTACGATTGGTCATGACCCGACTACAACTAGTATCTGCGGGACTAGGGGTCATAGTGGTCTTACCACCCAAGATAAATTAATCCGGGTTAAGCGCCTAGATTGACTATTTCTTTACCGTAGGATTTTCTTGACTTGAGCAGCTGCTAAATTTTACTGAGAAGGTAATCGAAGACAACAGATACTTGAAAAACATCAGTAATTCTTGACTCTATCCTACTAAGACTATGTACTCATCAACTACGTTTATGAAAAGACAGTTGTGGGCTAGGGAAAATATATAATTTTACCTATGTTTTCAAATTTTAATTTTCATTACTCATGAGCATTCGTTCGGCCCCCCTTAGTGAGTTCGGCTAGAGACGCAGGGTGAAATTCCTTCTCCACTGATCGAGAGAGAGAGAGAGACGAAGGCGTTTATACAGGTTCGGGCCGCTAAGGAGTGTAACACCCTACTCCTATGTCTGGTGGATCTGAGACTGAAATATCAGGAAATACAAGTGCTTGCCCTCTCTTTCTCTCCTATCTATTTTTTCTCGCCTCCCCTTCTCCTCAGGCCTAGGCCTCCTTTTATATCTTAAGGGTCTACCACATGGGCCAAAAGGCTGCCTAAGATAAAAGGAAAACATTCTTTTACATTTAATGGTTGTCTTGTTGCTTGACTCAGAAGCCACACGCACAGTCGCTGCGGCATGGTCCTCGTCCGGTCAGGTGGCTGACACGGGGGACACCTGCGCCAAACTCTATTAAATGGGCGAAGACTTCTGTGTTCCGTCCGCATCGGGAAACGGAAACCATTTGAACATAGTTGGCATACCAACTCCGGCCGTGAGGGACGAGAGGCAAAAAGCTCTCATCATTCTGATGGGATGGGGCAAGGCGAGCTGCGCGCCGCCTGACGTGCGGTAGTGCGCAGGCGCTCTGCTGCCGTCTCACCCGTAATTTAACCCGTCGTGACCGATCAATCACCGTGACCGGTCGTAGACTGGTTACGCATGCCACACGCCGCATTAAATGCGACGTGGTGCGCTCGCCTGAGCCGCCATCAATGCGGTTAGGTGAGCGCGGGTGACGCCCACCTAACCTCGCACACGCGGCGCAAGCGCAGAGGGGGTCGGGGCGATCCGACCGTCGGGGGGACTGGGGAGGGCAGCCGCCACCTTACCCTCGGGCCCGACCCCTCCTCAGGGGCGTGCCACATGGATGCAGGGGGCCATCCATCCCTTTAGTCTTGGTACCCCCGGACCCGTATCACCGACAAGTTGATTTGGGAAAATCAGATAATAGAGCAATTGACCTTATCGAGTAATACAGAGACTAATCGGATGCTCTCTAGTGGTCAACATCTTGTTTGGACTAAATAATGCCTAAACCGATAACTCCTGTACTCGACTAAAAGACATATACTGGTCCTAAGATGCCTAATGGTCGAGAATTTATTTCAACTAGACATATGCCGGATCAGTGACTTCAAACTTCAGTATATACAAGAAGAGATCCTAGGACAGAGCAAAGTAAGAGTTGTCTAGTAGTCCCCACTTTGTGCTGACTAAATGATCACATATCATGTATAGATCCGACAATGTATGTAAGGTGACCACAGGTGGTGCACTTCATCTCTATCACAAATGGTGAAAACGCATTCAAGGTAGCTGACAAAGAGAACAACACATCTGTAAGTTTTTACACACACATATATATAGCACACCTGTCCCTTACACACACACACACACATATTCTTTTAAAACAATCTAGTGAACTAATCGAGACCGAAATTGGATAAAGAGATACAAAAAGAGAGGAATGCGTAGCTGTTGGCGCAGAATTTCGACCTGTCCAGCAACCAAATAGGTTCCGCGTTACCACGGCGGCCTGGGAGATCTGCTTAACTCCAGTGCAGGTCCAAATGGCTTGCCTAGTCGTAAGTAGAGCGTGCTAGTTGATTTGATCTGCAATCAACAAGAAACAAGTAAACCAAGTCAGAGAACAATGGCCGATCGGTCAATAGACCGATGACACATTGTCATAGCCCAGCCGATAGGGCAAAGCTATATCGGCTCACTTAGAAAATAAGCAAAACATGAATCTAATCTTATCAGCCTTCATTGATATGTAGATCTCAACTAATAATATCGGTCGATAAGGATAACGAAGGTAACTACACTAGCTAGTACTCTAGTGCAAACTTATACGAGCCAATCGGCCAATATAAACACATCAACCATAAAGAAATCTTAAGATTACTTCACGATCGACGTATCTATACTTATCGATCTGCACATATAAGTGGCAAACACATGCAAGAAACATAAAGCAACCACATGTGTTAGATAAGACCGGCTAAAACCCCGGTACTATCCTTAGTTACAACCGAAAACAGGCTTCGTGTTAGATGTCAAAACAGGACTAAGGTCGATGGCAACTCGAAGTGTGAATTGAGACTTAACGCGAAGAAAAATCAGGTCGTCGATTGCTTTTGGGGATGGTAGCTGCATTGAACAATCTAGCCAAGCATAAGAATTAAACCATCGTCGGCAATAAACCCTAAAGCGAGTAAACCGCTGGCAAGGCTTAATTAAGATACCTGTCAAAATTTTTCAAGACATGATAATCGACGATCACATCACCGAGGCTTAACGTGTCTAAAGCGACACGTTAGCCCCGACGATGCAGATCGTCGGGGACGAGTTCTTACCTCTGCTCCGAAGAAGCAAGAACTCGTCGAAGAAGACCTCTTGCGAGGGTTGGCGATGCGCCGAAAGTAGATTGATTTGATTGTGTGATTGATTCTTTTTTTACATGTACAAACTATCGGGATATTTATACCCGAGATAACAACAGAACCCTTGTCGGGTATGATCTTATCTACAACTAACAAACAAGCATAACTACCCAATTTACAAGATACAGTTGCCTAAAACTGAGCTTTATCTCTATTTGGCAACCTCCTTAAAGCTTATCTTGAGCCCAAACCAAGCCTACGTTGAAACTGTCAACTTACAACCCATATCGGCCTTCAATCAAACCGAATCCGTATCGGCCGATACGCTCTTTATGACATTATCTTTCCCAGTCCGATACGGCTACCGGGTCCGATACGACTCCTAATCTGGCTCGAACTCAATCCTCCTTCTCTGCTTCGATTCCTCTTCCGCTTCCAAGTCGATTACCAAATTTCACCGTTAACACATGCCCCCCAATTCCGCTTCATTATATAATGTGGCGGAATTAACTCCGAGGAACCCATCGACTTCTTAGCTAGGTCTTGTCTGAAAATCGCGCAGATCCAGATTCGACAACTTCCGTCGCCGATCCAACAAGCTCTTCGTGTTCTTCAACTCCAGCGACCGCTCGGTACTCCATCGACATCGACCCCTTTCGCAGCGATCCCTTCTTCAACAACAATGGCTTCCGCCCCATTCTACGCCTCTGAGATCCCCGCGATAAGTCGACTTGTTCAATCCTGCATTATCGCTTTCCCCGTCGATTTCTCCAAGTTAGGGTTTTACTCTCTGTCCCCCCCGGGTCTTATATTTTCATCGTCGTTCTCACGATTTAGGTCTTCAAAAACCAAATCTTGATCCCTACCGACGATAAATCCCATCGCTTTCTCCTGGGCCCCATGGGCGACTGCGACCCAACCTGGCTAATCAACGCCGAAACAGACAGAATCCCCTTTAGGCAAGCCAAGCCCACTGTTTCTGCGTGGAAACACACCTTCAGGTCATGGCCATCGAAGCTAAACGGATACAGGACCTGGCACAAAAGGATTGCTGCTGTCAAACAAGTCCACTGGGACGAGATTGGAATCGGCCAATGCATAACTCTGTCCCTGGCCGATACCAAGAAAAATGAGCACTAATGTCAGCTGCCAGCTACTTCTGGTCAAGTACCTTGAACGCCTTCATGTTCAAGCAAGGTCCGATGACCCCAACCCTCATAGATATCAAGGTACTCACAGGACTAGACATCGACTCTGAGATTAATCCCTTCAGCCTCTTGATAAACAGCAGCCACAAACTGAAGACCAAGAAAATTGGAGGCTGGTCTGGGTACATCTCTGAGCACATGGAACAAGGATCGGTCTCAGAGCGAGAACATGTAGCTTTCCTGACATTATGGTTGGAAAGATTCGTCTTCTGCGGATCGACTTGCGGCCCCACAACAAACTGTCAGCACCTGGCTCAGGCCCTGGTCAGCAAAAAACAAATCCCTCTCGGCCGATATCTCTTAGGAGCTGTATATCGGCTACTCCACATTGCCACACAAGACTTGATGCTGAAACAAACCGTGGCACACGGGGGACCATGGTGGTTCATCCAACTATGGCTAACAATTCACACCAACACCATGGTTGATCGGCCACCTCTATCGGACTCGCGCTTCCCATCGAAGTATGCCGATCACGAAGATCCCAGAAGCAGACGATGCATGTCTTATGGAGAAGCAGCCTCCGTCTACCCTGGCGCAGATCAATCGGCCGATGACATGGCTACATGGTTCATCCGTTTCTTCACCGGCCCTCCATCAGCCAAGATGGACATGTTTATCTATACATCAGACCGAGACTATGAGCTCCCAGATGATCTGCAACTGAGCTTGGTAAACGATGACATGGAGTCCAGAGAGGTGTTTATGATCGGCCTCACTCCATGCCTGCTCCCGGTAGGCATTTTTCAGGGAAGGAGCACCAGTCTGTCCTATGAATTTTATAACCCAATGACAGCTGCTAGGCAATGCGGGCTCGGGCAACTTCCCATCAGTTTATACCTTCATAAACTCCTAGAGAGCAGAGGCACAGTCTCATCGGCTCTAGTTATGAGCAAGGCGATGGAAATCGAACTCCCAAATCTTGGTGACTGTGATCGGCTGCACCTGAATACCTTTGTCCACATCAATTTCCAAACCTGGTGGCAAGAGTGGGCCGCTCATATTTTCCACCAATCAGCCAGGTTCTATGTAACAGAGCTTATCCAAGGCATCAGTCCCCAAGTACCAGATGAGCCGATTCCTTCTGTGAGCAACAGTGGACAGAAGATTTTCTATGCTCAAGCCATAGCTCCATCGGGGTCAACCATCCTGGAGTCCATCATCGGCCTCACTGCCCCAAAGATACCATCACTGCTCCAGGGGCTGATGATCAAGGAAAACCCCAAGAGGAAAGCGCCATTTAAAGGCAAAGCCCAAAAATCCAGCAAAAAAGCCAAAATTGACGACCAAGAAGATCTCGAAGAGCTGGATCCCTCCATAGAAGAGTTTCTCAAAGAACAAGTAATGGAGGAAGAAGTCGATGCAGCTGCTGCCGATACATATGAAGAAAACACATCGGCTGAAGCTATCAAGGAAACATCAGCCGAAACCACTGAGATCCCACCGGCCGATGACCAAAGTGATGCCCCCCAACCGAAAAAGACCAAACATGCAATCCGCAAGGTAAACACAATTTCTTTTCCGTGCTCACATAACCCCTTCCTATTGCTTGGCTTTAATTTGATATCCTTTTCAGGCTGTGGCATCATCTATACTGAAGGAAAGAACTCAATCGGCCCCTCTGCCAAGGACTAAGAAAGCAACCCTACAACGGCGTGAGCGGGCTAAAGCACGATTGAGGACTCCGTCTCCTTCTCCAGCACCCTCTCCGGTCGCCTCAGTAAGAGTTGATTTATATATTATCATGCTAATCTCACAACCCTACTTACCAATCCCTTGCTTTTCAGCCTAGGGCCCCATCATCTTCGCCACATCGGCCAACCCCATCGCCTACTGCCTCAACACAGCAAAGGGAGGCCGATGCAAACACCACCGATACTCCAACTCAGGTAACGAGACCTAGCCCGATCCCCTTTCGTCAGCTCCCATTTGACAAGACTGACCTTGACCTATGTTGCTGTTTACAGAGCCTAGCCGATATGTTTTCATTTGACATCGGCCAGTTTCTTGATGACGAGGACAAGGAACTGCCCAGCATCGCCAAGGCGCCGATCTCTGACGAATTAAAGAACCGACTGTCCGATATTGGGAATCGGCTAGAAGCCTCGCTGGAGTGTTTGGTAGAGGATTGCTCCTCCATCAGAGCCAGGGTACAAGAAATCCAAAACGAACTGCCTGAAGACCTGATGGAGATCCTCACACTGGCCATCTTCCTGGAACAATACTGATTCAAGCTTTTCAAGGCAAAAGAAAGACTCGCAGAGCGACGAGAGCGCGAACAACTGGAATCGGCCCTGACCGCTAGCAAAGCTCAAGTTAACGCCGATAAGACCAAGTTGGACGAGCTAGCGGTGGAGCCGATTGTATTGAAAAATAGACATGAAGAACTCCGTTGCCTCGAGGCAGAGCTAGAATCGAAGCTGGCCACTACACGCCGAGAAATCCAAGAAGTCGAAGCCAGAATAGCTGCATCACCCAAGGCCATAGAAGATCAGACGGCAAAGCTCAAGGCATCGGCCAAGTACCTCGCGACCCTAAGCAAATCACTGAAACCGATCCCAGGGACGATGGCCGATGATTGAGCAGATTCGCCGTAAAGCCATTGCTGCTATTGCGGACTTCATAGGGTGATGTAGCATATTTTATTTTTATAATGTATAAACATACACCTTATCGGCTATGCAGCCGAATTTGTCTTAAAAATTCCAGCCTAATCATTGCTTCTAAAATCCTCTGAGTTCAATCTCACTCTGATGAATTGTATCTAAAAAAAACACCTATGCATGTATATATCTTTAATATGAACAATCTCATTATAAACAATCTCATCGGCCAGAAAGCCGAAGTCAATTGCCAACTGAAAAATCCAATGCGAGAACTCCTGTATATATATATGCCCCCCAAATTTTGGAAGATGAGGGCTCATATTCTGAAATTTTGAACTAAGGGCGATAGTATATACCGGCCATCTGAAGACGATGCTTAATTACATCAGCTGTAATCATAAATCGGCTAGGGGGCCGATCATGAGTCAATCCAGATACTGGGATAATATTGTTTCAAGTATTTGCCATTGAGAGCTCGTCCATAAATCTCGCCATCTAATCCCTTGAGCAGATAGGCATTGTGAGGAACACATCGATGAATTCGAAAGGGGTCTTCCCAATTAGGTGACCACTTGCCGAATTTATTATCTCGGGAACCAATCGGCATTATTAATTTCCATACAAGGTCTCCTTCCTCAAACGACTTGGCAACGACCTTTTTATTATAATGATGGGCTACTCTATCTTTATCACGCTTGATTTTCTCTAAGGCCCGTAATCGAACATGTGCCAAATCATCCAATTCATCAACCATAAGATTATGGTACTCATCGGCTGTCAAGTCGTCTTGCAAAGCAATCCTTCTTGAGCCGATGGCGGTTTCCCACGGCAGTACAGCTTCATGCCCGTAGACCAGCTGATAGGGAGGCACTTGGATTGCACCATGGCAAGCCATCCGATACGCCCAAAGGGCATCGGCCAGCGTTGTATGCCATTGCCTCGGCTGTTCGTCAATTTTCCTCTTGATTAATTTGATTAAAGACTTATTAGAAGCCTCTGCCTGCCCATTAGCTTGCGCGTAGTAAGGAGAAGAATTGAGTAATCTGATGCCCATGTTGTCAGCAAATCGGACGAACTCATCAGACACGAAGATTGATCCCTGATCGGTAGTTATTGTCTGAGGTAACCCAAACCGATATATGATGTGCTCCTTGACGAACTGAATAGCGTCTTTGTAATCAACCTTCTTAAGGGGAATGGCCTCAACCCACTTTGTGAAGTAATCTGTAGCCACTAATATATACTTGTGTCCCTTACTTGATGGTGGGTTAATCTGGCCGATCATATCTATTCCCCATCCACGAAACGGCCACGGCTTTATGATTGGATGCATAGCCGATGCCGGTGCTCTCTGAATTGCTCCAAATTTCTGACAATCCTGACATCCTTTATAATACTTGAAGCAATCCTCTAGCATGGTTGGCCAAAAATATCCGATGCGCTTCATCAGCCATTTCATTTTATGGGCCGATTGATGGGTGCCGCAAATCCCTTCATGTACTTCGCTCATAACGGTTTTAGCCTCCTCAGGACCTAGGCATTTGAGTAGGACACCATCAGTCGTCCGATAATATAGGTTATCGTCCAATAAGACATAGTGTAAAACTTTATATTTCATTCTGCGTGACGCCGATTGGGAAGGATTTCTCAAATACTCAATGATATCAAACCTCCAGTCATCGGCGTGCACGAGAGCAATCTGAATCGGAACGTCTTTAGCCATCGGCCTGTATCCCGATGCCCCCTGAGCTAAATCATTGGCTTCAAAATTCTGCTTCCTGGGTATATGCCTCATCGTTACGATCCGGAAACCATGTAATAACTCTTTGCACTCCTCATTGTAGACTTTGAGAATATCGTCTCTGCACTCATACTCCCCAGAAAGTTGACTAATTACTAGCTGTGAATCACCAATGATTTCCACGGCATCGGCCTCGACTTCTTGTAATAACTGCAAGCCTTTAAGCACCGCTTCATATTCTGCTTGATTGTTGGTATAGTAAGGCTTGATAGTGAAAGCGAACTCAAAATTTGCCCCCCGAGGGGATATGATGACTAGGCCGATACCGCAACCGTGTCTGCAGACGGATCCATCGAAATACAATGTCCATGGCACAATGTCTGCATATGCAACTGAGTCATCTCTATGTTGAACGATGAAATCGGCCAGGGCTTGTCCTTTGAATGCTTTGGCTGATTCATATCGAAGATCAAACTCTGTTAAAGCAAAGATCCACTTCCCGACTCGCCCTTTCAACACAGGGGCCGATAACATGTATTTCATCACGTCGGCCTTGCTCACCACGATGCACTCGTTGGAAAGCAGGTAATGCCTCAATTTAGTACATGAAAAATATAAACAAAGGCATAATTTCTCCACCGGCGTGTACCTTGTCTCAGCATCTAACATTCTTCTGCTGAGATAAAAAATAGCTCTTTCCTTGCCGTTAACATCTTGAACCAAGACCGAGCCGATGGATTTCTCATCGGCCGATAAGTACAATTTGAATGGGACTCCTTTTTGTGGAGAAATTAAGACCGGCGGAGAAGTTAAATACTCTTTGATATCGTCTAGCGCTTTCTGTTGCTTGTCACCCCATATGAACTCTTCGTCGTTCTTTACTTTCAACAGTGGAGTGAATGGCTCTATACGGCCCGATAGATTTGATATAAAATGCCGGACGAAGTTGATCTTGCCAAGCAGAGATTGTAACTTGGTCTTGTTTTCTGGAGGCTTGATTTTCTTGATGGCATCGATGTTCTTCTGTGTGATTTCAATCCCCCTCTCATGGACCAAGAAACCCAAAAACTGACCGGCCAATACGCCAAAGGCACATTTGTTAGGGTTCAACTTCAAACCATATTTCCTTGCCCTTTCTAGTACCTTGCGTAAGTCGGCCAAGTGCATATCATGTTCTCTTGACTTTACGACGACATTATCTATATAAACTTCAATCAGAGAGCCAATAAGATCATGAAAAATGTAATTCATAGCCCTCTGATATGTAGCTCCAGCATTCTTCAAACCAAATGTCATGACGACCCATTCATATATGCCGATTGCCCCTGGGCATCTGAAGGCTGTCTTATGAATGTCCTCTTTAGCCATAAAGATCTGGTTGTAACCCGCGTTTCCGTCCATGAAACTAATGATCTTATGCCCAGAAGCAGCATCGACTAGCAAATCGGCCAACGGCATAGGGTACTCGTCCTTGGGCGTCGCCTTATTTAGATCTCTGAAATCGACGCATACCCTTAGCTTGCCGTTCTTTTTCAATACTGGAACTATGTTGGAGACCCACTCTGCGTATCGGCAGGGCCTGATAAAGTTGGCGTCGTAAAGTCTTGTGATCTCTGCTTTTATGGCTTCGTGCATATCGGCCTTAAACCTCCGAGGAGCTTGCTTAAAAGGCCGATAGCCTTGTTTGATTGGTAGCCGATGTTCTACAATCGATCGGCTTAATCCTGGCATCTCATGGTATTCCCATGCAAAACAATCTTTGAATTCTTTCAAAAGATCTATCAAATTGTTCTTGTATTCCTTTGGCAAATTAGCACTTACATACGTCGGCCTAGGCCTATCACCTATTCCTATATCAATTTCTTCCAATTCATCGGCCAACGTAAAACCTTATCCCAACTTGCCGTCTAACTCATCCACCGCGTCATCCGTGTATGGGTCATCTTGTTCATTGTCAACGGCGGATGATGCATCTTCGCTAAAGTAACCGCTTGTCTTGGTCTTCAATTGTCTCGATGTCGCAGTCAGTTACCTTGAGGAAATCGGCATCCCAGACTCGCCCGGATAAGCAGTCGATTCCCTCCATCTCCCAAACTGCGAGATCGGCATTGGCGACATGTACTGACCGATTGGCCTGCACGATCTCGACTTGGTCCCCTTGCCATTACATGAGGCATTGGTGCATTGTTGAAGGGACACAGCAATTTGCATGGATCCAATCTCGTCCCAACAACAAGCTATAGGAACTCTTTCCATCGAAGACGAAGAAGGTGGTGGGAATTGTTTTGCTGCCCACGGTGAGCTCCACGTTCAGGACCCCCTTCGCCTCAGATGCGTTGCCACCGAAGTCCTTTAATACCATATTTGTCTTGATAAGATCTTCAGGTACTTTTCCAAGCTTCCTGAAGATTGGGTATGGCATTAAATTGACCGCTGCGCCGCCATCGACCAGCATCTTCGTCATCGGCCGCCCGTTGATGAATCCTTTGATGTACAACGGCCGTAAATGTTTGTAGCTGGCGTCAACTGGTTTGTCGAAGATGGCTTGGTCTGGTGACAACCGTAGCCTGGCCGAACCTTGTTCATCATCAGCCATCGCTTCATCGGCTGCCTGCACACTGTATTCTGCTGGCAATATAAACACCATGTTAACAGGCGCCGATGCCATTTTTTTACCTTTTGAAGCTGAGTAGCTCTGAGCTGTATTGGAGGCGCCCTCATCGGCCTTGACCACCGTGGATTTTATCCTCCACTCTTTTTTGGTCTTGGTTGGCCGATGGGGTACTTCAGCTTGTTGCTCTTGCATTTGCTCTTTCCTCCTTAACCTCTGAACCCGCCGCTTTTGTGTCTTGGTGAATACATCGCTTGGGCACCATTGGGGGTTCTGGACTTGCTCCTCATCTTCATCGTGTTGATCTTGGTGCATCGGCCCTAGCCTTTCATGCACAGATTTCCGTTGCTTGGCCGGCCGATGCGTTTGCCTGCTTGAGCTACCCTGATAAGAATCTTCTGCACCATTGCATGCAGGGCACTCCTGGATAGATGGCAACCTCATCCCATCATTCCAGCAGAAGCGAAAAAACTCGCACTCCCAGTGTGGATCGTAGGAGTTGTCTTGATCGGCTTGGTCTTGAGCTTGTTCCTCCCGCCTCCGCTGATATTTTCTGATCAGGCCCTCAGAGGTCTGATGAGGCCGCTTGCCAGTCCGATGGCCACCGCCATCGGCCCTGTCCGCCCGCACCAGGTTGACTGGGAACGGGTGGCCTTCAATCTTCATCGGCCGCTTGGCATCATCGATTTTAATTCTGCCCTGCTCGATGGCCGATTGAATTTGTTGCCGGAAGATCTTGCATTCATTTGTATGGTGTGAATAGGAATTGTGCCACTTGCAATATCTCCTCTTCTTGATGTCTTCGACCGATGGCAATACGTGACCTACTGGCAGTTGGATCTGCTTTTCTTGCAACAGCAGGTCAAATATCTTATCGGCCTTGTTGATGTCGAAATCATATTTATCTTCTTTATCTCCTTTCTTGGCCCACTGGCAAGTTGTTGATTTCCTCATCCGGGCCCACTCGGCTAGGTCGATATCACCGTCTTCATCGTCGTCATCGTCGGAGGCGTACTGATAAACAGTGTTAATCTTTTTCGCGAACTTCTTTGCCTCCTGGAATCGCTGCTCGTGGGCCGATACTCGTTGTGCCAGCTGAGCGAGGCTGTCAAATTCCTGCGAGGAGAACATCTCGCGTATCGGCCCTAGCAATCCCTGAAATGCCAAATCGGCCAACTGGGAATCGGTCAGACTGAGGCTATAACATCTGTTGCGTATGTCTCTGAACCTTTGTATGTACTCAGGGACCGATTCATCCACTCGTTGCCTGATGGCAGTCAGATCTGACAGTTTCATCTCTTGTACACCATTGTAGAAATATCTATGAAACTGTTTCTCCAGATCTATCCATCCTCTGATGGAATTGCAGGGCAAGGAAGAAAACCATGTGAATGCAGACCCTGATAAGGACAGAGGGAAAAACCTCACCCTCAACGCCTCGATAGCCGATGCCTCCCCGCACTGTGCTAAGAATCGGCTGACATGCTCATATGTCGAGACGTTGTCCTGTCCCGAAAACTTGGAGAAATCCGGGATCTTGTATCGGCCTGGCAATAGTACTCTGTCAAATTCCTTGGGATACGGGTGCCGATACACTGTAGAGTTCTCCTTGGGCTTCAAGCCGAATTGATCTCGCATCACTTCGGCTATCATATCGGCCCAATATCCTGCGGGCCGATGTGGGAGGTCTTGCTGAAACGATTGTTGCAAACCCTCTGCCTGATACTGCCTAGGGGAGTATGGCTGGTAATGATGATCCAAGTTCGGTAAGCCATACTGTCCTGCGGGGTGCTGCTGATAGCCTTGTGGCACGTTGTATGCAGCTTGAAGTGGAGGACTATTGAACACTGGGGCTTGCGGTTGTCCGGCCGATGGCTGGTTGACGGGAACTTGCTGCATCGGCTCAACCACCGGTTGCTTCCCCTTGGCCCATTGAGCATATTGTTCCTCGGTGATGAGCTGAGGGCTGCCCCCAGTCTGCCTGGTGAGGACCAGTGGCAATGTTGTTGTCGGCTGCGCCGATGGGGGTGGCATCGACGCTGTTGGCTGAGACGTGCTCAGATCATTCCTCAGGGTCCGATATGCAGGGAACTTATTTTCTGGCAAGAAAATCGGGCCCTGAGGCTTGAACTGGTGAATTGACCCGTCTAAGATAGATTTGACCGTATTAGTCAAGGTGTTCACCAAAATCCCCGATTGGTTGACTAGCGCAGAGTGGACTGCGGAGTCAATCCTGTCTTGCAACGTCGGTGCTGTAGTGTCTTCAGTCTTGACGGCGTGATCGTGCGCCGCCGCCGATGTTCCAGCTCCATCTCCGGAACTCGGCATGACCACCTTGGACTTTTGAATCAAGGTGCCCTGCCGAGTCCTAGAATATGTTTGCAGGTACATATTCTGGAACTGCTCGACCAGACTATCCATCTCAGCTTTTTGTTCTGCGATGAGCTGGTCGGCGGTCATGGGAATGACGTTCTCCTCGACGATCTCAGCCTGCTTCGACATCTCGAGGTGTTCTTGTTGCTGGTGAGAAGCTTGTGTTCTTGTGGTCCCACCGGGCGTGCCAAAAGCGTGTTGGCGCAGAATTTCGACCTGTCCAGCAACCAAACAGGTTCCGCGTTACCACGGCGGTCTGGGAGATCTGCTTAACTCCAGTGTAGGTCCAAATGGCTTGCCTAGTCGTAAGTAGAGCGTGCCAGTTGATTTGATCTGCAATCAACAAGAAACAAGTAAACCAAGTCAGAGAACAATGGCCGATCGGTCAATAGACCGATGACACATTGTCATAGCCCAGCCGATAGGGCAAAGCTATATCGGCTCACTTAGAAAATAAGCAAAACATGAATCTAATCTTATCAGCCTTCATTGATATGTAGATCTCAACTAATAATATCGGCCGATAAGGATAACGAAGGTAACTACACTAGCTAGTACTCTAGTGCAAACTTATACGAGCCAATCGGCCAATATAAACACATCAACCGTAAAGAAATCTTAAGATTACTTCATGATCGACGTATCTATACTTATCGATCTGCACATATAAGTGGCAAACACATGCAAGAAACATAAAGCAACCACATGTGTTAGATAAGACCGGCTAAAACCCCGGTACTATCCTTAGTTACAACCGAAAACAGGCTTCGTGTTAGATCTCAAAATAGGACTAAGGTCGATGGCAACTCGAAGTGTGAATTGAGACTTAACGCGAAGAAAATCAGGTCGTCGATTGCTTTTGGGGATGGTAGCTGCATTGAACAATCTAGCCAAGCATAAGAATTAAACCATCGTCGACAATAAACCCTAAAGCGAGTAAACCGCTGGCAAGGCTTAATTAAGATACCTGTCAAAATTATTCAAGACATGATAATTGACGATCACATCACCGAGGCTTAACGTGTCTAAAGCGACACGTTAGCCCCGACGATGCAGATTGTCGGGGACGAGTTCTTACCTCTGCTCCGAAGAAGCAAGAACTCGTTGAAGAAGACCTCTTGCGAGGGTTGGCGATGCGCCGAAAGTAGATTGATTTGATTGTGTGATTGATTCTTTTTTTACATGTACAAACTATCGGGATATTTATACCCGAGATAACAACAGAACCCTTGTCGGGTACGATCTTATCTACAACTAACAAACAAGCATAACTACCCAATTTACAAGATACAGTTGCCTAAAACTGAGTTTTATCTCTATTTGGCAACCTCCTTAAAGCTTATCTTGAGCCCAAACCAAGCCTACGTTGAAACTGTCAACTTACAACCCATATCAGCCTTCAATCAAACCGAATCCGTATCGGCCGATACGCTCTTTATGACATTATCTTTCCCAGTCCGATACGGCTACCGGGTCCGATACGACTCCTAATCTGGCTCGAACTCAATCCTCCTTCTCTGCTTCGATTCCTCTTCCGCTTCCAAGTCGATTACCAAATTTCACCGTTAACAGTAGCTCACCTAGATGTGTGTGAGGCATGCTGAGGTCCGGACGGCTATGGTGGCACCTGGAACGTCCCGGTGGCGGCATCGGGTTCCGGTGAAAGGCGACATCTTGATCTACTCATCGGGCTGGCATGCATGCATACACATAGTGTTAGAGAGGTCATTCGAAGGCTGCATATGTACAAGGAATCGACTAATGGTTCACCGGAGAGGACGGATTCGAAAGTTGACGCCGACGGCCGGAGTTGGGGAAGAGGGTGCCAATCTCCTTGCTCAGGGCTTGCCTCCAGCCGGTTCTTGGGGGTTCTTCTCCCAGTAGGGATGCAAGCTTGGTGGCATAGTAGTTTGGCTGGAGGTGGCTTGAGTTAGCGGGAATGGCGATGTCGACTGGTGACTGCAGCTGAGGACAAGGACGACATTCCCAGTTTTCATGGCGTTTTTTGGAGAATCCCTTTTGTGGACTTGTAGAACATGACTAGGGGACGGTGGTGGCACAACGGTTCGGCCAGAACACCAACGAGGTGGCCGGAACGTGACGTGACGCCACTAGTAGCCGCTGGAGCGCCGTAGAGACCTTCGGTGGTGTGGTCACGTTCCTGTTGATCTGTTGGTCAAAACAGGGTATGGTCAAAAAAAAGTTTCTAGGCACGGTGTGCAGATAAGGGAACACAAAATAGATACTCAAAAACAGGACCATGTGAATGCCTGAGACACCATCTTTCTTGCGTCTGATGAATAAGAGTGGATGGGGTGGGGATGGATGATTTGGTCGAGTTGAAGCTATGGAATAGGGTGAGGGAGGTTGAATGAGTGGCCTGAGTTGAAGTTCTAGGGTGTTTCACCCATTTTACACCTCAAGGTGGTGAGGTGGCCATAGGCTTGTATGTGGCAACTTGCATGAGCTCTCACCTGTTCAAGGTGGCTGGATAGATGGGTGTGGCTGTCAAGTGGGCCAGGGTGGTGTTGGGTTGGCTTTCAAGTGGGGCCAAGAACTTGTGGGTTGATTTGTAAGTGAGAGAAGGAAGGTCCCTAGAACTTGCACAAGTTTGGATTTCATGTGAATGAGTTGTCACTAGCAAGGGACCGGCTATCTCTAACGGGCATAAACCCTCATCACTATCGGGTAGGGCCCCGTCAGTGAGCAAAGGTCAGTGATGTGAGAAACTATCTCAATCGAGCACAAGGCCGTCACGGATGGATGTTATCTCAATCGGGCCTAACACTCTAGCCCATCACAGATAAGATTGACCAAGCAATACAAGTCAAACCAGGTTGGGTAGGAGCCCGTCACGGATGACTAATCTCAATCGGGCAAACTACTCAGCCTGTCACCGATGACTACCCATCTCTAATGGGCTTTTCAAAAGAGCCCGTCACTGATAGGTTTGGCCCCATCTGTCGAGTCAAAATAGGCCTGGTTCGGATGATTTATCTCTATCGGGCTTAGATTAGGAGCCCGTCAGGGATGTATATATCCATATCGGGCTTTTTTTGAAGCCCGTCACGGATGACTATCTCTTTCGGGCATTATTAAAATGCCCGTTAGGGATGAGTAAGTCAGCAAAAAAAATAAAATTTTTTTTTGGCTAGCCTCAGGCCTTTGCTAGCCATGCCCGCTGCAAAAAATGACAGTCCCAGCAACCCTATTCCCAGCATTCAGATATTCAGTGCATATTCCAGCATTCCATCAGATATTCACAGCTAATTCACAAATTCAAACCCAATTCACAGCCAATGCACAGCCAATTCATATATATACATTAACATCCACAGACCCATTCACATATATATGTCATTCGCATCCATTTTTTGCTCTCCAAACCGCCGACATGTATCAAAACCTGTAAAACTGAGTTATAAATTGAAACAAGTTTATATGTAATTAAGAAATACAAATATATACAGAAGAACGTGCAGAATTGTATTACAAAGAATATTTACAAAAATCAAATGTTTGTCGCAAAAGCATTTCTTTCTCCTAGGACTTTACTCTAAATATTAATTTCGGCGACAAGAGATCGTCTAGTATGAATTGTGCTATCTCCTCTCTAATGATATTGAAGTTGATTTCCGGAATCGCCAAAAGTTTTTCCTGCATGTGAGGCGCCAAGTTAGTCTACATACTTGGAAAGTTAGTATGAATCGTGCTATCTCCTTTCTAATGTATATAAACAACTGAAGCACACACCTCAAGGTCGAGCAATGTCACCTTGTTTGCGAGGCTCCTCATGTTATGGCAGATGTGGAACCCACACCGGTCGCCAACTTGTTGACGTATCGGAAAGTCCTTTTTGTGACCGAGTGTGGGATGCCCTTCCTTATGCCTCCCGCCTTTTGCCACGTATTGGTCCCAGGCATCGTTCAAGGCAGCTTCGATCGCTGACCAATCGTATATTTCTTTTTTGATATTGGAGTTAAGGTAGTATACCAAACTCCACTTCGGCACTATGACCAGGAGAATCCAATAACGACTGCGACATTAATAAATTGCAAGTTAAATACTAAAGCTATACGCGTCGCAGATTTGATTCTTAGTAGGGTACACGCTTACTGTTCAGAGTAGGCACACATAATGAAGTCCTTGTCTTGACGGGACCATAAGCAGTCCTTGATATATTCTACCATGCTAGCTCGATCGTAGTTCATAGTTGTCTCATTGACAACACTTGGATCGAGCAAGGCAACATGGGGAGCATTACGATGGACATGCTTCCAAGTTAACCTATAAGCAAGACAAGAATCCGGGTAAGCGTAATACAAGGAAAGTTATTACCATATCTCATACGCAAGAAAACTTACAAGGAGTAGCACATAAGGAGTTTGGTGTCGACCGCTCGCACCCTGTAGAGGTTCCATAGATCTTGAAAGTCTACGGCGATAAAGGCTTCAGGGCCGAGGAACGGCTGTCTATCGTGTTGGCCCATCATGGAGGTCTCTCTATGCTTCCTCCTTGCGTTGGACCTCTCCATGTAGTACCCATGCAACTCCTTGCATGCAGGGCCCATCTTCGATAAGGTGTCGTCTCCGACCAATGGCATGCCTAATGTGAATTCTTTAGGAGGAGCTGACAGCGCCTTGCCAAGATCTAGCTTCTTTGGAGCCAGAAGCGGCCCTTCCACATTTCCTCTTCCTCTCCCCCTTCCAGTAGCTCTTTTGCGTGATCCAAGCTTGGGTGGAGAAGATGCCACCCTCTTTCTTTTCGTGGAGACTGGGGGGAGGTGCGCTCTGCTGCTGACCTTTTGTCCATCATCCCCAAAATCTGTATCATACTGCAATTGGAATTCTTACTCTCCTTTTTGAACGGCAGGAGGGACAGATACAAGAGCTGGAGGGGGGACGTGGCGGCGCCGCCGGACGAGCACTTGGTGCTGGCCTAGGAGTTATATTTATCTGAATGTTCTCCTTGGGCCATTGGATAAATGTCCCACGTGCAGCTCCAAGTGTCAGAACCTCATCATTTGGTGGGAGCGGGAGATAACCCAATGGGGCTTCACCATGTCCACATGAACTTTGGCATGGCCGGCTAGCAGCTGCCCCCCATGCACTCGGGTCTCCGGCGTGGGCTAGAACGCAAGTCCCTCTGCGGCAGGAATTGCAAATTCTTTAGTCACCCTAACGACTAGGGTGCACGATGTGGGTCCCTGCAATAGATTCATACGTGTGTTTATAATATGTTGTAATGCACTGTGGTGCTAAGAGAACATATACGTTTTGTGTTGGTTTTACCGATATGTGGTCCACCGCATTGGGGGCTGGTGTTTCTTGTGCCGCCGCCCCAGTAGATGCGCAGCTGCTACGCCTTTGTGTGGGGCTCATTTCTATTATGGGAGCGGCAGCAGGCTCGCTTTCCCTGAGGCATGCCTCCACCCGAGCCTTCACTTGTAACAACTTCGAATCGAACTTTTCTCGGAGCTCGTTTCTAATCTCGTCCCGAAGTTGTTCCTTAAGGCGTGCATCTTTCTGTGCCTTAGAAAGCCTGTGCTTCCTGTACTGCCACGCGTATTGGGGAAACCCAAACTTCCATGGAACATTGGAGCCAATGCCCCTTGTCCGTCCATGGTGTTCTTCGCTTCCCAACGCTTTCGTGAGGATGTCATCCTCGCGTCTTTGTGAGCAGACCTCTTCCGAGGCCTGTCTCTCAGCAGTCATCTTGACCTGCGATATAGTTAGGACGAATTTAATCAAGAGTACGATACAAACTAACGAAACATACTCTACGTGTGCTACTTACGATTTTCTGGTACACCGCTTGATCTTCGGGATTTGGGAACGTAAGTGTTTCATCACTATTCTTCTTCACCCTCGCCCTTGCCCAGTTCCTTGCTCGGGTGGTCGGGATATTACCAAGAACTGGCGGCGTGTTAAATTCAGCAGCCGCTTCATCCTCCTTGACCCATTCGTGCTGCTTCCCGGCGTAGCCTCCGGTGCCAAGCCAGTGCGGGTGAACGTTTTTTGCCTGCAACCTCCTATAGGCCTCACTTTTTGCCCGAGACTCAGGGGTTGATTTTGCGGCATGGAACTCTTCCCACACGACCCGTGAGATGAACGGGTACTTCCCAAATGGTTCTGGCTAGACGAGGTTGAGGACGTAGTCGGTGACCAACGTGGTCTTGAAATTTTTCCACAAGTTGCCCATCTTGCGGATAGCCTGCCGCTTGAGTCTTGCCTCGGCCTCTGGGGGGAATTCGAAGCTTCCCTTGAACTGCTTCTAGGCCTCATCTTTTTCTTCCTGTGGGACCAGATCGATGTGGTCCTTCAAGATGGTGAAGTTCCGCCTCCCGAGGACTCCACATATCGTTGCGAACTTCTTGACAGCTTTCGCAGGAGCCATCAGAAATCCCAGATCGTCCACCTCTATTATGGTGTACACTTCCTTAGGGATCTTGTTCTGGGTCCTACAAGTCCGGCTCGATGTTGTCCCACTAGTAGTCGCTGACATGGGTTCGCCTTGCTGCGACATGTTCTATATACCTGTGGTACGACAAGAAAGTTAAAAAAATTTATAGAAAAACTTATTGTGGTTGTGTGTATAACTTATTGTGGTTAAGATATGGCCTTAGTTTTGCTTAGAAATTGTGCATCAATTACGTTCATTTGCAAGTGTAGTTCCCCATAAAAAGGAACAAGTGTAGATGGTCTGTTCTTATGCAAAAAAGAGCAAGTGTAGTGCCCCCCAAAAAAAGAACAAGTGTAGATGGTCTGTTCTTATGCAAAAAAGAACAAGTGTAGTGCCCCCCAAAAAAAGAGAAATTGTATTGCCCCCCAAATAAAAAGAACAAGTGTCGATGGGCTGTTTTTATGCAAAAAAAAGAACAAGTGTAGATAGTCTGTTCTTATGCAAAAAAGAGAAAGTGTATTGCCCCCCAAATAAAAAGAACAAGTATACATGGTATGTTCTTATGGTCTGTTCTTGAGCAATCATCACTGGCCATATATAGTGGTAGGGTAATAGTGGCAGGGTAATAGTGGCAGGAAGAGGACAGAGTAGAAGAGGGTAATAGTGGCAGGAAGAGGACATATATTCAGACATATGAACACATCTAAATGCAGCACCGTATATTTTGTAAATTCTAGTATATTAACCTATGTATGTCACATTAACAAAGATAAGCATGAATCATATACTATGTATGTCACATTAACAAAGATAAGCATGAATCATATGAACACATCTAAATGCAGTACACATTCTACACGGCATTTTGTAAATTCTAGTATATTTTCTATGTACGTCACATTAACAAAGATAAGCATGAATCATATACTATGTATTTCACATTAACAAAGATAAGCATGAATCATATGAACACATCTAAATGCAGTACAGTATATTTTGTAAATTCTAGTACATCATCTATGTATGTCACATTAACAAAGATAATATAAGCTTGAATCATATACTATGTATGTCACATTAACAAAGATAAGCATGAATCATATGAACACATCTAAATGCAGTACACATTCTACATCTAAAGCAAGATATTTTCTCATATCAATCACACAAGGAAAATAGGGAAAAAAAGGGAGAAACCACTTAGACCTTCAAAACACTAGGGGTAGGCGGCGGCGTCCAGGAGGCGACGACGACAAGGAGACGGCGGCGTCTAGGAGGAGAGTGAGAGGGAGGAGGCGGTGGCAGGGTCGGGAGGCGCTTGGAGGGAGGAGGCGGCGGCGGAGGTCAGGAGGCGCTTCGAGGGAGGACGCGGTGGTCGGTGAGGAGTGAAAAGGAAACACTTAGTTTTTTTGCCGATTCAGATCTGGATTGGTAGAAAACCTAGTCGTAGGTCATCAC
This sequence comes from Oryza officinalis, assembly GCA_008326285.1. Taxonomy (NCBI): domain Eukaryota; kingdom Viridiplantae; phylum Streptophyta; class Magnoliopsida; order Poales; family Poaceae; genus Oryza; species Oryza officinalis. Next base: position 20,739,509 of record BDMV01000006.1, read on the forward strand.
CATCGGGCACAAGTACTAAGCCCGATACGGATGACAATCATCCGTGACGGGCTACAAATAACAAGCCCGATACGGATGACACACATCCGTGACGGGCACAAACAAAAAGCCCGATACTGATGACAATCATCCCTGACAGGCATAACTAGCAAGCCCGATACGGATGACATACATCCGTGATGGGCTGAACTACTACGCCTGATAGAGATAACCTCATCTCTGACGGGCATTATTTATATGCCCGATATAGATAAGCTCATCCCACTATACAATTGAAATATTCCTTGTTAATTGTATGTAATAATGATATTTAAGTTATAAAATCAATTATAATTAACTTCTACCCAATTTAAAATTGCTATTACATTTTGAAATGGTGTAAAATTTCTGTTAAAGTAAAATATGCCTTATTAAATTAGTTTAAAATTGCTATTAAATTTTTAAAAATTATTATAATTAACCTATGCCTTATTTAAACAGTGTAAATTTGCTATTAAATTTTAAAAACCATATGAAATTAAAATATGCAGATCATAAGGCACTGGTACAAAATACTTCATTACTTATATCAATTTGCACATTACAGTACTACGAAGACTCTATTTACAAGGATATGTCTTCCGAATGGTCAGAACGAGCGTATGCCACTTCGTCTTCGGGATCATTGTCAAGGTCGATCTGAGGTCTCACATGGAGATTCTGGTTATATTCTTCCTCATCGACAACGTTGTCAACCCCAACAATTCTTCGTTTGCCATCCCTAACGACGTGCAGCCTCTTGTTTGCGGGGTCTTGTATATAGAAAATCTGCTCGACCTGCTTCGCTAGGACGAAGGGTTCGTCCGCGTATCCAACCTTGGCCAGGTCCACTAAAGTGAATCCTTCCCTGTCGACTTTAACACCAGTGCGGATATTCACCCAGCTGCAACGAAACAATGGGACTTTGAAGCTGCTGTAGTTCATCTCCCAGATCTGCTCTATGCGGCCATAGTATGTGTTCGATCCAGCTTGATCCTGATATGCATCTATACGGACTCCACTATTCTGCACTGTGCTTTTGTCATCTTGTTTGATGGTGTAAAATGTGTATCCATTGATATCATACCCTTGCCATGTGTCAACATCCCAGCTTGGGCCCCTTGCCAACCTTTGTATTATCTCACTTGGGCCATCGGTCGACCGTGCGATATGATTCTTGAACCATTCATTGAAGCGAGTACTATGTTCTCTGTTGATCCACATATCTGATCTACCCATGTTCTCCTGTCGGACCTTCGCTAGATGCTCCTCAAAGTATGGAGTTACTTCGGTCATATGTTGTAGCACAATGAAATGAGCCTGTGCATACGATGCCTGATCGGGTACAATTCTTTTTCTGTCTGTTATGCCAAGGCCTGCCAACCTTCCTTCGTGGCGAGACGCAGAAACTCCAATAGGATCAGTCTCGGCCATGTAATCGATGCAGAACTCAAGAACCTCCTCCGTCGTGTACCCTTCAATGATGCTTCCCTCCGGTTTTTCTCTATTTTGAACGTACGACTTAAGAACTCCCATATACCTCTCAAACGGGTACATCTTCCTTAGAACAGCTGGACCACATAGTTTTGTTTGCTTCACTAGATGAACAGGGAGATGAACCATGATATCGAAGAAAGACAGTGGAAAATACATCTCCAAATGACACAGGGTATTGACAATATCAGCCTGCATCTTATCTAGATCTTCGGGATCTATAATCTTCTGACCGATTGCATTGAAGAAAGCACAGAGCCATTGGATCATGTGACGGACTTTGGGTGGTAGAATGCCTCCGATAGCAACTGGCAAGATCTGTGTGATTAGCACGTGGCAATCGTGAGATTTCATTCCAACCAGTTTTAGATCCTCCAATTTAACGTACTTACTGATCCTTGCTGAATAGCCCGAAGGAACCTTAATATCAGCCAGGCATGATAGTATTGCGATCTTCTCATCCTTCGACAATGTGTGGCAAGCTGGTGGGAGGTACACTCTTGCTGTCTCTTCATCCGTAACAGGCTGAAGCTCACTGCGAATGTTCAATTCCTGCAGATCTAGCCGAGCATTCAACCCATCATTTGTCTTTCCAGGCATATTAAGCAGTAGCCCGAGCAAACTATCGTAGCAGTTCTTCTCTACGTGCATTAGATCAATGCAATGCCGGACCTCAAGGTCTTTCCAGTATGGTAGCCACCAAAATATGGATTTTTTCTTTCACATACCCTTATCATTTGCCTTACCACGTTTTCTTTTCTTCCCAAACTCATTAGTTATGTCTTTGACCATGTCGTGGACTTCGTCTCCACACAAATCCTTGGGAGCAGTTCCAAGTTCTCTCCGACCATTGAAAATTTTCTTCTTTCTTCTAAAGGCGTGGCGTAGCGGGAGCCATCTCCTATGACCCATATAAACCATCTTTCTTGATTTCTTCAGCCACCTACTACGTGTATGTTCCATACAGTCAGAGTAAGCCTTCTTTACTTTCATGGTTTGTCCAGAAAGATTACCTAGTGCAGGATAGTCGTTAATGGTGCAGAACAATAGAACTCGTAGCTTGAAGTTATTCTGACCATATGCATCCCAGGTTTCCACACCTTCTTTCCAAAGAATCTCAAGATCATCGATAACAGGCTCCAAGAACACATCGATATCATTGCCCGGTTGTTTCGGACCTTGGATTAACAAGCACAACATAATATATTTCCTTTTGAAGCACAACCATGACAGGAGGTTATAGTTCGCAATAAGAACGGGCCAAGTGCTGTGAGAACTGCTCATATCTCCGAAAGGATTCATGCCATCCGTACACAGACATATCCTTATGTTTCTGGGATCGGCAGCAAAGTCTTTGTGCATTCGATCGATATTCCTCCATTGAATCGAATCCGCAGGGTGCCTTAGCAAACCGTCGTTCCTTCTATCTTCGGCATGCCAACACACTAACTTTGCTTCCTTGGGGTTGACAAATATTCTCTTGAAGCAATCAATGATAGGTAGATACCACACAACCTTCGCCGGACCACCCCGCTTTGACTTCTTTCCCTCCCCCGCACTTTTCTTTCGCTTGTATCGAGAAGCCTTGCACACAGGACAAGCATCTAGGTCCGCATATTGCTTGTGGTACAATATGCAATCGTTTGGACAAGCATGAATTCTACGGACCTCTAACCCCAGGGGATACAGAACCTGCTTTGCTTCATATGTCGTCTCGGGCAATGTGTTCTCTTCAGGAAGCATAGCCTTCAATATTCCCAAAAGTTCCGTAAAACTCTTGTCTGTCCATCCACTACTTGCCTTCAGCTTCATTAGGTCCAAGGTAGCTGACAGTTTGGTGTGCTTTGCCTTGCATCCGGCGTATAGAGGTGTCTCGGAGTCACTGACCAATCTGTTGAACTTCATGGAATCTCTCTCGTTGTGAGCTTGCTCCTCAATGTCACGTAACATCTCTTGCAGCATATCAGGATCCACATCAACCATTTCACCGCCCAATGGAGATGGTATAAACATGTCATGCTCATCTTCATCTTCATGATTGTCTGCACCACTTCTGTCTGCAGCTGCACCACTACCCGATTCTTGCTCTTCATGCTTCACCCAACATGTGTAGCCCTTCATGAATCCCCGTCGTATCAAGTGAGAGTGTACCTCCTCTCTGCTAAACATAATATCATTCTTGCAATCTCTACATGGACAACACATGTATTTGCTATTTCTTTTTCTCCTATCCTCCTCCGCAACGTTCATAAAACTTAAAACGCCATCTCTATACTCCTTGCAATGACGTTTCAAAATTGTCGCAGCCATCCAACTTCGATCCATCGCTGCACAATTTAATAAAATATTAGTTAACATACAACTAAATTAAAAAAAATTATTACTACCTTCTTACTTACTTCTTAGATTTTTTCTGTTTTTCTTTGGAAAAAAAAACAAAAAATTCGCCCCCTTCAACCTCCCACCAAAATAATGAATAGTGGGATAACTTCGGACAAAAGTCGGGTGGTCTATTTATAGTGTGCAAAATATATCTCAATCGGGCCAATGAACCGACATCTCTAACGGGCGCAAAGTTATCTCTAACGGGCATAAATAAAAGCCCATTAGAGATAATGGTCATCGGTGACGGGCTTTAAAGCATATCTCAATCGGGCCCGTATACAGAGCCCGTCACCGATGACCCTTATCTCTAACGGGCTCTGTACACGGGCCCGATTGAGATATGCTAGGTCATCTCAATCGGGCCTAAACATATAGCCCGTCACGGATAAGTGTCATCGGTGACGGGCTATATGTACTTGGGTCTAGAGTATGACTGCACGAGTACATCTACAACGGTGCAAATTTAGGCCCGATTGAGATGACTTCGTTCTGATGGCCCAATAGTCCAGTCATGTGGGGGCCCGTCAGAGATAAGAGGTTCTGTACTAGTGTGTTTTGCACTCCTTATTCCTCCATCACTCTCATAACTTACAGGTGGGGCTCAGGTGTAAGGGATAGTGGAATGTGTGGTCTAAAAGGTGGGTCAAGTGTCATGGTCAAAAGGCCTATATAATTACCGTAGTAACTTAGTAAATAGTGCAAAATAGTACTGTTCAGTGCTGTCATTTAGTTGTTTAGGGTCCTTGTGGGCCCAACTTAGAATGGTTAGGTCAGAGTTAATTCGTGGATTTTAATCATAATATGTAGAAGAGAGATTGGTTTACATTTCCATTGAAAATGATTTGAGAAAAAGGTTAAGGATAAGTTTTGATAGGTTGTAAAGTTGAAATATCAATAATATTATTTTCAGCCTTTTTAAAAATTAAGTCCAAGACTTTTTATTTAGAATATTGCATGCACTAATCAAATTAGTTAATGGATACCAAAATTAGTGATTTTTTCTATTGAGGATAAACTAAAGTGTGGTGAACTTACTAGTGCAAGCATCCTAATAAAAGAGGTTATGGTTCATTTATGGTGCAAAAGCAAAAAGGGTAATGTAGTGCTATAGTCTTCTATAAATTTTATTGATTTGAGTGTTTTTGTTGACGTGCGAAATTAAGTGATAAGCTCACCCAAAGTTTTTCATAACCTAAATGTGAAGTGTGGTGTCTGTAGGGGTACCTATACCATTTTAAGTTGTGGTGTCTTCAGGGGTACCTACATCATTTTAAGTTGAATTAGTTATTTCTAGACATTTTATTAGCTCATGAAATGCATATGCCACCTATTATGAGTTGCATGGAAAATCCAAAAACACACCAAAATGCCTCAAATCACACAAGAGCAAGCATGAATTACACCCATATCATGCATATGACTTTTTATAAAACTTTCTTTTCATTTGCTGTAATGAGAACAAACTTTTTAATAGGGACATATATTTCATTTTGAATAAAAAGGATTTTTCTTATGAGCTACCAACTTATCATATGTAAGTAAAAGGCTTTAAGCGAGAGACATGAGTCCATGACATGAGTTTAGACAAGTTTTAAATATTTAAAACTTTTGGTGCTTTATTGACATAGAGTAAATAGAGATTTTCTAGCTAGACTGAGTTTTAATTTTGAAAACATCAATTGCCGAAAGGTATGACCTAGCCATTATATTTGAGTTTACCTATTTTATTTAGGGTGTTGACTGTCCAATTTCCAATTACATTTGTTTGGTTAAACTCAATTTACAGCAACATTATAAAGGTACTTGGTGGAAGAGATGCTCAAACGTTTTATTTTAGAAAGCTTGTGAAAAAATTTTAATTTAACCCCCATATGTCGAGTGTGCACTAGCTAGTTAGGCCTTGTTTTGATTTTATCTGAAAGAATTTCAAGACATTACCTTTGAAAATCATCTTTTTTATTATTTTGTTGATGTCAAAATTCAAAATTCGAAATTTGGGTTTATAAATCCATTTGAGAACTAGTAAGTTTTATCTGAATGTAGCATGTGTTTAGAAAATAGACCAATGTATTAGTACATAAGATTGAAATGATGAATGTACATAAGATTGAAGTTGTCAGTACTGCATGAGAACTTTAAATCCTAAATTTTATATCTGAAAACTAAAACCGTTCTATAAAGTTGAAACTTGTTCACTGCACAGGTAATGTTATCCCATGAGTATGCATGACCATGGAGCTGCATCCTTTCTGCAATGTTGGAGATCCACGGGGATTGGATCGTGTTGATTGTGTTATTGGTGTACATATAGGTTGTTTGTGTTATTCTTTACTGAAACTTCCAGTGGCACAGAGCTTTCTCTTCTTTTTTTCTATAGAACAGATTGTTTATTGAAACTTACAGCTTGTGCCATGCGTACGGTAAAGCCGCAGCCGCACCGGCTCGCTCACGACAGTCTCGCGGCCTCACGCCGCTGCACTTATTGCCCTTCCACCGACCACCACCCCACCTCCCATTGCTCCCTCCTCACCTGCATTGATCGCGCGAGCCAACAGAGAAGCTAGCGGCATCCATCCATGCAGTCCTAGTGTATACGTTCTCGTCGTACATGGGCAAGAAGCCCGGCGGCGCCGGTGCCGGCGCCGGCTGGCTGGCCACCGTCAGGAAGGTCTTCAAGCCCGGCACCTCCAAGGACCCTCGCCTCGCCAAGAAGGTCCATGCTCTTTTCAAGCCTTCATGGTTCGTTTCTTTCTCGGCCTCTCTCCTGGGAGCTTTCAGTAATGGATGTATTTGATCGGTGGAACAGCAGAGGGGAGGAGACGAGAATGCTGCGGGAGGAGACGGCGGAGGCGGCGGTGTCGGCCAGGCGGTGGAGATACTCTCGATGGAGCACTTCCCAGCCGCCGAGACGTCGCCGGAGGTGACGACGAATGAAGGCAGCAGCGGCTCCGTCTTCGGCAGGGAGCGACTGCACGTCGGCCGTGACGAGGCGGAGGGTGCCTGGAGGGCCCGCCGCGGCATGGCGGCGTCGAGGGCGGTGAAGAACGCGGCCGCGCGCGGGAGGGTGGCCGGCAGGGAGGAGCGCGCCGCCGTGCGCATCCAGGCGTTCTACAGAGGATACTTGGTACGCACCCCCAGCTATTTCATCCGTATATATAACGTATATATACACGATTATATATACGTACAAAACTACAGATACAGCTCCTAGTCGGCTATTTCGTAATTCCAAAAAATGTAGTGTATATGTCTTTAGTTTTGCTATATAAATTTACTGGTTTAATTTCGCAAACAGATACAATCGAGTTTCACAAAACATTTATAACAAAACTGTCAGTTTTATCATAAAACTATAACATATATAACTCTAGTGCTAGAGATTTAAACTCTAGAATACGTTGTTTTGTGATAACTTTAATATTAAATTTATATGTTTGTGATACTTAGCCTTAAATATATATAGTTTTGTGATAAAATTAACACTAAATCTTTAGTTTTGTGATAGAACATTTTAAATTTATAGTTTTATGATAATTTGATTAAAATATATGTAGTTTTGTGAAACTTACTTTTTAAAATTTCTATTAGAATATGCCTGGGTTACCCAAAAAGCTAAAACAAGTTATTTACCATCTAATTCGAAATGGATAGATAATACTTCCTCCAGCCGAAAATAAATCATTTTTTTACAATAATCTGGATATATGCATAAATGGATTCGGGTACAACAGTTGACTTATTAGGACGGAGGGGTATATGATAAATTTTTGTATTAGGTATTGAAGTTCTTAGCCTCGCTGATTAGTTCAGAAAAATAAAAAAAATGTCAACACTCTTAGCGACCTTTGGTCCATCGCACCTTGCACATTTAGGCGGTGTTTAAAACTGATGAAGATGAAGATTAAGTTGACACACATAAAACGAGAAAATCATTAGCACATGATTAATTAAGTTTTAATTATTATAAACTTAATAAATAGATATATTTATTATTTTAAAATAACTTTTATATAGAAAGTTTTCGCCCGAAACATAGCGTTTACTAGTTTGAAAATCATTCTAACGAAAACCGAGAAAAAAACTGAATTTCGTTGGAGTTTAGAACGGGACTGCTGTGGTTAGCAACAAATCTTTTATTTGAACAAAGTACTACTGTTAGCAACAGTTTAGCTGGATCTCGTTGAGAACAACCATAGTGGCATGTTGGTAGTGTACTTTCTACAGTATTAAAATACAGCCCTCTCCCTGTTAAGATCAGTTGCTTAATTTGAGGGAAGGCAGATCACGATTGCTTGCGATCGAAGATGTGCCAATAATTTGTACAAAAGGTGGCCATTAGGAAGAAATTAATTAGACATAATCCGTTCATCACGTCATATCGTCGGCCATTCAGGTAGACACAATCATAGACTACTCCAACTGTTGAAGTTAATTAATCGACTACACCATCTAATTCCCGGTACAGCGATACACGTACGGCATACGCCATACTGGCTGGTAATTAGGCGGTGTGGTTGAGTGCCATAATCGATCAGTTAAACATCGATCATGTGTTATCCTGCAGCCATCCATGGCTCATGTTCATGGGTGTAGCTGAAACTATTAATTTGATCCATATTTGGGAAATCCATACAAGTGAATCCTATTGTTATGTGTTCACAAAGAAAAAACTGTGCCAATATGATCTGTTTTGTACAACGACAGATATGCATATGAGCAATTGTAGCATGCTTCATATGTAATTATAGAGAGTTTTTGACATGGCTCATCGGGAACAGGGGCCATGTGTAATTGTGACAGGGAATTTGTACAAGCACCCCTATTAATGAAGATCATATTTTAATAGGGTTGTTTCAGATGGTTTTTGACATGCATAATTTTAGAGGATCATTGAAGGACGGAGGTAGAATAGATTGTATTTAGTTTTGCATGTTTATATAGCAAGATGCTAAAATGGTAATATAGCTAGTATTAACTTTTTTTTACCATTTTACATAGGAATGCAAGCAGACTGATACGCGAACTCGCTTATAGATAAAATTAGTGGGTAACTCGTGGATTGACTCGGTTGGGTTATCTACTAATTTGTAGATCGATCCACTTGTATCCCTAGATGCGATAAAGTCGGGTCACAATATAGAAACCCACAGGTTATCACTTATTTGATTTATAAGTGGGCTCACGGATCGACCGGCTTACATACCGAATTTTACATGTGACGTAAAGGAGAAAATATACTTGTACTAATAAGGTTGTTGTAATTTTTTTTCCGGTCAGTAGTCCTAACTGTGAGAGGTTTACAACATGTGTGGTCAGGCGAGGAGAGCCCTCCGCGCTCTGCGTGGGCTCGTGCGGCTGCAGGCGCTGGTCCGCGGCCACCAGGTGCGGCGACAGGTCCACCTCACCATGCGCTGCATGCAGGCGCTCGTCCGCGCGCAGGCCCGCGTCCGCGCCCGCCACCTCACCTCCCACGTCGTCGCCCGCCGAACCCCGCACGCCGGTCTCCACTCGTGCGGGCACCGCAGCCGCTTCTTGCCGAACCAGCAGCACGACGACGAGGAGAACGCCGGCGAGACGGAGATGGTGGCGGCGCGACCAAGGAGGAGCAACAGCCACGTCGACGACGACCCTAACTACGTGCGCCACCCTCCTTTGGACAGGGGTTGGCGGGATGCCGTCCCCTACGGCGAAGGCCGGCGCCGCCACGACGCGGCGCCCCGGCGCGAGATGGCTCCGACCTCCACTGATGGTTACCAGCAGCAGGTGCGTGTTTGTATGCTTCCTTTCCATTTTCTTCTTGTGTGTTTTGCTGGTAAAGGAGACAACAAGGCGAGCATAAATGATCCTATTTTGAATGCGTCCATGGATGAACGCGGACAGCTGCAGTCGGAGAAGGAAGACGAGCGCACCGTTGGCTGGCAGTGGCTGGAGAAATGCATGTTTGGTGTCCAGCCGCCGCGCCATGACCCGGAGAAGGCCGCTCCCCACGTCGCTGCCGCGGAGACGTCGTACGTGACGGCGGCGGCTACGGACGGGGTGTCGGAGAAGACGGTGGAGATGGACGCCGGAAGGAAGCTGAGCCCCGCGAAGGACCTGTATCCGGTGCGCCCTCCGGCTGTCCCGGGGTACATGGCGGCGACGCAGTCCGCGCGCGCCAAGGCCCGCATGGCGCCGGCGTCCACCCATGTCGCCCCGAGGGCGCAGGCGCAGGCGCACGCCCGGAGCCGGTCCAGCTCGGTGGCGGTCGCCGGTGTATCGACCGCCACCTCAGGCTGGAGCACGAACAACAACTGCAGCGCCGGCGGCCGCGCGCCACTCCATAGAGCTGGGTACAGCCCGGAGTCGAGCTGCAGCGGCGACCGAACACCGCCACCACCGGGCGGCGGCCGCGGCAGGGCGGCTTATGCTTGAACCCTTATTGGTAACAAACAAATGAGACCAAGTGCTTGGTATGATCGTCAGATTGTCACAAATCTCCCCTTGTCTGTTTATCATTCTGCTCATGACTGGTTGCCGAGTTCTAATGGTTTGATTTACAGGTCATTTCTCTTTCTGTTTTCTTTTTTTCTTTTAAATATCATCATTTCCTGTTGTATAGTATAGGAATCTTATAGCACATATAACCCAAAATGTTGGAAATAATTAGTCAACAGCTAATTAACTTTGTTATTGTCAAATTCGTACTCCTTTTTTCCCCGCACACAGAGTGGATTTTGGTGCGAGATTGAAACATTATTGCATGTTTAATTATTGCATGATTAATTAAGTATTAGTTAAATTATTTTTGAAAAATGGATTAATATTGTTTTTTAAAACAACTTTCGTATAAAATTTTTTTTTAGAAAACACATCGTTTAGCAGTTTGAAAAACGTTCGTGCGAAAAACGAGAAAGATAAGTTAGAAAATTGAGGACGAACAACCAGTAGAGGAGGAAATTGTTGAATATATAAGTACATGTAGATTTAATTTATTTCATAAATAAATCATGATATTAAACATGTGCGCTAACACAATCACATCATACGATCTACACATGTAAACTAAGCAGTAGAATATGAACAGATCGAATATGTGAAACATCACGAACATGCACCGAGGGTTTTGTTGCACTAGTTGCTCTGCAGGCAGGACTCGTGGTACCGTGCGTTGATGACGACGCGCAGCACGCGAGCGAAGAGGAAGACAAGCCGTCGTGGAAGATCAGCGAGCAGTCGTGCGAAGCGCTTCCCACAAACCTTATTGCCGCCTTCTCCCGGTGCAGGACGTCGAAGACGAAGGTTCCGGAGACCTGCTCTCCGATCGCCGGTGCACGCCGGCGAGCGGAATGAAGTAGGCTATGAGCGACGGCATAGTACAGAGAAGAAGGCAAACCCTAGATTATTTTCGCGTGTGTTGCGACGAAGCGACGGCTCGGTTTATATAGAGAGATATCAGGACGCGTGATCAGGACGCCTGCACGATCTCTACCATCCGTAACCGAACCGGATAAGTCACGCGTAGCGTATCCGGACTCCACGACACTCTACGCACCGAATTATTCGGTGTGTTTTCAAAACCAAAACCGAATTGCAGCAAAACAAAATTGCAAAAGGAAGCCGCATCTACGCAAGAGTGAGGAACCAATTTTGGCAGACCATTCACGCGCATGTCACGTACACACGCCGCCTGGCCTGGCGAGCGAGCTCGCGCGTGTGTTCCTCTAGTTCTCTCCACCACATGTCTCAAGTGGCTAAGAGAGCATCCTCCCTTATAAGGAGGTATCCCTCTACTAGAATAGGCAAGGTGGTACTAAATTCCTCATGCATGCCATCCATGAGGAGGGCTTTTGTGATTTTCCAAAGAATTAATCTCCATATGGGCTAAGGCCCATATATTAATTCCAACAATCCCCCACCAAATCTCAAAATCCCACAGAGATTTGCCTTTTTTCTAATGTACTGTTTATATACCAACGATTCGATGGAGAGACCGGTTAAGGTTGAACATCTATCTAGAACTCCAAGCTACACTAACTCACAACTTGAACAATGGACTACGCCTTGAATTGCGAGTCTTGTGCAAGGAAGCTTCACTCGGAGTCTTATCTGATACTAGGCCGTCAGTAGACTACCCCTCGGATGGAGCGTATAAGTCATACTCCTTGGTCTCTTAGTAAGCTTCCTAGGAGATTCACCCAAAATCTCCATAGACCGCGACCAATGGTCAAGCTCACAAAGGTGTGTTCTTTCAAGAATGCTCTGCAGGATAGCATCTTCGCTAATTAAAGCCAACAGAATGCATTAAGGTATAGCCAACTTGCCTTGCAGCTCATGAGAGTACATGCATCTTCACGTAGAGAGGGTTTTAGAGAAGTACTCTCCTCTAGTTAACTAATGGCTTGTTCTTCCCAGGTCCTAATTCACGGGATCTCCGATCACATAGGTTGGGTTACCACCACAGTATAACTCACATGGGTCTCATACCCATCTCCTTCGATGCATTGTCTATCACATTCCATGATAGTCCCTTTTTGAAGGGATCTGTCAGGTTTCTAGTTGTTTGGATGTAATCCAATGTTATAACCTCGGAGTTTCTCAATTTCCTGACAGACTTCAATCGTCATTTCACATGCCTAGACAATTTCATATTATCCTTAGAACTGTTTACGTTGACAATTACCGTTTGATTGCCACAGTTCATAAGGATAGCCGGCACTGGTTTTTCAACCATAGGCAGATCCATTAGTAGATCACGTAGCCATTCTGCCTCAATAGTAGCAGTGTCTAGTGCCGTGAGCTCCGCTTCCAAGGTTGACCTCGTCAAAATGGTCTATTTGCAAGACCTCCATGAAACAGCACCACCACCTAGTGTGAAAACATATCCACTAGTGGCTTTGATTTCATCAACGTCGGAGATTCAATTTGAATCACTATATCCCTCAAGTACCGCAGGTTACCCGGAATAGTGAAGCCCCAAGTCTATAGTACCTCTAGGATAGCGCATCATTCACTCAAGCGCACGCCAGTGATCATCTCCCGGATTAGAGGTAAACTGCAAAAGGAAGCCGCATCTATGCAAGGGTGAGGAACCAATTTTGGCGGACCATTCACGCGCATGTCGTGTACGCGCGCAGGCCAGGCGAGGCGAGCGAGCGCGCGCGTGTGTTCCTCAAGTTCTCTCCACCACACATGTCTCAAGTGGCTAGGAGAGCATCCTCCCTTATAAGGAGGTCTCTCTCCTAAAATAGGCAATGTGGTACTAAACACCCCATGGATGCCATCTATGAGATGGGTTTTTGTGATTTTCCAAAGAATTAATCTCCATATGGGCTAAGGCCCATATATTAATTCCAACAGAAATTTACAGTGTAGTTGTCTGATTTGTTGCCAGTGCGTCCATCTACTGCAGACTATTGTCGCAAACTTGCTACACAAAGAAAATGAAGAAGATAACAACACTTTCGCACTGCGAAATCGCTGCAAATTTTTTATCCTTCTCCTTGCCACTTGCAATACAACAGAAATTGGAGAAAAAACAGAACAAAGCAGGGGTTGGCGAAAAACAGAGCAAAGGGAGAAAAACGGGAAACAGCGCAGCTGAATGCCTGAACATGACTGCGTATGATTTATCGACAGCGATTTCCCTGGTCAGGTGCAATCATCATCACTCATCCAACAAGAAGAGAAGCCATCAATCCATCTTGCCTTTCCATCTAGTCTAGCAATCATCATCACTCATCCTTTTCATGTTAGAATCAATATCTGTAATACAGATATGCTGAAGTAATGCTCTAGCCAGCTGTAATCTGTGCTGTCGAAACCTGATTTTGGCAATAAGAAAAGTGTAGCGCACAAGAGCCAAATACGATGGGTTAGTAGACAAAAGAATTTAGACAGGTTCAGACCTTGAGTGGAAACACACGGCACACTTGAAGAGTACACGCACACACGCAAGAACACAAACTCTGGGAAGAAGAACTAGCACACAGAAGCTATTCAGTACTGCACACCAGCACCAGCACACACTTGTATTCCCTTCACCACGGCACACCCAGAACAGATTACATGCCCTACTATTTAAACACACACGCACACAAGCTAGCTAGTGGCCACGGCTCAAACGGCCAGCACGTCTTGCCGTGAGACCCGGGCAACCCACAAGCTAATCACCACTAATACATCTACATGCAAGATAAGCACGCGAACTGGCCACACAACTCAACCAGCACCCGTCTCCCTGGATTACACGCAAGCCACTTCCACCTGCATGTCGCTAACTAACCCAAGCATGCAGATCACCACTTCTCACGCCAAGGCTCCTCCATTTGACTCGGCACTCTCCAAGCCAAAAGGAACTTCTGCATGCAAGCACCTACATGCAAATCACAGCCTGCACTAATCACTAATTCACGCACACCTGACACGACTGACAACTCACACAAATAGTAAACAATGAGATTATGTCTAACAATCACCCCCTAATCTTGTTGTCTTTTATTCATCACCTCCACATCGTGCTTCAAAGAAGCATCAGCATCCACAATGGCAAGCTGTGCCACTGCCTTGGTCATCTTCCGCGGCTCGTCACATTCGTCAGCGAAATGTCCGAACTTACCACACCTATGGCACTCAATCTTCGACTTGTCGAACTTGCCGCGAAACTTCTTCTTACCAACCGCGCTGCTGCTGGAGTCACCACCGCTCCTCTCTTCAGCAACCTTGGCCTCCCACTTAGCACGCGTCAGCCGTGGCTCGGCACATGCGGCCAACAGCTGCTGCTCCCCCTCTTTTTCACGTCGTTGCCCCTTTGAAGACTCCTCGAACGCCCGCAAACGCCCGATCGTCTCCGTCACCGTCATCTCCGACACATCCCCCATTGCTCGATAGTGCTTATGAGGGGTTGGAATTTGTCGGGAACGGAATGCAAGAGCTTCTCCACCACCGTGGTCTCCTCCACTTTCGTGCCGAGAGAGCGAATCTCGTTCACGATCGTGGTAACCTTTAAAGCAAAATCATTAATTTTCTCAGAATTACTCATGTACATACCATCAAGCTCCCTCTTGAGGGTTTGTACTTGAGCCTTCTTGACACGCTCTTCACCCATGTTCATCTGCTTGAGGGCATCCCACGCCTCCTTCGCCGTCTCCTTCTCAGATATGGCCATCACCACGGCCTCCGGCACAGCTTGGACAATGGCGGCGAGAGCCATTTGGTCCACCTTCTCATCGGCCGCGTCGCCCTCCACGGCAGCCCACACACCTTGTGCGCGCATGAAAATTTTCATTTTCACCGCCCAAACGCCGTAGTTGTTCTCCGCGAGCATGGGGTAACGCAGTGTCACCGCCGCCTCCTTCACTTGCTGCATCACCAGCTTGTTGTCGTTGTTGCCGCCGGCAGCAGCCTTGCTGCCATCGCCGACCTTCCCCATCTCTTAAACGAGGCTCTGATACCAATTGTTGGAACTGATCAAGCCGATCAGCCTCTCCTCACAAAACACTCGTTTCTTTGAGTGGAAACACACGGCACACTTGAAGAGTACACGCACACACGCAAGAACACAAACTCTGGGAAGAAGAACTAGCACACAGAAGCTATTCAGTACTGCACACCAGCACCAGCACACACTTGTATTCCCTTCACCACGGCACACCCAGAACAGATTACATGCCCTACTATTTAAACACACACGCACACAAGCTAGCTAGTGGCCACGGCTCAAACGGCCAGCACGTCTTGCCGTGAGACCCGGGCAACCCACAAGCTAATCACCACTAATACATCTACATGCAAGATAAGCACGCGAATTGGCCACACAACTCAACCAGCACCCGTCTCCCTGGATTACACGCAAGCCACTTCCACCTGCATGTCGCTAACTAACCCAAGCATGCAGATCACCACTTCTCACGCCAAGGCTCCTCCATTTGACTCGGCACTCTCCAAGCCAAAAGGAACTTCTGCATGCAAGCACCTACATGCAAATCACAGTCTGCACTAATCACTAATTCACGCACACCTGACACGACTGACAACTCACACAAATAGTAAACAACGAGATTATGTCTAATAGGCCTTCTATCAAGAAATAATACCTGACTCCTGTTCTGGGGATTATATTCGCCGAATTGTATATTGATCTCGCGATCTGGGGCTTTAAGAATAAGCTAAGCTTTGCTCTCTCTCCCTCTTAAGGAACATCCTGCCCTCCTTATAAAGGTTCAAAAGATAGGCTCATATGCCGGAGACCTACCCACATACGGTATAGGACTTCTAAGCATTACCTAAAATACTACTGACTTAAGACTATAAGCCGTGCCTTGATACACAAGGCAACGTAACACTTAAGTCCTAAACCATTACATAATCATCTCTTATAGCCTTTCCCCTATATGAGTCGGATAGGCTAGCCATGTGGGTATGTGATACCCATAATCTGTACAGTAGCCCCCGAGACCTTCACAGTCGACCAAATAACTCCACCTCGAACCAAACAGGCCCAAAGCCGAGTGCCTCCCGAGTGCTTCAACCCGAGTACTTCAGTCCCGAGTGCTTCGATCCTGAGTGCTTCAGTCCCGAGTGCTTCGATCCCGAGGCTGTGAAGGGCTGAAAACGTCATAAAAAATATAACTAGGTGTATCGACTAGATGCACCTAATTAGGTGTAGCCCCCGACTATGTGTAACTAAGCATATAGTCAATAACTTTAATAGTTTCATTCATCCGAGTAATTTTATATAAATAAATGCCTAGCCAAAACCAAAAGCATCTAAAAAATCATATAACACATAACCTCGTTAATAAGGTATAGCGTATAATGATCCCAAATATAAGCCTCAAATTGTGCATATGCTGCCAAAGCAATTATGCCCAAGTCCTCTCGATACACATAATTTCACCTTCCTCAGAAACATAGGACATCTGTGGTATAAAATCCGAGTAAATAAAACCCATAAATAGATTTACCAACTACCCGATCAATATGACCAAGATATAATCAACCTAAGCCATAATATTGGTCTTAATCAGAAAAGCACACCAAGGTGGCAAGATAGCATTGATATAATATATAAAATCAATTGCTTTATAAAAAACCAAACAGCTCCCACATCCTATAAAGAAGTTACTAGGACAGTTATAAAAACTTTACTGTTTGTCACCTTCCAAATTGCATTGTCCCAACTCCTAAAAAGTTATGTAACTGCTGTATGAAAGGATTTTGAAGGTATTGGGCTATAAAGCACGTGCATATTGCCAAGGCAAGATTGCTTAAGTCCCTAGAGACACGTGACAAGCCACACTTGAAATATGGGTTGCAAGCATCCCGTGGGCCGTGGCCCAAACAAGAAAATGTCTTGTCGATACCCTAAAATAACTGACGAAGCGCCATCGTCCTCCCCGCCGCTTCATCTTCTGAAAAAATTCCCCTTTCGCGCTCCTATTCACAAGCATCGCCGTAGAAACCTAGAACATGAAATCCATAAAATCCATCCATCCAACCATTCTCGATTCTCTCCAAATTCACTGCGTTCACCCCGCCTTCCATCCCCTCCAAAAATCTCAGCCTCTAATCCCATCCTCAGTCTGTCCCAAATCTTACTCATGGCGGAGGAGAGAAAAATCCCCTTTAAGCAATGGGCGACCTCCGATGTTAAAGAATCAACTCTGAAGGATATGGTGAAAGACGGAGTCCTCCCAGCAAAGGAGACATCAACTGGCGTCTTGCTCACGACGAGGAGTTCCCAACCCCAAACACCGGTAAGATCATTGTTTTCACCCACTTCTTCTATTGCGGGTTCACTCTGCCAACCTCCGATTTCTTCCGCGTCATCCTTGATTACTATGGCATATAGGTCTATCATCTGAATCCAAACTCTGTCCTTCATATTGCCATTTTCATCCATGTTTGTGAAGCCTTCCTTGGAATCCATCCTCATTTTGACCTCTTCCGCCGCATGTTCTCGCTCAAAGCCCATCCAACCAAAGAAAATCCATGTGTTGTCGGCGACGCAGGATTTCAACTCCATGGTACTCTCCGCGGGGACTACTTTCCCCTTCCCCTGAAAACCTCCAACAAGGGCTGGCATGCCAATTGGTTCTACATCTCCAATCCTGCCCCTAGTTTGCCCATCTTCATAGGTCTTCCCCCTATCCACCGGCCAAACTGGAATGCCTTGTCTGAGGGCAAAAGCTGGCTTGAAGCTAACAATCTTCTGCCAAAATCCTTGAGATGAAGAACAAAGGGCTCCAAGGAGAACAAATCACTCGGCACTTCATCAAAACCCGACTGGCGCCCATCAAGGAAAGGTCTAAGCCAACCTTTTGAATATGAAGGACAAAGTGACCCCAACCGAGAAAATCGTGAGTCACTCGACTTCCAAGTCTTATGCTCCCGCATGTACAAGATTTTCTCTACTGGGATCATGGTTGACTATAATAACAAACTGCCTATTCTCCCGTACAGCCTCCTTCGGCCACCACCTCCGGTATGTAAACTTCGCAGCTCTGATTCTTTCTTTTATGCCACACTTGTTGATGCTTAAGAAAAGGACATCTTCTGTAGGTGAGTGCACTGATTATCTCTTGGCCATTCAAAGTGTACCATGACAGCCCCACTATGCAGCCAACCAGCAAGAAGCCGACTAGAGGACCAAAGATCAAACCCCAAACAAAAAACAAAACGGCTGCAGTTGAAGAAACCAGCAAGCGAGCGAGCAAGCAGAGGAAACTAATCATAGACGACTCGGACAAAGAAATCGAAGAAGTCCAAACTCCGAGAATCAACATTAGCTCACCCAGGCCAGCTGCTCGGTCAGCTCCAAAGATAAGAAAATCCAACAGGTACCTTGCTCACAACATTGTTGTCTTTCTGTCAAATAAACTCATTTAATCCTATCCTAATCCACAATATCTGTCTTCTGAAGGAAACCCCAAGATATCGATCCCACTGGCCAATCTGAAATGAAGACGCCATCCGCTGAGTCAGGAAACCAAGGATCCACAATACCAGGAGACCAGAACCCTCCATCAAGCGGCACGACTCCAAACCAGGAGCCCCCAACTGCGGATCAAAACCTCCCGACTGGAAATCAGTCACGCTCATCTGAACAAAGACCAGAACAAGAGTTCCCGACTAAAAACTAGTCGGATGAAACGAACCTGGTCCCAGACCACCAAGAAATGCAAGGGAAGGTCCATCAACTGAAGATTCCACTGCTCAAGGAGACCAAGATTGCCCAATCCCTGACACAGACCAAGAGAAAATCCTTCCAAGCGGCCGTCCAGAGAAAATTATAGGTAAATCACTCATCTGCTAGATTCTTGTCTTGAAGTATATCTCTTTAATTTTGTCAAATCTATTTCTCTCAGAACCAATAATTGGAGAAGACGAAGAAATTCCCCGACTAAGAACAAAAAATTCACTACCTCCTATAAAGATCGAGTGGCATGATGCCGAAGGTAAGAAACAAGGCATCATCCTGAATAAGCAGACGGAAGCTAAAGAACGAGACATGCTCGTCACCAGTGTGAACAAAGCTACCCGGCTGATGAACGTAAGAAAAATCCCTCATCCTTCAATCATTGTTTTACCTCGCAATCAACCATTTCATCTTTATGATGCAGAGGATATACAGGCGCTCTCAAGCTAAATCCGACACCCTGGAGAAGCTCGTGCCCCATGTCAACTCCCTGGAAAATATCCAGCAAGAACTCAAAGAAGCCAAGGAGGAAAACATCCCCAAGGAAGCTATCCTTTGAGATGAGATCAACAAGCTGCGAGACACAAACTTAGAACTTCGTGGTTCTATCAACGGTAAGAAGACAATACTTCATCTGTCCTTGACTAGGCGATTATTATTAATTCTCTGTCTTCGTGTATCAGCTAACTCAAACGAAATTGAGGCACTCAAAGCCCAATTGAAGAAAGCCGAAAACAAAAACGCCAAATTGGAGGCAGATAAAACCAATGCTGTAGTGGAACATGAAGGTAATTTCATAAAACTTTGACCTCTGACTCTGCTCATCCCCATCATTGACGCATTTGAAATACCATCATTTTTACAGCCAACAAGAAGAAATCCCGTGCTCAATTTGAAGTCTTCACCGAAAGAATCCAGAGAGCCGAGAGCATC
Organism: Oryza officinalis; assembly: GCA_008326285.1. Classification (NCBI taxonomy): domain Eukaryota; kingdom Viridiplantae; phylum Streptophyta; class Magnoliopsida; order Poales; family Poaceae; genus Oryza; species Oryza officinalis. The sequence goes on from BDMV01000006.1 coordinate 20,759,514, forward strand.
CGGGATGATATTGCCAATGCCGCTAATCCAATTCTAAACGCTATATTCCAGAATGGCTTAGGGACAAGTGCTGAAGACGCTTCTGAAATATTTGATAAGCTCAGGACAGCTCCCAAGCGATACATGGACAATATTAATGACACAGCCACCATGAGCGTAAGCCTGGCCCTTGCAATGACCAAGTCCCTGTATCCCCGAGTGGATATAAACTCCGTGGGTGATGGCTTTGAAGACGGCACTTCTGACGAATAGGCCCTGGAGTTGATAAATGAAGCACATGAGTCCACCAAGAAGATAGCTGCTGATATAATTGAAAACTTCCAGGGATAGATGTCCTGATGTAAAATACTCTTATGACTCAACATGTAAATATCAGTTTATTTATACTCATGTCCTGATCCAAATCTTGCTTTAAATTTCTTAAAGATTTTCGTCCTGATCAGGTCATCAAAAAATTCTTAGTCCTTATCCACTCGACTTAGATCAGAACAAAAAAGAATGATAAGCCTGATATGAACAGATTGTTTTCAAAAAGAGATATTATACTTTATTAATACTAATAGCGCCGGACTGGTGACTCAAGAAAACAACTTACTTGAAGTCGGCAGTCGAGAAAAACAAGATACAAAAATTGATGCTAAACATAATACCGATGAAGGTGTTCAATATTCCAAGAGTTCTCCACAATTGATCCATCTTCGTGCTTCAAATGATAAGCCCTCAGCCGAGTAACTTCAGCAATTATAAAGGGCCCTTCGCATAACGGGGATAATTTATGTCTATCCTTTGTCGTTTGAATTTTTCTCAAAACCATGTCACCGACAATAAATGCTCGTGACTGTACATTACGATGATGATAACGTCGAAGTCCTTGCAAATATCTTGCCGACTGAACAAGTGCTGCTTCACGAGCTTCTTCCAATCGAGTCAAATCTTTGCTGTGGTCTTGAATATATCGCTCTTCATCAAAAATACAAACTCAGAGGGATTCAAATTCCATCTCACTCGGCAACATAGCTTCAGCCCCATACACTAGGAAAAAAGGTGACTGACCCGTGGCCCGACTGTGTGTGGTACGCAAAGACCATAAAACCGATGGCAACTATTGAACCCATCGCCCAGCATAAGAACACAATCTATCAAAGACTCGGTCCTTAATACCTTGAAGAATCATATCATTAGCACGTTCAACTTGTCCGTTGCTCCTAGGATGTGCTACTGATGCATAACAGATCTTTATCCCAAAATCTTCGCAAAACTCCTTAACAATTCCTCCTGTGAACTTAGTCCCATTATCAGTAATAATCCTGTTTGGGACGCCAAACCGATGCACGATATTAAGAATGAAATCACGTGCCTTATCAGCCGTAATTGTAGTCACCGGCCTGGCTTCGATCCACTTGGAGAACTTGTCAATCGCAACGAACAAATGTGTAAAACCTCCTGGAGCTTTTTTGAAATGGCCGACCATGTCCAAACCCCAAACCGCAAAAAGCCATGAAAGCGGAATTGTCTGCAAGTCTTGAGCTGGAACATGAGTCTGCCGAGCAAAAAATTGACAGCCTTTGCAAGTCCTTACAACCTTGTCCGCATCAGTGACCACCGTAGGCCAAAAAAACCTTGTCCCAAGCAAAGTGCGTGCTGCAGCGTGACTACCACAGATTCCCGAGTGAATATCTCGCAACAACTGCCGTCCTTCTTCAAGGGTAACACATCTTAACAAAACTCCGGAATGGCTTCGCCTATACAACTCGGAATCCGCCATGACGTAACTCTGAGTACGGCGTCTAACTCGTTCAGCTTCGTCTCGAGCATGAGGCAATTCCTGCCAAGTCAAAAACTTGACAAAAGGCGCTCTCCAATCGGTGTCAATCATAGAAACTTGATTTGGAACTTCCACTCCAGCAGCTTCCTTCTTAGCAACAGTCGGCTCGTGGAGGTGTTCAATGAAAACATCCGACGGAGTAGCTTCTTGCTTAGAACCAACCTAAGCCAATTGATCCGCAGCTTCATTGTGATGTCTTAAAACATGAGATAACTCCAGTCCATCAAAGTTGTCTTCGAGCTTATGAACTTCCTGACGATAAGCGGCCATATTGTCATTTAAGCAGCACCAATCCTTCATTACTTGCCTGACCACTAGTTGAGAGTCTCCTCGCACAATCATACGCCGTATGCCGAGAGACATTGCAAGCCGAAGACCGTGTAACAGTGCTTCATACTCAGCAACGTTGTGTGACACTGGAAAATGAATCTGCAAAACATATCGCAACCTCTCGCAAGTCAAACAGCTCTAGCCCCTGTTCCAGTGACTCGCTTGGATCCGTCAAAATACATAGTCCAATATTGTAGCTTCTCTGCAGGTACATCTTCTTGGAACTCGGTCCATTCGGCAACAAAATCGTCTAGGACCTGATATTTGATTGACGTTCGTGCCTTGAAAGTGATATCTAATGGCATAACTGCAAAGCCCACTTTGCGATATGCCCAGTTGCCTCCCGATTATAAAGAACATCGCCAAGCGGGAAAGATGTAGCCACCTGTTGATGCAAAAAAACACACACTGGCCTGGGAGATCTGCTTAGCTCCAGTGCAGGTCCAAATCTTGGTGAGATGCGGGCGTGCCAGTCAGTTTGATCCTGCAACTGACAAGATATACAAACGACAGATCAAAGAACCGATCGGCCAACATAGCCGATGTAGTAATTCCAGCCGATCCTGATAACAGCCGATAGCGATAGGGTTTTGAGCTATCGGCTATGTGTTCAATGTAGATTCTGACACTTGACAAAGAGACAATCGGCTGATGATAATATGCATTAGATCGGCAATGACTTGATAAAGTGAAACGAAAGTTAGACATACTCGATCGGCTGTAGATATCAATGATACATAATCTAAATCTCAAAATATATTTAAACCAAGTGATTGGGATAGATCGGACAGGGCGCCGAGACAGTATAAATCACTTATGTCTAAAAACACCTCAAGAGAGAGATTATATATATTCATAGCATAGCCGATGAAGTAAATCTAACATAGATCCAATGCCATAAAATCCACAAGATTAGATTAAACAGTGAAACCTTTGTTGTCATCGGCTAAATTCAACTTATATGCAATCCTTATAAGCCGATGCAACGTCCAGATAACTCATCGGCTGAAACCCCGATGAAACCCTTATCGGCAATCAAAAAGCAGGCTAGAGATTCATGGTTCTAAGCACGACTTAGTAGGTCAAACTCAACTGATGCAGCACTAAGTATGTAAAGAAACACGGTATCTAGATGATCAAGCCCTTGACTGATTTTCAGGGTGGTAGATGCCTAAGCTAATCTAATCTAGCAAGACGATTTAGTCGATACCGGCAGAAACCCTAAAACGAGAAGCAGCCGATAAAGCTAAATCGAGATGCTAATACTAGATTAACAGAAGACATATGATAAATAGCCAGGCAAATATATTATCCAAACCAGAGCAATCCAAGAGGTCGAATGTACTGATGCAGCCTTGAACGACGCCGACGTAGATGATACAATTGCCTGAACCGACGGAACATTGGACTTACCCCTTCGCCGGAGATCGACAGCCGATGCAGCCCCGCGTCAGGTGCCAAATTCCGCCGGTTGATAAAGAAACCGTAACAGAGTAAAAGGTGGCGATGCGCCGAATTGTATTGATCGAGAGTTGATAGATTACAATAACCCCGGGTGTACATATTTATACCCATGGGGAGATACTAGTCCTTGTAGGACAAGAAAGAAACTTTCCTAAAGATAAAAGAAAAACATAAAGTCCTTAAGGGACACTAAACACACTTTCCTAAAGATAAAAGGAAACTAACAAATATTCTAATTAATAGATACAATTGCCTTCTTCGGACTCAATCCGCACGTGGCAATCCTCATGAAGCACATCAACCGAACCCGACAATGATCCTGCCATCTCCTTATCGGAATCGGCTACATCGGCTATCCTTGTCCGATTCTGTTTCAGCCGATGCACACCGTAGCCGATTTGGCTTGCAGCCGATTCATACTCTGTTTCTGTAATCGCTTATCTCCTCCAATCGGCTTCGGCTTTAACTCTGAATCCAATGCATGATTTACCAAATTTCGTCGTTAACACATGCCCCCCAGTTTTGGAGTATGGGAACTCATGCTTCAAAATTATCTTCTGTGACTCCAAAATTGATCCTCTTTTGCTTCTTGCAATCGGCCTTCATGAGCCGATACCGTCTGCATTAGATGAGCTAGACTGTCAAACTTGTGGCAAAAGAATTTATCCTTGATAGATGCTGATAACCCTTGGAATGCAAGATCTGCTAGCTGCTCATCGCTTAGATTCAAACTATAACATCGGCTGCGGACATCACGAAATCTTTGTATATATTCCATAGCCGATTCTCCTTCTTGCTGCTGCACTGATATCAAATTTGAAAGCTTCATCTCACTGACGCCAGCAAAGAAGTAGTCATGAAACTGCTTCTCAAGATCGGCCCACCTTCTAATGGAATTTGATGGTAGTGATGAAAACCATGTGAAGGCCGATCCAGTCAAAGACAGTGGAAAAAATCTAACTCTCAGAGCTTCCTCAGCCGATGCTTCCCCACATTGCACTAAGAATCGGCTGATGTGTTCCATTGTAGATATATCATCTTGCCCTGAAAACTTGGAGAAATCTGGAACCTTGTATCGATGTGGCAATGACACCCTATCAAACCACTCAGGATATGGCAGCCGATACATAGAAGTCTGATCCTTAGGTTTAATTCCAAACTGTTCCTCTATTACTTTTGCAATCATATCGGCCCAATCTTCTTTAGACTGATATCTTTGAGCTTCTTCTGGCCGATATTGTTGATGTGGCTCTCCAGGCTGATGCTGATCTATTTGCCCCCCAAGCCAATGTCGCTGTTGCCGATGATGCTGAAATCGTTCGTCGATTTGCCCCCCAATCTGATTTGTTAAGGCAATCACTCTGGGAACTATCTTCTCGATCAAACCATGTAATGTACTCACCAAAACTCCAGATCGATCAAACACAGCGCGACGAACGATTTCATCAACTATCTTTTGAAGCATCTCATCATCCATCGGCTCTTCTTCTTCCTTTATCAGCTTGAGAGATTGTTCTTCCTTGGCCTTGACTTCTTGATCAGACATATTGTTGCGATTGTGAGTTCCACGAGCCGCGTAAAAATCTGTTGTCAAAAACACGGTCCCACCGGGCGTGCCAAAAGCGTGTTGATGCAAAAAAACACCACACTGGCCTGGGAGATCTGCTTAGCTCCAGTGCAGGTCCAAATCTTGGTGAGATGCGGGCGTGCCAGTCAGTTTGATCCTGCAACTGACAAGATATACAAACGACAGATCAAAGAACCGATCGGCCAACATAGCCGATGTAGTAATTCCAGCCGATCCTGATAACAGCCGATAGCGATAGGGTTTTGAGCTATCGGCTATGTGTTCAATGTAGATTCTGACACTTGATGAAGAGACAATCGGCTGATGATAATATGCATTAGATCGGCAATGACTTGATAAAGTAAAACGAAAGTTAGACATACTCGATCGGCTGTAGATATCAATGATACATAATCTAAATCTCAAAATATATTTAAACCAAGTGATTGGGATAGATCGGACAGGGCGCCGAGACAGTATAAATCACTTATGTCTAAAAACACCTCAAGAGAGAGATTATATATATTCATAGCATAGCCGATGAAGTAAATCTAACATAGATCCAATGCAATAAAATCCACAAGATTAGATTAAACAGTGAAACCTTTGTTGTCATCGGCTAAATTCAACTTATATGCAATCCTTATAAGCCGATGCAACGTCCAGATAACTCATCGGCTGAAACCCCGATGAAACCCTTATCGAGCAATCAAAAAGCAGGCTAGAGATTCATGGTTCTAAGCACGACTTAGTAGGTCAAACTCAACTGATGCAGCACTAAGTATGTAAAGAAACACGGTATCTAGATGATCAAGCCCTTGACTGATTTTCAGGGTGGTAGATGCCTAAGCTAATCTAATCTAGCAAGACGATTTAGTCGATACCGGCAGAAACCCTAAAACGAGAAGCAGCCGATAAAGCTAAATCGAGATGCTAATACTAGATTAACAGAAGACATATGATAAATAGCCAGGCAAATATATTATCCAAACCAGAGCAATCCAAGAGGTCGAATGTACTGATGCAGCCTTGAACGACGCCGGCGTAGATGATACAATTGCCTGAACCGACGGAACATTGGACTTACCCCTTCGCCGGAGATCGACAGCCGATGCAGCCCCGCGTCAGGTGCCAAATTCCGCCGGTTGATAAAGAAACCGTAACAGAGTAAAAGGTGGCGATGCGCCGAATTGTATTGATCGAGAGTTGATAGATTACAATAACCCCGGGTGTACATATTTATACCCATGGGGAGATACTAGTCCTTGTAGGACAAGAAAGAAACTTTCCTAAAGATAAAAGAAAAACATAAAGTCCTTAAGGGACACTAAACACACTTTCCTAAAGATAAAAGGAAACTAACAAATATTCTAATTAATAGATACAATTGCCTTCTTCGGACTCAATCCGCACGTGGCAATCCTCATGAAGCACATCAACCGAACCCGACAATGATCCTGCCATCTCCTTATCGGAATCGGCTACATCGGCTATCCTTGTCCGATTCTGTTTCAGCCGATGCACACCGTAGCCGATTTGGCTTGCAGCCGATTCATACTCTGTTTTCTGTAATCGCTTATCTCCTCCAATCGGCTTCGGCTTTAACTCTGAATCCAATGCATGATTTACCAAATTTCGTCGTTAACACATGCCACCCCAGTTTGAGTACTGAATATGCTAATTTCCTGATGGCAATTAAGACTCCAAAATTGATCCTCTTTTGCTTCTTGCAATCGGCCTTCATGAGCCGATACGTCTGCATTAGATGAGCTAGACTGTCAAACTTGTGGCAAAAGAATTTATCCTTGATAGATGCTGATAACCCTTGGAATGCAAGATCTGCTAGCTGCTCATCGCTTAGATTCAAACTATAACATCGGCTGCGGACATCACGAAATCTTTGTATATATTCCATAGCCGATTCTCCTTCTTGCTGCTGCACTGATATCAAATTTGAAAGTTTCATCTCACTGACGCCAGCAAAGAAGTAGTCATGAAATTGCTTCTCAAGATCGGCCCACTCTTCTAATGGAATTTGATGGTAGTGATGAAAACCATGTGAAGGCCGATCCAGTCAAAGACAGTGGAAAAAATCTAACTCTCAGAGCTTCCTCAGCCGATGCTTCCCCACATTGCACTAAGAATCGGCTGATGTGTTCCATTGTAGATATATCATCTTGCCCTGAAAACTTGGAGAAATCTGGAACCTTGTATCGATGTGGCAATGACACCCTATCAAACCACTCAGGATATGGCAGCCGATACATAGAAGTCTGATCCTTAGGTTTAATTCCAAACTGTTCCTCTATTACTTTTGCAATCATATCGGCCCAATCTTCTTTAGACTGATATCTTTGAGCTTCTTCTGGCCGATATTGTTGATGTGGCTCTCCAGGCTGATGCTGATCTATTTGCCCCCCAAGCCAATGTCGCTGTTGCCGATGATGCTGAAATCGTTCGTCGATTTGCCCCCCAATCTGATTTGTTAAGGCAATCACTCTGGGAACTATCTTCTCGATCAAACCATGTAATGTACTCACCAAAACTCCAGATCGATCAAACACAGCGCGACGAACGATTTCATCAACTATCTTTTGAAGCATCTCATCATCCATCGGCTCTTCTTCTTCCTTTATCAGCTTGAGAGATTGTTCTTCCTTGGCCTTGACTTCTTGATCAGACATATTGTTGCGATTGTGAGTTCCACGAGCCGCGTAAAAATCTGTTGTCAAAAACACGGTCCCACCGGCGTGCCAAAAGCGTGTTGATGCAAAAAAACACACACTGGCCTGGGAGATCTGCTTAGCTCCAGTGCAGGTCCAAATCTTGGTGAGATGCGGGCGTGCCAGTCAGTTTGATCCTGCAACTGACAAGATATACAAACGACAGATCAAAGAACCGATCGGCCAACATAGCCGATGTAGTAATTCCAGCCGATCCTGATAACAGCCGATAGCGATAGGGTTTTGAGCTATCGGCTATGTGTTCAATGTAGATTCTGACACTTGACAAAGAGACAATCGGCTGATGATAATATGCATTAGATCGGCAATGACTTGATAAAGTAAAACGAAAGTTAGACATACTCGATCGGCTGTAGATATCAATGATACATAATCTAAATCTCAAAATATATTTAAACCAAGTGATTGGGATAGATCGGACAGGGCGCCGAGACAGTATAAATCACTTATGTCTAAAAACACCTCAAGAGAGAGATTATATATATTCATAGCATAGCCGATGAAGTAAATCTAACATAGATCCAATGCCATAAAATCCACAAGATTAGATTAAACAGTGAAACCTTTGTTGTCATCGGCTAAATTCAACTTATATGCAATCCTTATAAGCCGATGCAACGTCCAGATAACTCATCGGCTGAAACCCCGATGAAACCCTTATCGGCAATCAAAAAGCAGGCTAGAGATTCATGGTTCTAAGCACGACTTAGTAGGTCAAACTCAACTGATGCAGCACTAAGTATGTAAAGAAACACGGTATCTAGATGATCAAGCCCTTGACTGATTTTCAGGGTGGTAGATGCCTAAGCTAATCTAATCTAGCAAGACGATTTAGTCGATACCGGCAGAAACCCTAAAACGAGAAGCAGCCGATAAAGCTAAATCGAGATGCTAATACTAGATTAACAGAAGACATATGATAAATAGCCAGGCAAATATATCATCCAAACCAGAGCAATCCAAGAGGTCGAATGTACTGATGCAGCCTTGAACGACGCCGACGTAGATGATACAATTGCCTGAACCGACGGAACATTGGACTTACCCCTTCGCCGGAGATCGACAGCCGATGCAGCCCCGCGTCAGGTGCCAAATTCCGCCGGTTGATAAAGAAACCGTAACAGAGTAAAAGTGGCGATGCGCCGAATTGTATTGATCGAGAGTTGATAGATTACAATAACCCCGGTGTACATATTTATACCCATGGGGAGATACTAGTCCTTGTAGGACAAGAAAGAAACTTTCCTAAAGATAAAAGAAAAACATAAAGTCCTTAAGGGACACTAAACACACTTTCCTAAAGATAAAAGGAAACTAACAAATATTCTAATTAATAGATACAATTGCCTTCTTCGGACTCAATCCGCACGTGGCAATCCTCATGAAGCACATCAACCGAACCCGACAATGATCCTGCCATCTCCTTATCGGAATCGGCTACATCGGCTATCCTTGTCCGATTCTGTTTCAGCCGATGCACACCGTAGCCGATTTGGCTTGCAGCCGATTCATACTCTGTTTTCTCTAATCGTTTATCTCCTCCAATCGGCTTTGGCTTTAACTCTGAATCCAATGCATGATTTACCAAATTTCGTCGTTAACACCACCATGACCAAGTGGCTCTGAAAGTAGTGAGCTAATTTCCTGATGGCAATTAAGACTCCATACAGTAATTTCTGCACCTGGGGGTATCGTGTTTTAGATCTAGCCAGCACCTCGCTAATGAAGTAGATTGGCCTCTGAACCTTCTGGACTCGTCCTTCTTCTTCCCGCTCAACGACCAAGACTGTGCTGACCACTTGAAAAGTTGCTGATACGTAGAGTAGTAAGGGCTCTTGAGAATGTGGTGAAGCTAGCACAGGCAACGTCGTAAGGAAATCCTTAAAATTTTCAAAGGCTTTCTGGGCTTTCGGGGTCCACTGGAACTCGTCAGTTTTCTTGAGCAACTTGAAAAAAGGCATACCCATTCCCCGAGTTTGGAAACAAATTGGCTTAAGGCTGCCATGCATCCGGTAAGCTTCTGAACTTCCTTCTAAGTACTCGGCGGCTTCATGTTTCGTATTGCACTGATCTTCTCCGGGTTGGCCTCGATGCCCCGATGGGACACCATAAAACCAAGCAGCTTCCCTAACAGTAGTCCGAAGGTGCATTTCTCCGGGTTTAGCTTCATTCTAAAAGCACGGATATTAGCGAAGGTCTCCTCCAAATCAGCAATCAGGTCTTCTTTTTGTCTTATTTTGATGACGACGTCGTCGATGTAGGCCTCCACATTCTTTCCGAGTTGGGTCTGTAGGCATCTTTGGATCATGCGCTGATATGTAGCCCCTACGTTCTTTAAGCCGAACGGCATCTTGATGTAGCAATAGGCTCCAAACGGATGATGAAAGACGTCTTTAGGCAGTCGGACTCCTTTAAACTAATTTGATGGTACCTCGAATAGAAGTCGAGAAAGCTCAGAAGCTCACAACCAGCGGTCGAGTCAACGACCTGGTCGATCCGTGCTGACCCGAAAGGGTCCTTGGGGCAAGATTTGTTGAGGTCGGTGTAGTCAACGCACATACGCCATTGTCTTGTTGGCCAACCAGTCGGGATGGTAAACCTCCTTGATGAATCCTGCAGCCAAAAGCTTGGCGAGCTCTTCCTTGATACCATCTTTCTGATCCTGCGTGAAGTAGTGAAACCGTTGTTTAATGGGTTTAGCGTCCTCTTTGACATTCAGTGAGTGCTCAATCACCTCTCTAGGAATACCAGGCATATCAGATGGTTTCCACGTGAATATATCTTTATTATTCTGTAGAACGGTGATGAGCATGCTTTTCTATTTACAATCTAGCTCGGCACCTATTACAGCAGTTTTGGAGGGATCCGAAGGATCAAGCAGAATCTTCTTCGTCTTGGCATCACCTTCCCCCAACTTAGTTAGCTTCATGGTAGGGACTTCTCCTTCTTTAGATGTCGATGCCGCCAGTTGGACCTCTTATTGGCCGAGTAACCTCTCATGAGATTGGGCCATATCGCAGCTCTCCTTGTCGCATGTAAGGGCTTGCTTGACGTTGCTGCGCAAAGAAATAACTCCTCGCGGTCCAGGTACCTTCATCATTAGGTAGGTGTAGTGAGGAACCACCATGAATTTGGCGAGTGCTAGTTTCCCGAGGATGGCATGGTAAGCTTCTTCAAAGTCAGCTACTTCAAAGCTGATGTTCTCAGTATGAAAATTTTCCCGAGTTCCAAAGGTCACCGGAAGAGTGATTTGCCCGTGTGGTGTAGTAGATAATCCTGGGATTACTCCATGAAAGGAGGCCGAGCTTGGCTTCAACTCGGTTCTTGGGATCTGCATCTTGTCCATCGTCTTGGCGAAGAGGATAGTAAGGGCGCTGCCACCATCCACGAGGACACGCTTGAGCTTGATATTGTGAACGACCGGTTCTAGTACCAGGGGATACCACCCTGGGTGAACCACTTGGTCAGGATGATCTGAGCGGTTAACCGTGATGGCCACTTCCGACCATCGTAGGTATTGGGGGACTTCGAGTTGTACTGCGTTGATTTCCCTAACGGTCAGCTTCTGCTTCCGCTTTGACTCATAGGCGAGTGGTCCTCCAAAGATATGGTTCAACTCGGCTCTTGGATCTTGAAAGGGTTGCACGCCGCCGTCTTCGTCATCCTTCTTGGTTCCTGAGATTCTGGCGTTGTCAGTCGGCTTTTGAAGTTGTGCAGCGTAGTGCTCAGCGAATTGCTTGTAGATGAAATAGTCTTTAGCTACATGGTTTTGATTCGGATGATGCGTGCACTGGGCGTTCATGATCTTGTCGTAAGCATTGACACCCAGGCGTTGCTACTGATATGTTGATGTCGCAGCCACCAGGTCCTCGGGCTTGTGCTTGTGATACTTCTATCCGCCGTTGTTATTGCCTTTCTCCTTCTTGGGCCGTCAGCTGCTTCCCAACTACTTGTCGTGGCGTGATGCTTTAATGGCGTCGTTTGACTTGGCGTAGGAGTTGGCTGTCTCGAACATCTTCTTGACCATCCTTGGAGGCTTGCGCCCAAACTTGCCGATTAACAGCTCGCTACGGACGCCCATATGAAAAGCGGCAATAATGACGTCGTCGGTGATATCGGGGATCTTGTTGCGCTTCTCAGAAAAACACCGGATGTAATCTTTTAGGTATTCGTCAAGCTTCTGGATCACATTGTAAAGGTCAAAGTGGGTCCCTATTCTCTCGAAGGTGCCTTGGAAGTTGGCAATAAAGTGGTCACGAAGCTCATTTCAAGAGTCGATTGAGCCCCTTGGCAAGCTAGCGAGCCAATTCCTGTCTGAGTCGACAAGTGGCACCGGCAAGTAATTTGCCATAGCCTTGTTATCTCCTCCTGCTACGCGGATGGCGAGGGGTTAGTCTTGCCGTCATACTTCTCAATCCTGGTGGGCTTGAAACCACTCGGCCAATCCACTCGACGTAGATTGCGGGTGAAGGCAGGTACTCCCTTGTCGCCGTTGTCGGAATAGCCCCTCCGGTCTTTGCGGGGGTGCTTGTTGCGCTCACGATAGCGTCGGTCGAGCACCTCCCTCAGGTCACTCGGCGCGGGCCTCCGGGAGTCGCTTTGGTAGCTGAAGCTGTTTCTGTGGTGGTTTCAATTGTTGGCGGATGGTCTGTTGCGACGCCTGTCATGAGAGTTAGCTGACTAATCTGCGTGTTTCCATCCTTCATGGTGGTGAGCTTCATGTGCCTTGCCATGGCCGGAGTTGGGCTCGGTTCTTCTATAGTCTTTGGACCGCAAAGGCAGTAGTCGGCTATCTTCTGGAGTTTCGGCCAAGGATTTAGTGACTCCTCGACTTGGGCCTGCTGGAGCTATAGCTGCAACCATGGTCTTAACTCTGTCGAGGATCGGGGTCACATTAGGTGGAGCGACGTCCATGACGGTGTCGATGAGGGTGAGTGCCGCGATTGCGTTCTGATGAGGCATGAGAAAAATGTTGGTGTTGTCGACTTGGGTCTGAAGTATGGCCTAGCTGCGGCCAGATCTCGCTTCCTTCTGTCGTTGTCCTCCTTGCGTTGACGTTCTTCCTCCTGGCGCTTGCGTTCCTCCTTGAGCCTGGCCCGTCCCTCTTCCGCGACCCATCTGGCGGTAGCCGAGTTGGTTTCTCCGGCATCAGCCATGGAAACACCGAAAAAGAGGGGAGGGTAGAGGTCGTCAAAGTCGAAGCTGTCGGAGTATTTGGTGGAGATGTCGTAGAGGTCGTCGAAGTCTGAAGAGCTGATGTAGTCGGCGATCTCGGTAGATGAACAGGATCCGAGAGGCTGAAGCATAACGTCGATCTCCCCGGAGTATGGATCTGGTGTCTTCATGCGGGTATCGTGGTGCGACGTAGGCAGGTGGAACTTTCCCTAGTGGCATGAGGAACACCCGAGGGAAAAGAAGTTGGGGTAGGTCTCAGCAACGTTTGGTAACCCGAACGGCGCCGAGTAATTTTCTCCTTCCGACTGGATCGAATCCGAGTCGAGAAGAGAGATCTTGCCGAAGTCGTCAGTGATGAAGTTGAGGCTACCGAAGCGGTATGCCTGCCTTGGGGGGAAGGCGAAGTCGTCAATGCCTAGTGGAGATCCCATCGCACTTGTTCGGCGGAAAGCTTGACGCAACCCCTACCTGCGCGCCAATTGTCGAAACCTAACTTCGGCAATGAGAAAAGGGGTAGCGCATAAGAGCCAAACATGATGGGTTAGTAGACAAAGGGATTTAGGCAGGTTTAGGCCTGCTATCAAGAAGTAATACCCTACTCCTGGTTTGGGGAATATATCCGCCGAGTTGCATATTGATCTCATGATCTGGGGGTTTAAGAATAAGCTAAGCTATTGCTCTCTCTCCCTCTCAAGGAACATCCTGCCCTCCTTATAAAGGTTCAGAAGGCAAGCTCATAAGCCAGAGACCTACCCACATACGGTATAGGACTCCTAAGAATTATCTAAAATACTACCGACTTAAGACTATAAGCCGTGCCTTGATACACAAGGCAACGTAACATTTAAGTCCTAAACCGTTACATAATCATCTATTATAGCCTATCCCCTATATCAATCGGATAGGCCACCCATGTGGATATGTGGTACTCATAATCTTCACATGTACGTTCAGTTATGCAACGGCACAAACGAAGATAAAGTTTCTGCAACTAAAAGCCAGTGACAACAGCCTCATATAGCTCCTTCAGTCAATGTTGAAGCTTCACACCAGAACACGCAATTTCACAATTGACAATAACTCGAGATCACTTAAATCAGGACACCCTAAACGACAGTATTCATTATTACATTCAAAAGTCCAGTTTAAACATCCATTCTTTGTTGGACAACACATTCATATCAATCTAAACCATAGAGTTATTCGCTCAAGCAAGCAAACCAATTTCACGTTTAGAAATAAGATATAACAGCTAAAAGGATTCATGTTCCTATCACCGAGCCAATATAAACGATCTATATGATTAATACTCCATCTCTACCAAGCTTCAAATACAACCGGCGCTTTGTTGAATGCTTCAATTGCTATTTGACTGAGCAAGTCATCAGGCCTTGAAGAAGCATTCCTCATGCACTTCAATTTCTGCATCACATCCCAAAAGTTAAACCAAGCAAACAGAATGAATAAAAACAATAAGATCAACGATTTGGATAGATCATAAGAAGTAGCCATCCTCAATCCGCACCAAGTTCTTTTCTCTGATGGAAAAATATTGGAATAACCAATTTCCAGAGATATGCTCCACAGCAGTCGACTCCATACAGTACAAGGTTCAAAATCCACGACAAAACCAATTGCAACCCAAATTTATATTACAGGATATTATGTTTTCTATATTATTGTGCAGTTTTCAAATAATGTAAACATGTTGCTTACTTAGTGGCATTTACTTTCAAATATTTGTATTATTTTTCAAGTTTGATCCAACTCTACCCCCAAATCGTTAATATATGTTATTATCCCTAAAATTTATATATTAAAATGTTTTTTAACCAAAATTAGTAAAAATCAAAATTCTGTAAAAAAATAGGCCGAATTCAGCAAAACACTCAGGCTGTGTTTGTTTGGTTGAGTTAGGAACTCATTCCCTCCGTACGGAAAATGGAGCGACTCATTAGCACATAATTAATTAAATATTTACTTTTTTTGAAAAATGGATTAATATGATTTTTTAAGGCAACTTTTGTATAGAAACTTTTTGTAAAAAACGCACCAGTTAGCAATTTGAAAAGCGTGTACGTGGAACACGAGGGAGGCGAGTTGGGAACTCCTTCTGCCAAACATGGCCTCAAAGTTTTTGTAATTTCACTATTTTTGAACCCCAGGAAACTTTGTTGTAAAAAATAAAAATTCCTGGATACTGGCTTAGCATCTGCCAAAAGGACACACGCCCAGGAACAGAACATATATATGTGCAAAATATGAAGATATGTTCTTACGGTTGCGTACACCTGCAGGTTACAGCCTACCATCAACCATGTAACGCCCTTGTTTTGTCATGGCGTTAGTGGAAAAACCTGATCTTCAAAAACCCTATTTGTGAAAGCTTGCTCTTCGGTTGTGCTTCATTGTGCTTCTTTGTCTCTTCACGTGTCTCTCTCTATCTCTCGCGCACATGCGCGTCTCCTCTCTTTCTCTCTCGTTTTCGGCCTCCTCCTTCACTTCCACCGCCGCAACCGTGCCCCCCCAAACCCACCACGCCATCGTCGTTCATCCGTTGCACGCGTCGGAGGAGCCAGTGCGTCCGTGGATGTGTGACGTGGACTTCGGGCACCCGCTTCTCTCTATTCCTTGGCCCGAGGCCGAAGCAATTATGCTCTGCGCCACCGGCCTCTCTTCACGGCGCCTCTACCCGTTGCAGTACCTTCCTCCATTTCCCCTCCGTCCCTCTCTTCCCTAGGTAGCTAGCTAGCTCGCCACCGTGTGCCCTTGTGCGTAGATGCCGCGTTAGCCTTGTTACCACTCGCTGAAGCTCGCCGCAGCGCCATTGCTCCAAGCCAGGCAATGTTTCCCGTCGCTGCCGTGTCTTAGTGCTGCCCATGCCCTCTTGTTGCGTGGAATGGCTTCGTGGACCTCCCGTCCCGGTGAATAGAGTCGTCGCCGCTCTAGCGAGGAACCCCGCTTAGCTCGGTGGCGATAGCCATTGTCGTGATTTGCCTCCGCCAGTCCCTCTCCATCGAATCCGAGCCGTTGACTCCTCTCCCCTCATGCTGCTCGTCACTCCGTTGTGCTCCCTGTCCGTTGAAGCACCATGTGCTCTCCTGGTGAACGCCGTCGCCGCTCATCGTCGGATGCTGCCCTGGTCGTCGTCTACCTCCCGCCATCTGACATGGCCACCACGTTAGCACCACATCACCACTTCTCCCTCCTTCCCATGCACGCAGTCCACAGAGAACTGAGAGGCTACACGTGGGCCCATCATGCATGAGTCCACCCAGTGCACCGAAGTTGAACCCTTTCTACCGAACCCTAGTGCCACGTCCCGCGTGCGCTTGGTCCATGTGGACCATGTCGCTGATAGGTGGGCCCCACTCAGGACCTCGCGCGGACTGTCGCCCACTGGCCTGCCTCGCATGCGCGCCCCATGGGTTGCGTCCTCGCTTGGCCCACTCGGCCCCTCCTCTTCCTTGGCCATTTTGCCTGCATGGACCATGCCTCGGTGCTGGCCCAACCTGCCTTTGCTTGTGCGTCTGCTCGGCCATCGGCCATCTTCTCTCGTACATCGGCCCGCTTCGCTCGGCCGCGCCCACGCCTCGCTTGGGCCATGTCTTGTGAAACCCAAAATTCTAAAAGTCATCTCTCCTTACTTTTTCTTTTCCAAAAATTTCTATAATCCTTTTTCCTTTAGACAAAAAATCCAATGATCTTAGGAAATTCATATCTCCTCAACCGTTTGTTCGATTGACTCTGTTCAACTTCCAAAATTCCTGAAAACTCGAGATCTATCCAATGGTGCATGTAGTGGTCTTAAATAGGATCTTTTATTTGGCCGTTTTGTTGAGTTGTGTCCTTTTGCGTGTAGCTTCAGAGCCCAAGGAGTGCTAGTGCGCTGAGTATGAGGAAGAAGCTAAAGATCTCGAGCAAGGCAAGTCACCTTTGATCAATTGAGCGCATAATTTCAAATTAAGTAATACATTTTCCAAAATATGCATCTGTAGGTTACACTTACAATGTTGACCGTGGTTGGCAATATAGCCGGCAAGCCTTACCTATAATTGCTGCATTTGACTTTCTTGATATTTGAATTACCCGTAACTCCCTTGTCGCCTATTATGTTAGGTCTCGGTATTTGTGCTCTTAGGCTTGAGTATCGATGGCCCTGCTCAAATTTAAAATAATCAACTAGGTAAAACTAGGGATTACAAAATCCTTCAAAAAACTTGACACCTGGGTTGGTACCTTGAAAATAAAATGAGTTTCCGACGCTCGCAGTGCGGGAGACGTACTAGTAGTACGATTTTCCCGTTCTCACCCTTAAGGACCAATTCCTTCGAAATTTCATCCAAACATAACAAGTGCGACCACATGGGTGAATTGGGACACCCCTGGCTGAGTACTTAGCTAGGCCAGGGAAATCTTGATGCCAAGGAACAAGTGGAATCGCTGGGGTGGTGTTGGGGAGGACCACTAGGCTTTATGGCATAGTATGGTCTGGGACTTAACCTGGTGTTGGTCAGTGAGACCCCTCCCGTCGGCAAAAGGTGACCCTGAGTCGGCTTTCCAAATGCATTGCCGTGAAGGCCTCAAGGTCACCAGACATGGTTGTTTGGCACGGGCTGGGTGACCCGGGTTAGTAACGTCGTGTGGGTAAAGTGTACCCCCCTCTGCAAAGGTTAACAAATTGTTCGAACAACCGTGCCCATAGTAATGGGTGAATGTGAGGTGATTCCTTAGTGTAGTTTTATTTGACTACTGCTTTGTGAACTGTTGTTGGTATATGAGAATCTTTTCAATGGCTTATCTTGTGGCTGTCGGGAACAGTCGGACTTGGGAAGTCCACGTATCTGTTGGTAAAGAGCCACTTAAGTAGATGAAATCAATGAATAAATTACACAAGCTCCGGCCGGATGAGTTGTACTCTCTCATCCGCACCACTGAGAAGCACTCACTTTGTTGATTCTAAGAGTTTTAAACTAAAATTGAATGAGAAAATAACCAGCCTTCCCTTGAAGCTTGCATTAAACATTTAATTCCATGGCTTGCTGAGTACTTTATTGATGCAAAACATGGCGGCCTGAGAGATTTGCTTTACTCTAGTGAAGGTCCAAATCTTGGAAAAAGGGTTCAGGACATGCCAGGTTGTTTGATCCTGCAACTAACAAGATATTCAAGCAAAACAGGTTAGATAAACGATAGCAAATCGGCCGATGAGTCAATGACGTACCGTATGGACCTAGCCGATGTGATCTGATCGAATCGGCTGTAAGGTATAAGATGTATAAATTTAAATAAGCCTAAATCATGCACCATCGGCTGTAGATGTTACCAAATATGTAATCTATGAATTAAGATTACATCTGATTAAGTCGTAGCTGATGATATCATGATTAGGTTAAAAACAGATATCGTATCGGCTAATACTCCGATATAGCCTTATACAAGAAAATCAATCTACGTAAATATATTATGACAAGCTTGATATATTTAACTAAAGTGATATCCTTGTATAAGGTGCAGATATAACATGAAAAGCATGATTAAAAGAATTTAAGCAAGACTAAGGAGTTATATCAGATAAGATCGGCTGAAACTTCGATGCTAACCTTATTGCAAACAAGAAACATGCTAGAGATCATGGTTCTAATTATGATTAGGGCTGATGTAGCACAAAGTGTAAAAAGATGCATGATATCTAGACAATCAAGTCTTTGAATGTTTTTCATGGTGGTAGATACCTTAGCTTATCTAAGCCAATATACTAATTTAGCCGATACCGACAAAACCTTAGATAAGGCCTGGCCGATACAAGTAAATCAAGTCATCAATTTAGATTAGCTAAGTTATGTGGTAATTAACAAGCCATACCTCCAGCTAAAAATCGAAACCGACGCCCAACTCGAAGCAAAAACTCGTCGAAAAGCAAGAAGAAAATTGTGGCGATGCACCGAAAGTGTTTATTGAACTGTCTTTGTTTTTTACAATACCTCGGGCTTATATTCATACCCATACATACAAATCTTGTCCTTGCCGGACACTATTCAAAACATTCCTAAACAAACATGTCCTAAGTGGACTCTTACCACAATATTATAAAACAAAACTAACTCTTATTCCTAACTAATAGATACAATTGCCTATTCTGGACTCAATTCCAAGTTGACAATATCTTCCAGTCCTTCTCCGAAACCAACACGATGCTAGGCTACTCGTATCAGCATTGCCGAGTCTGATTCCATATCTGCCGATACAGCTCCAGCCGATGTACTGTCTGTTCATGGAAATCACCTTATCACTTCAAATCCGGTTCGGATCCAATCTTCATTGCTAGCATATCCTTACCAAATTTTGCTATTAACACATGCCCCCAATTCCAGAGTATAAATCGATATGCTGCGGAATTATCTCTTAGATCCACAAAAAGCTAGGGTTTCCGTGTCTCGACCGTTACTAGCCCTGTGCAATAAATACCAATGGTTTTGGTCCTAGACTTCACGTCGTTACTTGCTAACTGACGCCCAAAATCGCGCAAGCTTCCTCCTTTTCTCCGACGACCTCGTCGATGATGCAAACTTCCCGGTGATGACCTCCATCAATCCCTCAACGTCCCTCTTCCTTCAAGCTCAATGGGCACCATCATCGACGTTCCCCTGGTAAGCTTCTCAGAACTTTTAAGCTTTATCGTCTTCTCTTGATCACCGTCTCATTCTAGGTCGAATTTTTCTCTTAGATCCCCTTTCTCGGCAAACTTTTGATTTCTCCCCTTTTTTCTTCCACTTTAGCACCTAAGAGACCAAATTGCCATCCCTTTTTTGAAAGAACCAACCCAATATTTTCTCGGGCCGATGGGCGATACAGACCCATGTTAACTTATCAATGCTGAAACCGAAAGGATTCCTTACAAACAGACTAAGCCTAACTTAGTCGATTGGCAAACAATGTTTAGATCTTGGCCCTCAAACTTGGATGGATGGAAAAACTGGTATAAGAGAATATCGGTTGCTAAGCAATCTATGTGGGAAGAAGTAGGAATAGCTCAGTGCCTAGCTCTGTCCTTAGCCAATATGAAAAGGGATGAACCAATGCTATTATCGGCTGCATATTTCTGGTCCGATACCCTTAATGCCTTCCTGTTTGGTCAAGGGCCGATGACCCCCACTCTGCTTGATATGAAGATGCTTACCAGCTTGGATATTGCTTCATCGGCTAACCCCTCCTCCTTGAAAATTAAGTGTGAGCATAAGTTATCAACAAAAAAATGTGGGTGGCTGGTCAGATTACATAGCTAAGCACATCGGCACATGCCTAGTGACAAACAGGGAACACATAGCTGTCCTCAATCTCTGGCTAGAAAAATTTATCTTCTGTGGATCAACCTGTGGCCCAACAGCAAACATGCAACACCTGGCTCAAGCACTAGTAGCAAAGAAATCCTTCCCCTTGGGCAAACTTTTACTTGGAGCCCTATACCAGATGCTCAATCAATCAACAGCCAAGCTTCTACTAGGAAACCCTATCTGTTATGGAGGTCCTTGGTGGTTCCTACAGCTCTGATTAAACTTGTACACCATCAATGTTGCTGAGAGAACCGCCCTATACTCATCTAGCTTTCCATCGGACCACTCAGATGACGAAGAAGTTAGTACCCACCGATGGATGTCCTTTGGCAAAGCAGCATCGGCTTATCCAAGATCAGGGCCATCGGCTGAGGCTTTTCAAAAATGGTTTGGCCAGTTCTATGATGGATTTGCTAGGAGTGCAAGAGTATGGTTCCCATATGACAGCTTTACGAACTATGAACTCCGAGCCGATTTCAGGCTTAATGACTTGAACGATGCAGCCGATCCCAGCTCAAGGGAAAACTTTGTATCGGCCATCTCTCCGTGCATCCTCCGAACCGGGGTATCTCAAGGCTGCAATGTCCAAGTGTCCTATGAGTTCTATCATCCAACATCGGCTGCAAGACAACTTGGTTTGGGCCAGCTTCCCATTAGCTTGTACTTCACAAGAAAAATCCAGACAAGGGGTATTGTGACATCGTCTCTCCAAATGGATAGAATTCTGAACATTGAGGGCCCTATGCTTGGATCCTTGAACCATGTCAACATTCATCTTCTACGAAGCCAACTTTTTGACAAGTGGTGGAGTGAATGGAAGAAGCACCTATTTCACTTATCGGCCAGCTTCTACTTGAGCACAGTCGTCCCATCAATCAACCCTCAGGTAAATTACCCCTGTTCTCATTTTCAATGAACTTCACACTCTGTCTTCAGAAATTATCAAGCTTTCTCGTTGCAGGTTCCAAGCACTCTTTCTCGAGCCCAAAGTATTAGTAGCCAGCCAATTGTATACGCGTAGGCCCTGATGCCATCAGGAGAATTAGCTCCATCAATCATCAGCTTCACTGTTCCCATAGTAGCATCTTTGCTACAAGGCCAAATCAGAGAGTTGATATCAAAAGCTAGTGAGAAGCGCAAGCAACCAACCATCAAGAAACTGTCAAAGAAGCCAAAAGCTGTATCCCCCAGGAAACCTGCCAATAGTAATCCCCCTCTTGATTCCGACGTCGAGGAATTCTTCGATGAAGCAATTATGGACGAAGAAATTGATGAAGCTGTTGCCGATACAAGCGACAATTGAACCCAAGATGCAACCGATCCAAGGCTAGCCGATGCAGCAACACCTACTAAATCACAGGGCAAGTCCAATGTCCAAGCTCCACCCCAACCACGCCAACGCAGAACAATTCGCAAGGTGAAGGTAATATACAATTCATCTTCAGACTTAACTTTCCTCAATATGCTACTAATACTTGTCTTTTGTAGCCAAAGACTGCATCGGCTATGTCTAAGGACAGACATTTTCTGATGCCTCCCTTGTCTCCAAGCCCTCAAGCTTCTCCAATAGCATCGATCATCTTCCAAAACCCTTTAAGTTTGTAAATATCGGCCGATATAGAAACACTTGACATTTGCTCCTTTTTTAGCCAAAGGCTCCATCGACTACTCCCCATCGACCAGTTCCAAGTGATCAAGCAACTTCTGCCACTGGTAGCCAGCATGGGGAAGAGCAACAAACAACTACTGTTGCGCCGATAGCCCAGGTAAACTTATCAACTCACAATTTGTTATTGGCTCAATCTTGTTCACTTCTAACCATCAACCTTGTCTTGTAGAATCTGATTGATATGTTCTCCTTTGATATAAGACAATTCTTGGATGACGAGGACGAAGAAACAACCAGCAAGACTAAATCCCCAATCTCTGACGACATAAGAGCAAGGCTCTTGGACCTAGCTGATCGGCTTGGATCCTCCTTGGTTGCCAACTGTGGGCCGATTAGAGAACGCTTCCAGGAGATCCAAGATCAGCTCCTTGAAGAAATTGCAAACATGATGTCCTCGGCTATGTTCCTTGAGCAATATCAAATCAAACTTCAGAGGGCCAAGCAGAGAATAGCCGATCGGCTTGAACATCAGAGCATGGAGGCAACCATTCAGACTAGCCGACAACAAGTTAATGAGAACAAGGCCATGTTGGATGAACTGATCGCTGGTCCAGAGGTAAATCAAAAAGTGCTTGATGAGCTACAACAGTAAGAGGTTGACCTCCTAATGAAGTTGAGAGAAACCCGCACCAAGATAACTGAGGCCAAGCAAAAACTAGTCGATTTCCCAAAAGCCATCAAAGATCAAATGGCCAAGTTAAAAGCATCGGCCAAACATCTGGCAGGACTCAACAAGACCCTTACGGTTGTTCCTAGAACTGAAGCCGATGAGACACGCATAATTGATGAAGTTGAACAAATTCACCTGCGTGCGATATCGGCAATCTAAAACTTTTTGGGTTGATGTAAAAACTTTAAGTCTGTAAGACATTGATCTCGAAATGTAGAAACTTTTGTATAATATATTCATCAGCTTCATAGCTGATTTTAGCTTTCACACTTGCATCTTTTTATGCAACTTATGAATTTTTAGTCTAAGGGCGATAATAGATATCGGCCATCTTGAGGCGATGTATCCACACATTGACTTTATCACATATCGGCTTAGCAACCGATTATGAATTGATCCAAACACTTGGGTAATACTTCAAATATTTTCCATCCAAAGCCTTCCCAAATACTTCTCCATCAAGTCCTTCAAGCATGTATGTATTTTTAGGTACACAACAATGAATCCGATAGGGTCCTTCCCAGTTAGGCAACCACTTTCCAAACTTGTTATCCCTTGTCCCTATCAGCAAAATCAATTTAAAAACAAGTTCTCATTCCTCAAAAGTCTTTGGCACAACTTTTTAATTATAATGCCTTGAAACCCTTTGCTTATCCCTTTTGATTTTCTCTAAAGCACACAATCGGACTTGTGCCAAGTCTTTTAAGTCATCAATCATCAAACTATGATAATCATTGGCCGATAAATCATTTGGCAAAGAAATCTTTCTTGAGCCGATGCTAGTTTCCTAAGGCAAAATAGCTTCATGCGCATATACAAGCTGATAAGGTGGCACTTGTGTAGCTCCATGACATGCCATTCGATAAGCCCATAGTAAATCGGCCAGAGTACTATGCCACTTTTTAGGTTGTTCTGCAATCTTCCTCCTAATCAACCTGATCAAACTTTTGTAAGAATCTTCAGCTTGCCTATTAGCTTGTGGATAATAAGGAGATGAATTCAATAGCTTTATGCCCATACTATTAGTAAACTGAACAAACTCATCGGCTACAAAGATAAATCCTTGGTCTGCTGTTGTTGGCGTAGAATTTAGACCCGCCTTGCAATCAAATGGGTTTCATGTTTCCACGGCGGCCTGGGAGATCTGCTTAGCTCCAGTGCAGGTCCAAAGGCTTGCCTAGGTGTGTATAGGGCATGCCAGTTGATTTGATCTGCAATCAACAAGATAAACAAGTAAACCATGTTAGAAAACAATGGCCGATCGGGCGATAGGCCGATGTCGCATTGTCGTGACCCAGCCGATAGGGCAAAGCTATATCGGCTTACTTGTGATAAAGTAAGACTAAAATGTAAATCTAGTCCCATCGGCCTTCATCAACATGTTAATGTCAATTAATGGCATCGGCCGATGAGGGATACAAGAGGTAGATACACTAGCTAATACTCTAGTGTGAATCTATATGAACCAATCGGCCAATATAAATATATTGATCACAGACAAGCCCTAAAGAGTAATCTATGACAGATACATTTATATTCATCGATTCATTCATGTAGATGGCAAATACATATAAAAATATTATGGTAATCACATGTATTAGATAAGACCGGCTGAAACCCCGGCACTATCCTTAATTACAATCGAAAACAAGCTTTGAGTTAAATATCAAAATAGGACTAAGGTCGATGGCAACTCAAAGTGTGCTTTGAGACTTAACACGAAGAAAATCAAGTCGTCGATTGCTTTTGGGGATGGTGGATGCATTGAAAGATTTAACTAAGCATAATAATTAAACCACCGTCGGCAATAAACCCTAAAACGAGTTAATCGCTGGCGAAGCATAATTAAGA
Organism: Oryza officinalis; assembly: GCA_008326285.1. Lineage (NCBI taxonomy): Eukaryota > Viridiplantae > Streptophyta > Magnoliopsida > Poales > Poaceae > Oryza > Oryza officinalis. The sequence continues at coordinate 20,784,143 of BDMV01000006.1, forward strand.
CACTTACCAAAATCGAGGCTTAACGTGCCTAAAGCGACATGCTAGCCCCGACGATGTAGATCGTCGGGTACGAGTTCTTACCTCTGCTTTGGGGAAGCAAGAACTCGTCGAAAGCTAACCTCTTGCGAGGGTTGGCGATGCACCGAAAGTAGATTAAACAAGATTGTTTGTTGTATTGTGTTGTGAGAGAATTTCTATGTACAAACTACCGGGATATTTATACCCGAGATTACAACATTGTCCAGATAGAACACGATCTTATCTACAACTTAACAAACAAGTCTTTGCGCAGACTCTTGCCATAGATTAGATCTAAACCTACTTGATTTACAAGATACAATTGCCTAAAACCGAGCCTTATCTCTATTTGGCGACCTCCTTGAAGCTTATCTTGAGCCCAAACCAAGCCCATACTAACTTTCTTAACTTCCTGTCTCTGTCGGCCAACAACCACGTTGAATCCGTATCGGCCGATACGCCTTTCCGGCTGACACCATTTCCAGTCCGATACGCTCACCGAGTCCGATACAAGACTTGGTCCAACTCCAACTTAGCCCTTCTTCTCCGCATTGGTTTTCTCTTTCCTCTCTGAGTAGATTACGAAAATCTGCTGTTAACATATGCCCCCCAATTCCGCTTCATTATATAATGTGGTGGAATTAGCTCCGAAGAGCCCATCGACTTCTTCGCTAGGGTTTGTCCGAAAACCGCGCAGATCCAAATTTACAATCTTCCACCACCGATTTCTTTGCACCGTGCTCCATCGACCACCTGCGCCTCTCGACTCCGGTGACTCCTCGGCGTCCTCTCAACATTGACCCCTTCACTGACGACCTCTTCAACCGCATCAATGGCCTCTCTGCCATTCTACACCTCCAAGATCCCCGTGGTGAGTCAACCCTTTCCCGAGTTCAGATTTTAATTTTACCGCCGAGTTTTTCCAAACTTGGGCTTCTGTTCTTGCCCCCCTATTCTTATCTTCCATTGCTGCTCATATGCTGTAGGTCTTCAAGAACCAGATCCCAATCCCCACCAACAACAAATCACACCGGTTCCTGCTGGGCCCCATGGGCAACCCTGACCCCACTTGGCTAATCAATGCGGAGACGAACAGAATCCCGCTCAAACAAATCAAGCCCAATGTCTCTTCATGGAAGCACACCTTCAGGTCTTGGCCGTCGAAGCTTACCGGCTTTAGGACTTGGTACAAGAGGATTGCAGCGGCCAAGGAAGTCCACTGGGATGAGATAGGAATCGGCCAATGCATCGCTCTATCCCTGGCCGATGCCAAGAAAAATGAGCCCCTTATGTCAGCAGCCACATACTTCTGGTCCAGCACTCTGAATGCTTTTTTATTTAGGCAAGGTCCGATGACCCCGACATTTATAGACATCAAAATGCTGATAGAATTGGACATACATTCTGTGATTAATCCCTTCAACCTCATTATCAACAGTACCCACAAGCTGAAGACCAAAAAAATTGGAGGTTGGTCTGGATATGTAGCTGAACACATGGAAACAGGATCAGTTTCAGAAAGAGAGCATGTGGCCTTTCTGACCTTGTGGCTAGAAAGATTTATCTTCTGCGGATCAACCTGCGTCCCTACTCTGAACTGCCAACATTTAGCTCAAGCCTTGGTTGAGAAGAGACAATTTCCTCTCGGCCGATATCTTCTTGGGGCTGTTTATCGGCTGCTCCATTCTGCCACTCAAGATCTAATGCTGAAAAGGACAGTGGCACATGGAGGTCCATGGTGGTTCATCCAACTCTAGTTAACAATCTATACCAACACCATGGTCGATCGGCCTCCACTGTCAGACTCTGCCTTCCCATCGGACTACACGGACAATGAGGATCCTACATCCAGGAGGTGCATGTCCTTTGGAGAAACAGCTTCAGTATACCCTGGAGCAGATCAATCGGCCGAAGAATTATCCGCCTGGTTTGTCTGATTCTACACCGGCCCTCCATCAGCCAAGATGGACATGTTCGTGTATCCCTCGGACTCCGATTTTGAGCTCCCTGCCGATCTGACTCTGGGCGAATTAAATGATGATATGGTATCAAGAGAGCTCTTCATGATCGGCATCACCCCTTGCTTACTCCCGGTAAGCATATTTCAAGGCAGGAACAACAGTTTATCCTATGAATTCTATAACCCCATGATAGCTGCGAGGCAATGCGGGCTTGGTCAGCTCCCCATCGGCCTGCATTTCCATCGGCTCCTAGAGAGAAGGGGCACTGCCTCATCGGCCCTGGTCATGAGCAAGGTTCTGGAAACCAGGATTCCAAATTTGGGAGATTGCGACCAATTATGGCTGAGTCCCTTCATCCACATCTTCTTCCAATCATGGTGGCAAGAATGGACTTCACACCTCTTGCACCAATTGGCCAGGTTCTACTTGACAGAACTTATTGATAACATTAGTCCTCAGGTTCCTGACGCCCCAATACCATCAGTCAGCAACAGCGGACAAAAAATAGCCTAAGCTCTGGTACTAGCTCCGTCAGGCAAGTCTGTCATGGAATCGACTATCGGCCTCACCGCTCCGAAGGTGTCATCACTGCTCCAAGGATTGATAGTCAAAGAAGCTCCTAAAAGGAAGGCGCCAGTAAAAGAAAAGATTCAGAAAATTAGCAAGAAACCCAGGGCTGATGACCAGGCCGATCTTGAAGAGCTAGACCCCTTCATGGAGGAATTCCTCGATGACCAGGTTATGGAGGAGGAGGTTGATGCAGCAGCCGCTGATCTGCCTGAGGAGAACCCATCGGCCAAGACCGCTAAAGACCCATTGGCCACAACCACCATGGTGCCACCAGCCAATGACCCAACCGATGCCGCTCAGCCAAGAAGAACCAGACATGCAATCCGCAAGGTTCATATGATTCCTTTCCTGAATTTGTACAATCTTCTTGCGCTGGCATGTTATAACTCGATCCTTCACAGGTCCTTGCATCGTCTTTATTGAAGGAAAGAACTCAATCGGTCCTGCTGCCCAGGACTAAGAAAGCCACCATGCAAAGGCGTGAGCGAGCCAAGGCTCAATTGAGGACACCTTCTCCTTCTCCACCACCCCCTCCGATTGCTTCGGTAAGAGTTGATCCTTTTCCTTAACCCTCTGATAATATAGATCTGACCACCACTTTCTTGCCTTTCCCCAGTCGCGAGCTCCATCACCTGCACCACATCGGCCAACTCCCTCGCCCACCAGCTCAAGTCAACAAAAGAAGGCCGATGCAAGCACAGCCGACGCCTCGTCACAGGTAAACCAGATCACTTCGAATCCCATGCCAATTCCGTTCGACTGGGTTAACCATGCCCCATCTTGATGTTCACAGAATCTGGCCGATATGTTTTCTTTTGACATCGGCCAATTTCTTGATGACGAAGAAAAAGAACCACCTAGCATAGCCAAGATGTCAGTTTCTGAAGAGCTGAAGAACCGGCTGTCCGACATCGCTAATCGGCTGGAATCATCATTGGAATCCTTGGTGGAGAATTGCAATCCCATCAGGAGCAGGGTGCAGGAAATTCAAGACCAACTACCTAAAGATCTGATGGAGATCCTAACACCAGCCATCTTCTTGGAATAGTACCACTTCAAGCTTCATAGGGCTAAAGAAAGAATCGCGGAGAGGCGGGAACGAGAATGCTTGGAATCGGCCTTGACCGCCAGCAAAGCTCAGGTTAATTCTGACAAAACCAGGTTGGATGAGCTAGCCGTTGAGCCGATTGTCTTAAAGAATAGGCTCGAAGAACTCCACTGCCTCGAAGCAGATCTAGTGTCAAAGCTAGAAGCAACTCGCAAGGAGATCCAAGAAATTAAAGCTGGGATAGTTGCATCACCGAAGGCAATAGAAAATCAGACGGCAAAGCTAAAGGCATCGGCCAAATACCTTGCGACCCTGAGCAAGTCTTTGAAGCCGATTCCAGGGTCGATGGCCGATGACGCTCAAACAATAGAGGATATAGATCAGATTCGTCGTAAGGCCATTGCAGCTATCGAAAACTTCATAGGCTGATGTATTTTTGCCCTAACTTTTGTAACAGGACAATTTTATCTCTGAGTAACATATAATTTATCGGCTGAAAAGTTTTCAAAGTCCATAAATTTGATACCTTCTAACAAACTTGAAATGCAAAAACTTTGGATTCATCCGATAAGCTTGAAAAATCGAACTAAACTTTGAATCCATTCGATAAACTTGAAGAATCGCGTAGTATATATATGCCCCTCAAATTTTGGAAGATGAGGGCTCATGTTGTGAAATTTGAACTAAGGGCAATAATGGATATCGGCCATCTAAAGGCGATGCGTAATACATTGGCTGTTGTCATAAATCGGCTGGCAAGCCGATCATGAATCAATCCAGACGCTTGGATAGTATTTCTTTAAGTATTTTCCATTAAGAGCTCTGCCATACACATCTCCATCTAACCCTTTCAACAAATAGGCATTGCGAGGAACACATTGATGAATCCGAAAAGGACCTTCCCAATTGGGCGACCACTTGCCGAATTTATTATCCCTGGAACCAATCGACATTATTAATTTCCAAACAAAATCCCCTTCCTCGACAACAACTTTTCTGTTGTAATGACGAGCAACTCTATCCTTATCAGGCTTGATTTTTTCCAAGGCCCGCAATCGGACGTGTGCCAAATCATCTAACTCATCAACCATAAGATTATGATACTCATCAGCTGTCAAATCGTCTTGCAAGGCAATCCTTCTTGAGCCGATGTTAGTTTCCCACGGCAGAACAGCTTCATGTCCATAAACCAGCTGATATGGTGGCACTTGGCTTGCACCATGACACGCCATCCGATACGCCCAAAGGGAACCAGCCAGCGTTGTATGCCATCGTCTTGGCTGTTCGTCAATCTTTCTCTTGATCAACTTGATTAAGGTCTTGTTGGAAGCTTCTGCCTGGCCATTAGCTTGCGCGTAATATGGAAAAGAGTTTAACAACTTGATACCCATGCTATCGGCAAACTCAACAAATTCATCGGACACGAAGATTGATCCCTGATCTGTAGTCAATGTTTGTGGTAATCCAAACCAATATATGATATGCTCCTTGACAAACTGAATTGCATCCTTGGAATCAACCTTCTTAAGAGGGATGGCCTCAACCCACTTTGTGAAGTAGTCTGTAGCCACTAAAATATATTTGTGCCCTTTACTCGATGGTGGATTGATCTGTCCGATCATGTCTATACCCCATCCTTGAAACGGCCACGGCTTTATGATTAGATGCATAGCTGATGCCAGTGCTTGCTGAATTGCTCCAAACTTTTGGCAATCTTGACAACCTTTGTAGTACTTGAAACAATCCTCAAGCATGGTTGGTCAAAAATATCCAACGCGCTTCAAAAGCCATCTCATTTTATGGGCCGATTGATGGGTTCCACAAATCCTTTCATGCACCTCGCTCATAGCAACTTTGGCTTCTTCGAGACCCAAGCATTTAAGCAAGACACCATCAATCGTCCGATAATATAGGTCATCATCTAACAACACATAACATAGAACTTTGTATTTCATCTTTCGTGACACCGATTGAGAAGGGTTTCTCAAATAATTGATGATAGCAAACCTCCAATCATCAACATCCACGGCAGCGATCTGAACTTCAACATCTTTGGTCATCGGCCTGTATCCTGATGCCCCCTGAGCTAGATCATTGGCTTCAAAATTTTGCTTCCTGGGTATATGCCTCATTGTCACAATCTTGAAGGCCTGAAGCAATTCCTTGCATTCTTCATTGTAGACCTTGAGAATATCATTCCTGCATTCATACTCCCCAGAGAGCTGATTGATGACTAACTGTGAATCGCCGATGATTTCCACGGAGTCGGCCTCGACCTCTTGTAACAACTGCAAGCCTTTGAGAACAGCTTTGTATTCTGCTTGGTTATTTTTATAATGAGGCTTGATAGTAAAAGCAAACTAGAAGCTGGCCCCCCGAGGGGATATGATGACCAGGCCGATACCGCATCCATGCCTGCAAACAGACCCATCAAAATACAGTGTCCATGGTACGATATCTGAATATGCAATTGAATCATCTCTGTGTTGAACAATGAAATCGGCCAGGGCTTGTGCTTTGATCACTTTGGCCGATTCATACCTGAGGTCAAACTCTGTTAAGGCAAAAATCCACTTCCCAATTCTCCCTTTTAAAACAGGGGCCGATAGCATGTACTTCATCACATCGGCCTTGCTTACCACGATGCACTCATTGGAAAGTAAATAATGCCTTAATTTAGTACATGAAAAATATAGGCATAGACATAATTTCTCCACCGGCGTGTACCTTGTTTCGGCATCCAACAACCTCCTACTGAGGTAGAAAATAGCTCTTTCTTTACCATCAATGTCTTGAACCAACACTGAGCCGATGGATTTCTCATCGGCCGATAAGTACAGCCTGAATGGGACCCCTTTCTGTGGAGGGATTAAGACCGGAGGGGAACCCAAATATTCCTTGATGTCGTCCAACGCCTTTTTGCTACTTATCACCCCATACGAATTCTTGATCGTGCTTTATCTTTAATAACGGAGTGAACGGCTCTATCCTGCCTGATAGGTTTGATATAAAGCGCCGGACAAAATTGATCTTGCCTAGCAGAGATTGTAACTTGGTCTTGGTGGTTGGAGGCTTGATGTTTTTTATAGCGTCAATGTTCTTCTACGTAATCTCAATTCCTCTCTCATGGACCAAGAACCCTAAAAACTGACCGGCCGATACGCCAAAGGCACATTTGTTAGGGTTCATGTTTAAACCATATTTCCTTTGCTCTTTCTAGTACCTTACGCAAATCGGCCAAGTGCATATCGTACTCTTTGGACTTCACGACGACATCATCGATGTAAACCTCAATCAGCGAGCCGATAAGATCATGAAAAATATAATTCATAGCTCTCTGATAAGTAGCTCCAGCGTTTTTCAAGCCTAAGGTCATAACAACCCACTCGTATAGACCGATTGCCCTCGGACATCTGAAGGCTGTTTTGTGGATCTTCCTCGGCCATGAAAATCTAGTTGTAGCCTGTGTTCCCATCCATAAAGCTGATGATTTTATGTCCAGATGCAGCATCAACCAGCAAATCGGCCAATGGCATAGGGTACTCATCTTTTGCTGTTGCTTTGTTTAAGTCTCTGAAGTCGATACATACCCTAAGCTTGCCGTTTTTCTTCAACATTGGAACTTTATTGGAGACCCACTCCGCGTATCAGCAGGGTCTAATAAAATTGGTGTCGTAAAGCCTGGTGATCTTTGCTTTGATAGCTTCGTGCATATCGGCCTTGAACCTCCTAGGAGCCTGCTTAAATGGCCGATAGCCTGGTTTGATAGGTAACCGATGTTCTACAATCGATCGGCTTAACCCTAGCATCTCATGATATTCCCATACAAAACAGTCTATGAATTCTTTCAAAAGATTTATCAAATTATCCTTATATTCCCTTGGCAGGTTAGTACTTACATACGTCGGCCTAGGCCTATCACCTATTCCTATATCAACATCTTCGAGCTGATCGGCCGATGTAAAGCCTTGTCCCAATTTTCCGTCTAACTCATCCATCGCATCATCTGTGTAGGGACTCGCTCGCTTATCTTGTGCGATGAATGGTACATCTTTGTTAAAGCAACTGCTTATTTTGATCTTCAATCGTCTCGATGTCGCAATCAGTTACTTTGAGGAAATCGGCATCCCAGACTCGTCCGGATAGGCAATCGATTCCCTCCATCTCCCAAACTGCAAGATCGGCATTGGCCACGTGTACTGACCGATCGGCCTGCACGATCTCGACTTGGTCCCCTTGCCATTGTATGAGGCACTGATGCATTGTTGAAGGGACGCAACAATTTGCGTGGATCCAATCTTGTCCCACAACAGGCTGTAGGAACCCTTTCCATCAAAGACGAAAAAGGTGGTGGGTATCGTCTTGTTGCCACAGTGAGCTCTACGTTTAACACCCCCTTCGCCTCGGATGCGTTGCCACCAAAATCTTTTAGCACCATGTTGGTCTTGATGAGGTCTTCAGGCACTTTTCCAAGCTTCCTGAAAGTTGTATATGGCATTAAATTTACTGCCGCGCCGCCATCGACCAGCATCTTCGTCATCGGCCGCCCATTGACGAATCCCTTGATATATAACGGCCGGAGGTGCCTGTAGCTGGTGTCGGCCGGCTTGTCGAACACGGCTTGATCTGGTGAAAACTGTAGTCTAGCCGAGGACTGCTCATCGTCGGCTACTGCTTCATCGGCTGTCTGTACGCTGTATTCTGCTGGCAATTTGAAAACCATGTTAACAGAAGCCGATGCTAAGCCTTTTCCTTTTGCAGACGCAGGAGCTTGAGTTGATTTGGAGGTGCCCTCATCGGCCTTGGCCACTGCAGATTTTATCCTCCACTCCTTTTTGGTCTTGGCGGGCCGATGGGCTATTGTCGCCTGCTGCTCCTGGATCTGCTCCTTCCTCCTTAATCTCTGAACCCGCCGTTTTTGTGTCTTGCTAAACACGTCGCTTGGGCACCGTTGAGGGTTCTGGATTTGCTCGTCGTCCTCGGCCCGACGATCATGGTGCATCGGCCCAGCCTTTCATGTACAAACTTTCTCTGCTTGTTTGGCCGATGCACTGGTTTGCTCGAGCTGCCCTGGTGAAAGTCTTCTTCATTATTACATGCAGGGCACTCTTGGATCGATGGCAACCTCATCCCTTCATTCCAGCAGAACCGGAAAAATTCGCACTCCCAATGAGGGTCGTAGGAGTTATCCTGATCGGTGTAGTCATGTGCTTGCTCTTCCCGCCTTCGCTGATATTTTTTAATCAGGCCTTCTGAGGTCTGATGAGGCCGCTTGCCAGTCCGATGGCCATCACCATCAGCCCTGTCTGCCCGCACCATGTTGAGTGGGAACGGGTGACCCTCTATCTTCATCGGCCGCTTGGCTTCATCAATCTTGATCATGCCTTGTTCGATGGCCGATTGAATCTGTTGTTGGAAGATCTTGCATTCTTTGGTGTGATGCGGACATGTGTTGTGTCACTTGCAATATCTTCTCTTCTTGATTTCCTCGGCCGATGGCAGTACATGACCTACTGGCAGCTGAATCTGCTTTTCTTGCAGGAGTAGGTCAAATATTTTATCGGCCTTGTTGATGTCGAAGTCGTACTTATCATCCTTGTCGCCCTTTTTGGCCCACTGACATGTTGTTGACGTCGGCCAGATCGACGTCGGCATCTTCATTCGGGCCCACTCGGCCAGATCGACGTCGGCATCTTCATTGTCGTCTTCATCGGAGGCGTATTGATAGACTGTGCTGATCTTCTTTGTGAACTTCTTCGCCTCCTAGAATCTTTGTTCATGAGCCGATACCCGTTGTGCTAGCTGAGCTAGACTATCAAATTCCTGTGACGAGAACCTTTCTTGTATCGGCCCCAGTAGTCCTTGGAATGCCAAATCGGCCAATTGAGAATCGGGCAGACTGAGGCTATAACACCTATTACTTATGTCCCTGAATCTTTGGATGTATTTTGGGACCGATTCGTCAACCCGTTGCCTGATGGCTGTGAGATCGGACAGTTTCATCTCTTGTATACCATTGTAAAAGTATCTATGAAACTGTTTCTCTAAATCTATCCATCCTCTGATGGAATTGCAGGGTAGAGAGAAAAACCATGTAAATGCTGACCCTGACAAAGACAGAGGGAAAAATCTCACCCTCAACGCCTCTATGGCCGATGCCTCACCACACTGTGTTAGGAATCGGCTTACGTGCTCGTATGTAGAGACGTTATGTTGCCCCAAAAATTTGGAGAAGTCCGGGATCTTGTATCAGCTCAGTAGTGGCACTCTGTCGAACTCCTCGGGATACGGGTGCCGATACACTGTAGAACTCTCCTTGGGCTTCAAGCTGAATTGATCTCGCATCACCTCGGCTATCATGTCGGCCCAGTATCCTACGGGCTGACGTGGAGGCTCCTGGTGGTAAGACTGCTGCAGGCCCTCCGGCCGATATTGGCTGGGGGAGTACGGCTGGAAGTGATGATTTAAGTTCTGCGCATCGTACTGTCCTGCGGTGTACTGCTGATAGCCTTGCGGCGCGTTGTAAGCAGCTGGTTGTGGAGGGTTACTTGGCATGGAGACTTGAGGTTGTCCGGCCAATGGCGGGTTTACTGGAACTTGCTGCATCGGCTCAACCACCGGCTATTTCCCCTTCATCCACTGTGCAACCTGTTCCTCCGTAATGTGCTGGGGGTTTCCTCTCGCCTGCTTGGTCAGGACCAACGGCATGGTTAGCGCTGGTTGGGCCGATGGAGGTGGGATTGGCACCGTTGGCTGTGGAGCTGTACTCAGATCGGTTCTCAAGGTTCGATATGCGGGAAACTTGTTGTCGGGCAGAAAAATCGGCCCTTGAGGCTTGTACTGGTGAATAGAACCATCTAGGATCGACTTGACTGTATTGTCAATGTGTTCACCAGGATCCCCAACTGATTGACTAGCGTAGAGTGGACTGCGGAGTCGATGCGATCTTGCAGCGTCGACGCGGCGTTGTCTTTAGTTTTGACAGTGTGGTCGTGTGCTGCTGCCGACGTGCTGGCTTCGTCTCCAGGGCTCGGCATCACCATCTTGGATTTTTGAACGAGGGTGCCTTGCCAAGTCCTAGAGTACGTCTGTAGGTACATACTCTGAAATTGCTCGACCAGCCTATCCATCTCAGCTTTTTGCTCCTCATTGAGCTGGTCAACGGTCACAGAGACAACGTTCTCCTTGGAGATCTCACTCTGCTTTGACATCCTGCAGAGATCTTGTTGTTGCAAAGCTTGCGTTCTTGAGGTCTCACCAGGCGTGCCAAAAGCGTGTTGGTGTAGAATTTAGACCCGCCTTGCAACCAAACGGGTTCCACGTTTCCACGGTGGCCTGGAAGATCTGCTTAGCTCCAGTGTAGGTCCAAAGGCTTGCCTAGGTGTGTATAGGGCATGCCAGTTGATTTGATCTGCAATCAACAAGATAAACAAGTAAACCATGTTAGAAAACAATGGCCGATCGGCCGATAGGCCGATGTCGCATTGTCGTGACCCAGCCGATAGGGCAAAGCTATACCGGCTCACTTGTGATAAAGTAAGACTAAAATGTAAATCTAGTCCCATCGGCCTTCATCAACATGTTAATGTCAATTAATGGCATCGGCCGATGAGGGATACAAGAGGTAGATACACTAGCTAATACTCTAGTGTGAATCTATATGAACTAATCGGCCAATATAAATATATTGATCACAGACAAGCCCTAAAGAGTAATCTATGACAGATACATTTATATTCATCGATTCATTCATGTAGATGGCAAATACATATAAAAACATTATGGTAATCACATGTATTAGATAAGACCGGCTGAAACCCCGGCACTATCCTTAATTACAATCAAAAACAAGCTTTGAGTTAAATCTCAAAATAGGACTAAGGTCGATGGCAACTCAAAGTGTGCATTGAGACTTAACACGAAGAAAATCAAGTCGTCGATTGCTTTTGGGGATGGTGGATGCATTGAAAGATTTAACTAAGCATAATAATTAAACCACCGTCGGCAATAAACCCTAAAACGAGTTAATCGCTGGCGAAGCATAATTAAGACACTTACCAAAATAATCCAAAACATGATAAACGACGATCACATCATCGAGGCTTAACGTGCCTAAAGCGACATGCTAGCCCCGACGATGTAGATCGTCGGGTACGAGTTCTTACCTCTGCTCTGGGGAAGCAAGAACTCGCCGAAAGCTAACCTCTTGCGAGGGTTGGCGATGCGCCGAAAGTAGATTCAACAAGAATGTTTGTTGTATTGTGTTGTGAGAGAATTTCTATGTACAACCTACTGGAATATTTATGCCCGAGATTACAACATTGTCCAGATAGAACATGATCTTATCTACAACTTAACAAACAAGTCTTTGCGGCAGACTCTTGCCATAGATTAGATCTAAACCTACTTGATTTACAAGATACAATTGCCTAAAACCGAGCCTTATCTCTATTTGGCAACCTCCTTGAAGCTTATCTTGAGCCCAAACCAAGCCCATACTAACTTTATTAACTTCCTGTCTCTGTCGGCCAATAACCACGTTGAATCCATATCGGCCGATACACCTTTCCGGCTGACACCATTTCCAGTCCGATATGCTCACCGAGTCCGATACAAGACTTGGTCCGACTCCAACTTAGCCCTTCTTCTCCGCATCGGTTTTCTCTTTCCTTTATGAGTAGATTACGAAAATCTGCTGTTAACAGCTGTTATCATCTGTGGCATCCAAAACTTATAAATTGTATGCTCCTTAACAAATTCAATAGCATCCTTAGAATCAACCTTCTTCAAAAACATTGTTTCAACCCACTTTGTAAAATAATCTGTTGCCACCAATATATACCTATGTCCTTTGCTTCATGGTGGATTAATCTAGCCGATCATATCAATTCCCCAGCCTCTGAATGGCCAAGGCTTAATAATTGGTTTTATAGCCGATGGTGGTGCCCTTTGAACGGCTCCAAACTTCTGACAATCTTGACAACCTTTATAATACTTAAAGCAATCCTCCAGCATTGTCAGCCAAAAATATCCAACTCTTTGAAGTAACCATTTCATCTTATGAGCCGATTGATGTGTTCCATAAATACCTTCATGCACTTCACACGTAACAACTTTGGCTTCTTCCAGATTTAAGCACTTAAGCAAAACTCCATCAATTGTCTGATAATATAAGTCATCATCAAGCAACACATACTTCAAAGCCTTAAACTTCAATTTTCTAGAAGCCAATTGAGAAGGATTGATAATATCATACATCCAATCATCGGCATCAACCCATCAATTTCTACATTTTTCAACATCGGCTTATAACCCTATGCACCTTGAAGTTCTCTGGGAATATGTTAGTAATAACTTTGAAGCTCTTCATCAACTATTGGCACTTCTCATTAGAAACTCTTAAGATATCATTCTTGCATTCATACTCTCCTAATAACTGATTGATCAACAACAATGAATCCCCAATAATTTCAATAGCATCAGCCTCAACCTCCTTCAAGAGCTGCAAACCTTTGAGCACTGCTTCATATTAAGCTTGATCGTTTGTATAATAAGGTTTGATTGTAAAGGCAAACTCAAAACTTGCCCCGTAGGCAGTATAATCACTAAGTCGATGCCACAACCATGTGTGCAAACAGATCCATCAAAGAATAACGTAGAAGGCATCATCTCAACATAATCAATTGACTCACCTCGGTGTTGAACGATAAAATCGGTAATTGCTTGTTCTTTTACTGCCTTAGCCGATTCTAAGATCAAATTCTATTAAAGCAAAAAAACCAATTCCCAACTCTACCTTTTAGGACTGGAGCCAATAGCATGTACTTAACTGCATCGGCCTTACAAGCTATTATGCACTCATTTGAAAGTAGATAATGCCTCAACTTGGTAGATGAAAAATATAAACATAAACACAACTTCTCAATAGAGGTATACCTTGTTTCTGTATCCAAGAGCCTTCTACTAATATAAAATATTGCCCTCTCTTTTCCTTCAACATCTTGAACCAAAACTGAGCCGATATACCTCTCATCGGCTGATAGGTAAAGCTTGAATGGAATCCCCTTTCGAGGTGGCATCAACACTGGAGGTGACTTAAATATTCCATGATATTATCTAATGCCTTATGCTGCATTTCTCCCCAAACAAACTATTGATTAGCTTTCAACCTTAACAATGGAGTGAAAGGCTCAATTCTTCCTGACAAGTTAGAAAATAAATCTCTTTACAAAATTAACTTTGCCGATCAATCATTGCAACTTGGTTTTATTTTGTTGAGGCTCAATATCTTTGTTAGAATTTATACTCCTCTGTGTTATCTCAATCTCCCTTTCATGAACCACAAAACAAAAAAACTGTCCAGATGATACACCAAAGGCACATTTCTTAGAATTCATCTTTAAACCATACTTCCTTGTTCTCCTAGTACTCTTCGTAAATCGGCTATATGTTCATCAATCTCTTTAGATTTCACAACCACATCATCAATATAAATTTCAACCAATACACCAATGAGATCATGAAATATATAATTCATTGTTCTTTGATATGTAGCACCAACATTTTTTAAACCAAAAGTCATTACAACCCACTCATACAAGCCGATTACACCAGGACACCTAAAGCAGTCTTATGAATATCTTCCTCAGCCATAAAAATTTGATTGTATCCTGTATTACCATACATAAAACTTATAATCTTGTGTCCAGATGCTACATCAACCAATAAATCAGCAATTGGCATTGGGTACTCATCCTTGGGTGTAGCTTTGTTTAAATCTCTGAAGTCAATGCAAACTCTAAGTTGCCCATTTTTCTTGATCACTAGCACTACGTTTGAAACCCACTCAGCATATCGGTAAGGTCTTATGAAATTAGCATCATAAAGTCATGTAATCTTAGCCTTGATAGCATCATACATATTTGGCTTAAATCGTCTCTGAGGCTACTTATATGGCCGATATCCTATCACCATTACGAATATCTACTTCTTCTAACTCATCAGCCGACATAAACCCTTGCCCCAATTTGCCTTCAAAATCATCTACAGAATACTCTACATATAAATTGGGGCTATCTTGTATGTCTTCAAACTAAAAGGATGAGTTCTCCATCACCGATTGGCTATATATTACAATCGAACACTTTTAAATAATTTCCTTCCCAAACTTTTCCTGATAAACAATCAACTCCTTCCATCTCCCAAATAGACAAATCAGCAATAGTAACATTAACTGACTTGTCGGCTTGCATGATCTCTACCTGGTCTCCTTGCCACTGAATCAAACATTGATGCATTGTTGAAAGTATTCAATAGTTAGCACGTATCCAATCTCTTCCCAACAACAAGCTATATAATCCTTTTCCATCAATGACAAAAAATGTGGTTGGAATTGTCTTGCTGCCAACAGTTAACTCAACATTCAAGGCTCCCTTTGTCTTAGATGAATTCCCTGCAAAGTCTTTTAAAACCATATTAGTCTTGATCAAGTCTTCTGGAGTCTTCCCAAGCTTTCTGAATGTTGTCTATGACATTAGATTGACAGCTGCTCCTCCATCAACTAACATCTTGGACATTGGCTTCCCATTGACAAAACCCTTAATGTACAAAGGTCATAAATGGTGATGCTCATTGTCCTCAGGCTTCTAAAAGACAGCTTGTTCTGGTGCCAGTTTCAACTTTGCCAGTGATTCCTCTGTCCCTTCATCGGCTGCATGTATACTGTACTCTACTGGCAACACAAATACCATATTGATTAAAGATGAAGCTATAACTTTACCTTTAGCAGACGCTAAAATCTTATCGACTTTAACTTCATCGGCTGACACAACCTTGGATTTGACACACCACTCTTTCTTGGTACGTTGTAGCCGATGGTCAATCTCTTCATCAACTTCTTGCATCTACTCCCGGTTTCGTAGCCGTTTCACCCTCCTTTTTTGATTCTCTGGTGAAAATGCCAGATGGACACCATTGAGGGTTTTGAACTTGCTTTTCTTGCCCTTCATCTTCATCCTTGAAATAATCTTGATGAATCGGTCCCAAACATTGATGTACTGACAACCTCTTCTGCATCGCCCGATTCTCCATGTTTGGACTGCTTGGTTGATGAGAACTACCTTGGTATATTGCATCTGCATCACTGCAGCCTGGACAATCTTCAATTGATGGCAATCTCCTTCCTTTCATTCCAGCAAAACCTAAAGAACTCACATGTCCAATGAGTATCAAAACAGGCCCTATTACCTTGAGAATATGTTTGAATTTGCCTGTCTTGTTTCTTCTAGTACTTACTGATCAACTTGGTAGAATTAAACTTGTTTTGTTGATAAGCCCGATAATTTCTCTTATCGGCTTCATTGGTATGAACCATGTTGACAGGAAAAGGATGGCCTTCAATCTTCATCGGCTTCTTTTCATCATCAAACTTGATCCTACCTTGCTTAATAGCCGATTGAATCTGCTGCCTAAACACCTTGCACTCATTTGTATGATGAGATCCTATGTTATGTCATTTGAAGTACTTTCTTTTCCTTAATTCTTCAGCCGATGGAATCACATGACCTACTGGAAGTTGAATTTGTTTTCTTGAAGCAGCATATCAAATATCCTATCGGCTTTGTTGATATCAAAATCATATATTTTCTCTTTTCCATTGTCCTTGACCCATTGGCAAATAACTGTCTTTTTATTCCTTGACCACTCTGCCAAACCTATCTCTGGTTCTTCATCTTCTGATTCTGACTCATAACTATAAATATTGTTGACATTGTTAGCATTCCTAGCAAACCTCTTTTTCTCGTGGAACCTTTGTTCATGAGCCGATACCTTCTGAACCAGATGAGCCAAGCTCTCAAAGTCCTGTGAAGAAAATCTCTCTCTTATCAGCCCAAGCAACCCCTGGAAAGCCAAATTGGCAAGTTGTGAATTGGTCAAATTAAGACTATAACACCTATTCCTCATGTCTCTAAACCTCTAAATATAATCTGGAACCAATTCATCAGACTTCTGCCTGATTGATGTCAAGTCCGACAGCTTCATCTCTTGAACCCCATTAAAAAAGTATCTATGAAACTGCTTTTCCAAATCAGCCCATCTTCTGACAGAGTTGTAAGGTAATGAAGAAAACCTATTGAAGGCCGATCCAGATAATGACAATGGGAACAACCTAACCTTCAAAGCTTCCACAGCCGATGCTTCTCCATACTATGCTAGGAATTGGCTGATGTGTTCGTATGTAGAGACATTATCTTGTCCTGAAAACTTTGGAAAGTCTGGAATCTTGTATCGGTTAGGCAATGGCACCTTGTCAAAATATTCTAGATATGGATACTGATACATGTTTTCACTATCCTTGGGCTTCAATCCAAACTGCTCCCTAACAACTTCTGCAATCATGCCAGCCCATTGTTGTTGTTGTTCATCAAATTGTGGCATTTGCTCATAATATTTGAACTCAGGTTGATATTGATACTATGGAACAGGTTCTGACCAATATTATTGAGGTGATATCGGTTGAGGCTGAAAACTTGAAGTTTGATCCAAGTAAGCTTGGTGAGGTTGATATTAAAAATTTTGAGGCACCTCATGCACATATTGTGGTCCAGATGATGTCTATGGCAAAATCGGCCGCTGAACAGGAATCTGATTTCCTTGTTCCCCCATCGGTTGCAAATTCTGAAAGATCCCAACCGATGCTGGTAGTACGATCCTTGGAGCCTGATTTTGTGAAAGTTGTTGAGATGTTTGCCCCCCAGGTATAAATTGTTGCATCCCTGAAGACCTTGGAATATCAATCTTGATGGTCCTATATGGAAGAAACACATTGTTTGGAAAGTAAACTGGTCCTTTAGCCTTCTCCTCGGTTATAGTCCCATCCATCATCTTTCTGACCACATTTGTTAGTGTGTTCACCAACACAATAGATTGATTGATCAAGGCTTGATGCATTGTATAGTCTAGTCTGTCTTGTAGATGCATTATTAGGTCCAAGTTCTGTTATGTATTAAGTTACTGCAGTAAAGATAGGTTCTCATGAGTTCAACAAAATTGATTTCACAATTTTTAGAGCTAAAATGAATTTATTATGAATTTTACATGTTATATGACACATTGTAGTTCTCATTAGTTATACCAAATTTTAGAAATGTTTCTTGTACTGTATGTGCCACATTTTAATTCACAGTAACTAAGTTCATGAGATTACCAATCTAACAAATCTGGATTCGCTTCATTTGGAGTTAGAATAAATTTTACATGGATTTTAGAAGTTTCTATACTAGTTTTGCACCTATACTTGTTATACAAAATTTGAGGTGTTTTGAGTACTGTTCTTCTAGATATCAAGTTTCAGAATTGAAGTTCATACTCTTGTGAAACTAACAAATTTTAGTTTGACTTACTTGGAGCTAAAATGAATAATCTACGGATTTTATAGCTTGTAGTTTGCATTTTAGTAATTACTTTGCTACACAATTATCTGGTGATGATTTTGTTACTGAAAGTGGTAAGTTTTAGTTTATGACTTTAAAGAGCATGATTCTATGAGTATACTGAGATTTAGTTTATCTCAAAATGAGTTAATATGAATTTTCTATGGATTTTACAAATTACTGTATGTTTTATGTCAATCATTCCATATACAAAATTTTAGAGACATTTCTCTTACTATAAGTGCCATGTTTTATTTTACAGTATTTAAGATCATAATTTTGTGAATCCATGGTAATTCGGTTCATCCGAGCTAAAATGAATTTTATATGTATTTTACAAGTTTGAGCATATTTTCAGTTGTACAATAAATGTTTTAGTAATTTTCTTTATATTCTCCAGATTTTTAATTATCAGGGTCCACATGTCATTCTCTGGGTTTTCTTCAGAAAAGACCTTAGGTTTCCAAAGAATCAACCTGCAGTCCTTAGGCATGTGCTATTAACATCTTTATTAAGAGTTCACAAACTTTTATAGATTTACAACAAAGTCCTGGGCCTATATGTCATACTATGCATATTTATAAATTGAACCTTACAAGTTTTAAACTTTCACTAGGCAAGCTTTTAGTGCCTAATGACCTGGGCCCACATGTCAGCGGCACTGTGCACAGGGAAGCAGAGGTAGCGGCTGGGCGCAGCGACCTGGCGAGGTTCTCGCGGGCGTCAGCGGCAAACGGCAGCGAGAGAGGCAACGTGGCCAAAAGAGAAAATGTAGAGAAGAGACGACGAAGCTCTCGGTGGTGATTATGGCGGTGACCNGGAATAGCGTTGGCGGTGAGCTCGAGCAGGGACGTGTCTTGGCGTGCCACTACATGTCGAGCCCCGCCCCGATTTTGTGCAATTTAGTTTAGTGCATGCATATGTGTCTACGAGGTCATTGGGGACTCACTCGAGGTCGCGTTTGTGCCGGCGAAGCTTGAGTGACAGCAATGATGTGAAGAATGGCTCAGGGGCAGTGGAAAACAAAAGGACGACAATGATGGCTTCGCCCGGCCTTCGATCTGCCAAGAAGAGGAGTAGGGTGGCTCAGTGAAAGCGTAGGGATGCTACTTGTGCAATAAATTCCGCCAAAGCTCACATGAGGACGAGGAATTGACGGCGGTGGCCGGCGGCCGAATTTGGGGAAGCTCCTAGGATGACGGCGCCTCGGTTCAATTCCTCTATGGTCAAGCTCCTAGGATCATGGCGATGTCGGAGGTGCGAAGGCTCAGCCAGATCTCCACTGAGTCGACGAGAAACGGTGATGCGACGTGCGGCGACGCTCCGGTGATCTCGACCGATGCGACTTGGGAAAGAAAGGGCATGGATGGATTAGGCATTCATAGAGGATCGTGTTCCCGAGGATGGATTGTGGTGAAGCCCACAAGAGAAGCCACGACAAGGATCAAACACCTGCCGGTGACAAGGAAGAAAAGGGTGTTCCCAGTGATTCCGAGGGAGTTTCTCTCGTTTTCTTGGTGGAACACAATGAGGGAGAGGAGACGAGTATGGTAGTGAAGTTGCTAACCAAATGGTGGAAGTTGAGGTTTTGATGGCCGAGTTAGGTGTAGCTGTGGCATTGTCACGTTCTGGGGCATGTGGTTATGTTCTAGGGTGTGGAAGTGAGCTAGCATGTGTTCTAGAGGATAACAAGTAGGTCCCATGGCCCCTGGGCCCCAATGGCAGTGAAAGTAGTGGTGAAACACTCTAGAAACTAAGTGTGAGCACTATTGCAGTGTAGTGTTTCCTTCTCTTCCTCTCTTCTACTTATATTAGGAATTATTGGGAGATAGACTAGCAGGATAAAGAACGAAGTTCCTACGTGAGGCTAGAGTAGTAATCAATAACTTAGGCGTAGTGTCTAGGTTAGCGGTTATCTTCGTTTGTTGTGTGCTCCATGGAAAGTGAGGTAGGTGGCAGGTGGTGATAGCCCTGTCCATCCTTTGTATCCCTCCATGTTCAGATACATCATAGAGCAACAAGCTAGACTTAGCTTGGCAGACCAAGAGAGAGCTGGTGCCCGAAGCATCGATTGCTAAGGTAAAACCCTATCGATGGCTTCGGGCACCAGCTCTCCCTGGTCTGCCAAGCTGTGTCTGGCCCACAACTCTATGATGTACCTACACGTGGAATGATGCAAAGGACGGATAGGGTTGTCACTACTTGCCGACTATCTCACTTTCCGTGGAGCACACAACAAACAAAGGTAACCGCTAATCTATCACCACGCCTAAGTTATTGATTACTTCTCTAGCCTCGTGCATGAACTTCCATTTTTATCCAGAGTCCTAGTACTAGAGCACTTAATAATTCACTAAGAAACGAACCGCAACGATGGAAATATATCACACTCAAGCAAATAAAATAAATAGCATAAGGAGATCTCGAATACTTACTTCATTGAAAGAAGCATCCGTGAGGTACAAGCAAGAGAAGAAGGCCGACAACTTCGGGGCTTCTCTGGAATTCCAGTGGAAGAACGCCGACAAACCTGGCACTCCTCCGGAACTTCCCGGAGAGAACACCGATATTTGGGGCACTCCTTCTAGAGCTTCCCTTACTCTCTACATAATTCCACATACTAAAGTGATGCGTAAAATATAAAAGTGAGTTGTACTCCACTTTGTTGTGTATTTTGGAAGTGAATGAGCTTTTCCTTTCATAGGGAAACTATCACGGTTGTGAGATCGGTTCACCCACAGCCGTAATTGAGGAGCAGTCCTGGACCTCCACGTGGAAGGCTGGGATGAGTGGCGGCCCAGGTGGTTCAGCCAACCCCTGGGTCCCACACTTCCCCGCCGCCTTTCACCAAAGACTTACAAGTAGACCCCTATGGCGATTGAGGTTGGTTTTGAAGGAAAGTGCGAAGGCTACGATAGCAGAAAACAAAACTTTTCTACCGCGCACACCATGACATCATGCGAAGATAGGATCATGGATCGTTACCACTAGATGCGCAGCGCAGCGGAAGTAGAGTTGGAGAGCCAATCTGCGCCGCAACGAGCAGCGCCTCCACCGGTATCCACACGTACGGGGCTGGAGCACCGATCGCAAGTGTGCTAGCACTCGGGAGCGTCTAGGGTTTGGCTCTAGAGGTGGCGGCTAGGGTTATGCTCGAGATGAAGAGATGATCGCCTCCCTTAGCCCCTCACCTCTATATATATAGACCTCTCTGCTTGGGCCTCGTGGACCAAAGCCCAATAGGAGTCTACTCAGATCCCTATCCAAACTGAGCCCACATCCGAATCACATTCGAATGAGTGTTCCAACCCGTTAAGCGTGTGACCCTGTAGGTTCACATATACTTGGTCGCGACCCGGAAACGCCTTTCTGGTCAACCTGTTAATAGCGGCCCCTAGCAAGGCATATTAACCTCCAAAGTATATGTAAAGATCATATCGGCTGAACCTGTAATGTTCTCTTGTACGAATCCCTTTGCCTCACGATATAGATTGAGCTCAAGGCGAGACCTGTGTCATCCTCTTAATAACTCAATCGCTCTCTCGATTCCGTCATGGATTATAAACTTATGATTGACTCCTCAATCACCTAGCATGGGCATGCATTTCCATAATCCATTACATCGAGGGGCCCAGAGATATCTCTCCCATAAGGAGGTGCAAATTCTATCTTGACCATCCACATTCCACTACATATTTCATAGCAAACCCGAAGACTACTTTTATAACTACCCAGTTACGGAGTAGTGTTTAGTAATCCCAAAATAAGCTACTACGTATGTTGGGAACCGTGAAGATCTCAAGTCTAAGGATTCTACATAAACAGTACTTGAGACCAACTGATGACACATAGAATCTCCGAAGTGTCTCATGGCGGGTCTATCCAACATATGTTCACCAACATATGTCCATATTATTGATTGGTATCTCCATACCATGATCCATGAGACATGATCATCAATCAAGACATATGCTGATCTTTAAATCATATTTGTTTCTCATATGATATACGATCGGGGATCATTTAGAAATAGCATCATTATAACATTAAGAGTCTCATGAATAAGTCACATACTCATTGATCAAGAATAATAATGTCTATTTCAAGGAACAAAGCACTGAATCATAAACATAGTCTATGATATATACAACATCCCAATGTTGCCTCTAGGGCATATCACTAACAGGTTTGTCCCCACTTTAGGTCGGTTTTGGCTATCATGTGGGCCCTCCCATGCTCGTGTATGATTTGTCAGAGATACATTTTGTCGCATCGCGGGTGTGTTTGATCCAAAATTCACCTACATACTCATATTTACCAATATTAGTGGAAATGGTTAGTAATAAACCCCTGCCACTATATTTGATATTATTTTTTGTATTCTTTTATGCAAAAGTTGACGGTGAAGGTTTTCACTTAACGACCATCAACAACACCCCCGCAATTATCCTTTACTCGTCCCTGAGTAAAGCTCATGGAACTTAATAGAGCAAAGCCTTCCCGTATAATGACAAATATATAAAATATTCCAAGCCGTACCTATACCCATGAACTTTTTAAGTGTCTACCATATCATGTTGGGTGATTTGGGATTGGAACCAACTTGATGCAAATCACCTTTACCTTCTTGCTGAATTACCTTGGGTTTTCTGTTTGCTCATAAAAACATAACTTTACCTTTACTCTTCAATTGATTCTCTTATATCGCTCATTGTGTTTAATCCTCACCAAGGCATTGATTTGCCACTTGTTATTCTACCTTTCTAGTAAGGATTATGTCAGAATGGCATACTTGGATCAAATATTTTGTAAAGTCATAAAGTAGATCAATCACTTACATGACATGTGTTCCTAATGATATATGTTCACAAACACATTGTAACCTGCTAGGAATAAAGAGTACACAAGACATTTGTAGGCAAGTCATATACTCTAAAAATATCCAAGCTCATTTTAAAAGTTGAGTTTAATTTTCAGATATGTTCATGATAGGATTTATCAAACTCAAACTGTAGGGAGATGAGAGGATAGACATGCAAACCATCGTACAGTGAATGTGGAGACGAGCAATCCGGTGTGCCATGGATGCTATGCCTCGTCTCATGAATGTGCAAGCGTCATGGTTTAGCACTAACATGGGTGATCTTGCTATGTGAGTGTACGGTGCGAACACAAGATCAACCCTACACTCGTTCTTGTACCTGCGATGTTTCAAAGACATAAAGACAAAAGTGAAAGCAAATGCACTCATCCGGTAAGAACCCGATGAGTGTTTTATTTTATTCATCATTATTGATAGGCACAATTACATAAGGAATGAAATAAATTAAAGGAAATAAAATAATTAAGACCTAACGCGCCTATCGGTTCCTAAGATACTAGCGAAGGCTCATGGGCTAGGAGCGTGGAAAAGATCTTCCTTCCCTACGGCCTTATACACGCATCTAAGCTTGGCACAAAGACCACGGCAGAGGAAAGCAAGGTCAACTTTGAGCTCAGTGAGCTCGACCTGTTCTTAGCGCATAACTGAACAACTAAATGAGCTCAGTGGAAGCTAAATGAGCCACCGTCGGCTCACGCGAAGATTTCTCTCTGTCATTCTCATACTTCCCCACCAACCTCTTAACTAGAGGTGGAGAGAGGTATCGTCTAATCGACATGGAACCATGAGAAGCCTTCGTCTTCACCCTCTCGCTAGGTGTTAATCCAGGATCGTCCAGCAGAAGTTTGGACACCCATGAAGCGAAAGCGAGGTTTAGGAGGACTTGTTGGTGAGTAGGATGCTTCATCCCTACTCGACCGGCGGCCATGCCCATCGCCGGAGTCAGTGAAGGCGGCGGCAGCAGGGCGTTCACTACTCCTACGGGACGACATTGGTGCATCATCCCCCCTAAAAAAATCGGACGTTGATCAGCTTTTTATGGCCGATATTGCCCGTTGTTGGCCTCTTGTAGGGGCTAGATGACTGAACCTGGCCACTTTGCATTCTCCTCGGCATGGGTGAGCACGCGGTCAAACAAGGGGCCAAGGGGGCCTGAGGGTGTTTCAGCCCTCCTGGCAGTCCCCTGGCCCCTCGTAGAGCCTGACTGGAGGCAGGATGGCTAGGATCTTGGGTTTGCTGTCTTCGATAATCGGGATCAAAAGATTGGCGTGTTTGATCTCCCCCTCGAGATGAAAAGTAGAATTGGAGTTGGAGAGGGCGATCAAAGCTTTCCCAGCCGTGGAATTGAGTGAATTTTGAGGAGTAATTGGCTAGGGTTTGAAGGAGAGAAGGAGAGGGGGAAGGAGAAGACGAGAGGCGGACGAATGAAATTTTTGAATTGAGATTGCGATTGCCTACTTCTTTCATCTTCATGAATATACTGAGGATGACAAGGTGAAGGCTGGAGGCCGGTGGCGCCAGGCCTAGTTCGGCCGAACCTGGCTAGGTTCCCCAGCCCCCCGGTTCAGGCGGGAAGCTGGGTAGGCTTTGCCCAGCCCTGAAGGCTTAGGTTCTGCTTCGGAAAATGCACTACAATCGACCAAATTCACTAAGTTTATTTCATGCCCCAACCTCTCTACCGATTCAAGGAAAACTTTTAAACGATGACCATTTATGTTAAAGACATTACGTTCATTGTCCCGGAGCGTGATTGCTCCATGCGATGAGGTGTCAATGACAGTGTATGGTCCTAGCCATTTGCTCAAAAGTTTCCCATGTCCGAAGAGCGTCACTCGAGAGTTGAAGAATAGGACGTTATCTCCAACTTTGAATTCTCTCACCTTGATTCGCCTATCATATCATCTTTTTGTTCTTTCCTTATACATTCTAGCAGTGTGATAGCCTTATCTGTCCATTCCTCCAATTCTGATAATTGTAGCTGTCTGTGTTGTTCGGCTTGTCCTAAGTCCATGTTCCATGTTCGGATGGCCTAGTGCGCCCTATGCTCCAGCTCGACAGGTAAGTGGCATGCTTTTCCATAGACGAGCTAGTAAGGTGACATGACTATGCGCATGTTGTATGCGGTCTTATATGCCCAGAGTGCATCAGGTAGTTTATTCTTCCATGCCTTTCCCATCGTATGTAAGGTCTTCTACAGAATATTATTGATCAGTTTGTTGGACGTTTTTGCTTGACCACTTGTTTGGGGATGGTATGGAGTTGTAATGTTGTGCTGCGCCCCAAGCTCTTGTTAAAAGTGTCGGAAGGTCTTATCAATGAAATGAGACCTTCCGTCACTTATTACCATCTGTGGTGTTCCAAACCGAGGGAAGATGACCTCATGGAACATCTTGTGAGCATGCTTGGCGTCGGTGACGCAGCATGGCATTGCTTCTATCCACTTGGACACATAGTCGACAACCACTAGGATGTACTCACAATCATGGGACTTCAGAAAGAGTACTAGGTAGTCGATGCCTCATACGTCAAATAATTCCACTTGAAGGTTGTATGTTAGGGGCATTGCATCGCGAGCAGTGATACCTTCAGGCTTCTAGCATCTTCAAGATCTCTGAATGAATTCCTTTATCTCTTCATACATAGTAGGCCAGAAGAATCCACTCTGCCAGATCTATGTCTACGAGCGAATAGCACCATAATGGCCTCCATGTGGCGTTGCATGGCATTTCTCTATTAGCTGTGTGCCTTAAGCTGTTGGTACATATATCATAAGTAGGTCGTTTGCACAAACTCGGTATAGGTATGACTCATCCCCCAAGTGTCTGCAGCACTCATAGATGAGTCGCCTTTTGTTCTCCCCAGGTGGCACATATCCTGCAATCATGAAGTTCACAATATTTGCATACCAGGGATTCGAGTCTGTTACCTTTAACAGCATGTCATCCAACAAAAAATCATTTATCGACAGCTCCTGCATGTTAGTGATTTGCATACACGACAAATGATCTACTACAGAATTTTCAACTATTTTATCTTTAATTTCAAGATCAAATTTTTGGATTAGAATAACCCATCTAATTAACCAAGATTTTAAATCTTTCTTCGTGAGCAGGTATTTCAAAGCTGCATAATCAGTGTAAACAATAACCTTAGATCCAACCAAGTAAGATCTTAATTTGTCAATTACAAAAACAATGGTCAGGAGCTCCTTTTCAGTGGTGGCATAATTAAGCTAAGCTCTTGTCAACGTTTTACTAGCATATGCGATAGTATGGTCTTTCTTATCTTTGGTTGGGCTGAGAACAACTCCTACAACATAATCACCAACATCGCACATGATTTCAAATTGTATCAACCAATCAAGGGGTTGAATGATTGGTGTTGAAACGAGTGCTTTTTTTAAGATGTTAAAAGATTTTAAGCACTCATCATCAAATTTAAAGGGGACATCCTTAGCTAGCAAGTTGGTGAGGGGTCTAGCGACTAAAGAAAAGTCTTTAATGAACCGATGGTAGAACCCCACCTGACCCGAGAAGCTATAGAGTCCTTTGACATTGGTGGGAGCTGGAAATTGTTGAATTACTTCAAATTTTGCTCTATCCACCTCAACTCCCCTTTCGGAGTCTTGGTGTCCTAGGACTATACCTTCACGGACCATGAAGTGGCACCTTTCCCAATTAAGTACTAAGTCCTTCTCTTGACATCGTTGCAAAACTCTATCTAAGTTCTCTAGACCATGATGAAAGGTCTTTTCATAGACATAAAAGTTGTCCATGCAAACTTCCATGATTTCCTCTATCATGTAAGAAAAGATAGACATCAACCACCGTTGGAATGACGCGGTTGCGTTACATAGCCCGAACGACATCCGTCGGTAAGTATATGTTCCGTAAGGACACGTGAACGTTGTCTTGCTTTTATCGTAGGGATGGATGAGAATTTGGTGATAGCTAGAATAGCCATTAAGGAAACAGAAGAAGGAGTTCGTTGTGGGATCAACTCATTTTTCGTGTTTTCAACGACCAACGTACCTCTCTTTTTAGGCACAACCTAGACTGGGCTGACCCACTCACTATGTGGGACAAGATAAATTATCCCAACATGTAGAAGTTTCAAGACCTTTTTTTCACGACCTCCCTCATTGCATTATTTATTCTTCATTGCGGCTCTCGAGATGGCACATATTTAGGGTCCAAAGGTATTCAATAAGTACAGAGGGCCGGACTAATCCATTTAAGGTCTTGCAGTGAGTAGCCTAGAACAGAGCGATGATTTTCTAACACGGCTATAAATTGGGAAGTCTCGTCATCAAAAAGCTTATCGCTTATGATGATGGGCAACTCCGTATTACCGTGCAAGAAAGCATAGCGAAGGCCTAAAGGAAGAGGTTTAAGCTCAATCAGAGGTCAAGAAGGCAGATCCATTTTGGGTAACTCAATCACCTCCCCAGGACTGTCCTCCTCCTCAATGAATGCATCGGCATCATCTTCAAAAAGGGATTAGGGGGACTCAAAACGAGAGACATTCAACACTTCCTCGATTGGCTCAGAATCAGGAATAGTTCCATCAAAGAATTTTTTGATCGCATGATCGGGACAGAAAACGTCATTTTCCAGAGTTTGATCTCATTGACTTCGGTATGTGGCGCATCAAGGAGAAGTTTTTTCTATGGGATGGCCTATGAGAAGATTGAAGTCAGAGACATCGAAAACATGGAAGTCCAAGATAGCCTTGACATCATTGTGCCGGATTGGCTCTCTGCGAAGAATCTCATAGCCTTCGATGGTAAGACCATATGTGCTCTGGAAGGTTTTATCTGTTGGAGCCAATGGTTCATCCCCTGATGTCACCTTTCCCAGAAAATACCTTTCCCGAACGCTAGTTTATTAATCCCCGTCCTAGGTAAAGCCGGTTACACCACACAAACTTGATACAAAAGACACGTTTTTATTAATTATCATGATAATATTTACATTATTACAAAGGCACATAAGGCCTGATAAGAAAAGAAAAACAGCAGCGGAATAGCGGCCCTACGGCTCCATCTTCACAAACGCTCAACTGGAGTATAAGCCAGGACTCCACCTAAGACTTCTTCTTCAAGAGCTTCTCTAACTGGAGGGGGAAAGATTGAGCAAGGATGAGTACAACCACCGTACTCAGTAAGCCACACCGAAAAATGCACTTAATGCAAGGGAGTACAAGGATTCATTTATAAGGGTTATTTTGCGATAAACAAGCATTTCAAAATATTTAAACATTTAAAGGAATTTTAATCAAACTACAGACTATCTCTAGTCAAATTATTATCAAGCCGCATGCCCACGCGATCTTGCCTTAAACCAGGCCCACAGGTAATAAATCCAGTTATTCCAGTTCATAGAATAAAATTTCTAACTTTGTGTCATTGCTAGGCTTGCCCATAAGCGAGGGCGCGGCTATTCGAATAATTTATACTTTGGCCAGAAGTGTACATCTTTACCCACAAGACACGCCTTTACCTCGCGTCCCAATGCCTTGGAACCCGACATAAATTCGTGAGATAACCTACCATCTAGTCCTGCCCTAAACAAAGAAGACCGACATAGAGTTCCCCCACCAGGTGCCCTGGGTCGAGAGGACAGTCTATGCCCCCGAGCGTTTTGCCAGAGACATCGAACCCAGCAAGGGCTTCATCCATCCCTATACATGTCTTCCTTTCTCATGACTGCACTAACCGATACATTAAGCCTTACCCACTAGACATTTGGTAGTACGGAATATGCTTTGCAATCGTGTCCTGAAGACCGGTCCTTATGTCGGCCGAGGTGCGACTAGCTAAGCCAAGCATCTCGAGCCCAGCCGAAAACATGTTTGGGAATTATGAAAGGGGAGTCCAACATATGCAGGTGTCGCGCCCTGAAAATCACCCTAAAATTTCACCTTTTAATGTATTTCTAGAAATTGTAAAAATCTAATTTAGCCTTCAACAATTAAAAATCCCCAAGATTCAACTCAAATCAGCATGTGGGAATTTTTGTTGAATTCCTCATGCTTTGAAATATTTAATCAATTTTTACTTGAATTTTCAGAGCACTATAAATATTTTTAATGTAACAAAAACCTTTCTCAGACTTTCTAAAAAAGAAAAAGAAATTGAAATCCCCTCCTTGGCTCTGGGCCAAATCCAGCCCAATTCCTCTCTCTCTCCCCGCCGGCCCAACCCGAGCCAGCAGCCCCTCTTCTTTCCCGGTGAAGTATGTTTATCCTCCCTCTTAAGCCAGCCAAAAAAAAGAAAGAGGAAAAGTCTGATTCGCTTCCCCTCGCTACAGTAGCTTCTTCCTCCTCCTGACCGCTCCTTTCTCTCTCTCCCACGAACAGGAGCACCCACCACCTCTTGATCTCCCTCCCCGATCGATTCCCCTCCGAAATAATTGCGAAAATGGATTCCTCACCTCCTCCTCATCATTTCCCCCAACAAATCCCGCTCGATTCGGCATTATTTTGTGGTCGATTTTGAAGGCTCGCATCAATGGTGAGTTCCACCATGGCCGGCGTCGATCTCCCTCCCCGGCGCCCGTCTCCCTTCCCTCCGGCCTATAAAAGGCAGCCCTCGGCCTCCTCCTTCCTCCCCACACGCCGCCACCCTCCTCTCCCGCTCTCCCGAGCCGCCGCGCCGCTGTTCTCTTGCGAAGTCGCCGTCATAACTCCGGCCACCACTGTTCCTCGCTGCCAAGACTCGTCGTCAACGTCCCTCGCCGTTCCCGCTGCTCCGGTGAGCCTTGCCGCCGCCCTCACCTCTCCCACGCCCTCCCTGCCTACTGCTTCTTCTCTGTCTCCTTCTCCCTCCTCACTGTCTCCCTCTCTCTGTCTCTCTGTCTGTAAAAAAAAGGAAAAAAATATTAATTAGCAAATTCGTAATATGCCATTCAAACAACACTTAAAATTCAAATTGTCATATCTCGACTATTTGAACTCGGAATCGACCCGTTTAAATTGCTAATTTTTCCTTAAACAGTAACGAACCTATTTTTATGCTTTGTTCATGCATCTTATATGGCTTTTATTTTTCTTTGGCCTTTTTCCTTTGCGTATGTCGGGTCGACGCTGCAGATCCGGAAGAGCCGCTCTTTCTCGAGGTTGACGCGGAAGACTCTGGTAGCGAGCAAGGCAAGTCGTGTCATTTTGATCATATTGCTATCCCAGTTTACAAAATTATGTTTATTTAAATTATTGCATTTCGTTTATTAAATTCCCGCGATTATTACCGTTTTATTTAGCCTTACCAATTATCCCTTGTTACGACCTTACTATTTGTAATATTATGATCCTTGATAACCCTAGGAAAAATAAAACTAGTAAGGACTTTATATATGTGGTGCTTACTAGAAACTTTAGGAATATGCTTAGCCTTGCTTACAT
Organism: Oryza officinalis; assembly: GCA_008326285.1. Lineage (NCBI taxonomy): Eukaryota > Viridiplantae > Streptophyta > Magnoliopsida > Poales > Poaceae > Oryza > Oryza officinalis. The sequence continues at coordinate 20,814,455 of BDMV01000006.1, forward strand.
AGAAACAATTAGAGTTATTTCCAATAATTAGATTTGTGAATAATTTTTAATTAATGGTAATTTTGGTTAATGGCTGATTAGCCATGAAATGATGTTTCCCCTTCAAAATTTCCCCAACTTGTTTTCGGCTGGGCTCGGGGTGCTTGGTTTTGTTAGTCGCACCTCGGCCGTCATAAGGACCGGTCTTCGGGCCTCTGTTGCAAGGCATATTTCGTACTACCACTTATCTAATGGGTAAGGCTTAACTTGTCGTCTAGGACGGCCATGAGCGAAAAGACACGGATAGGGATGAATGAAGCCCTTGGTGGGGTTGACGTCTCTGGCAGTACGCCCGGGGGCATAGACTGTCTGCTCGACCCAGGGCGCCTGGCGGGGGAAGTCTATGTTGGTCTTTTCCGCTTAGGGCAATACTAGGCGGTAGGTTATGTCATGGCTTTCGTCCGTATGCCGTGGTGGCATGTGGCACATCGCAACACGTGAGGAAGACATGTCTGGTGGGTGAAGATGTACACCTCTGATCAGAGTTTAATCTATTCGAATAGCCGCGCTCTCGGTTATGGGCAAACTGAGCAATGTACCCAAGTTAGAATTTGATTCTGTTTAAAACTAAAATAACTGGAGTTAGTACTTGTTGGCCTAGGATAAGGCAAGATCGCGTCGGTGCGCGACTGGATGATAATTTGACTAGAGATAGGTTCGTGTTGATTTAAAATGCCTTTAAATATTTAAATGTTTCGAAATGCTGATTTTATGCAAAATATCCCTATATATGAATCCTTTGTACTCCCTAGCATTATATTTGCATTTTTCCCGGCATGGCTTGCGGAGTACGGTGGTTGTACTCAGCCTTGCTCCTTTTTCACCCTTCCAGCAGAGGAGTACTTTGAAGTCGAAGACTTTGGTGCCTAGCTCGTGCCTGACGTCGAAGTGCCTGTGGTGGTCCATCGTAGCTGTCGCCTTTTTATTCGTTTATCTTTCATTGTTGGGCCTTTGGTCGCCCATGTAATAAAGTACTCTATCTACGCTTCCGCTTGTTTATTCTGATATTTATCAACTTTGTAATGTGTACCTTGCCTCCTGGGACAAGGAATTATGCACTCACAATCGGAATATAGAGTTCTATTTTCCGGGCATGACAGCAGGCAAACAAACCTCTAATCTATCATTAAATTAGATTATAGTGTCATTCCCAAAGTCTAAATCTTATAAAACAACTAAATGTTTCTATTTAAGCAGGGCTAAGCATAATCCTAAAATTTCTGGTAAGCACCACATATAGAGTTCTCACTAGTTGATTTTTGTTACCTATGGTTGTCAAAGGTAATTACACAATAACAAATAATAAGGCTATAACAAGGATTGTAGGAAAGGCTAAATAAAACGGTTATAACGTGGTAAATTTAGCAAAGCGAATGCAGTAATTTAAATTAAAATACTTTTCACAAACTAGAATTCAATATGCTCAAGGAGAGTTGACTCTCCTTGCTCAGAGAGAGAGGGAGGCTTCTGAAGCTTCAGCGACGAACTCGAGCTGCACCATAGGAACTCTAGAACGGCAACGACTACACGAACAAACAAAACAAAGCTACAACGCTAAGAAAGAAATGAAAACAATAGATAAAAACAACAAACACGAGTTCTTTAAGTTAAAACAAAAACTAAACAATTTGAACGAGTCAATTTGGAGCTCGTATGGCCAAGAAACGACCATCCAAATTTTAAGTGCAACTGAAGTGGATATTTTTGAGTTGTTTCATTATTATTAAACCATTAATTGTAATGCATTATCGCTCGTCGAGACAGAGGATCGAGTGATTAACAGCTGGGACCCACGGGTCCGATGGCTAACTCACCGTGGATCGGGTTCACAGAGACGATCCACGGGAAAGATAGAGTGAGACCATGCATGTCAACCAAAACTAGTGGCCAACAAGCAGGGACTCACACGAATGCCACGTGGGCTGCACATGTGGGCAAGCACGAGGCGACCAAATGGGCGGATGAACATGATCACCATATGTGCACACGAAGACCGCACAGACGACAATCAACACCGGCGGACAAGACCAAGGCTGACAACGTCCCGACGAGCACGGTGGCAATACCGAGAGGACAAGGAAGGGGCAGTGAGGGGAGGGGTCCTTACCACAATGCGACGAGGCGAGGGAACAATGGCAACTATTGATGATGAATGGAGGAAACGGGCGGCGATGAATGGGGCGACGACTTCGGCGGAGACCCTTGCGCGAAGGCGAGGGCGTGCATGATGACGCGGAGCCAGGGATGAAGGCAACGATGAGGGAAGCAACGACAACTCGGGGATGACGAAGACGAACAGGCGGCACTTGGGCTTGCTGGAACGACGACTAGAGGAAGACAACGACAACGCGGACGACCTTGTCGACGGGGACGGCTTTGGCTTGACGAAGGGAGCGCCGACGACTAGTGCGACCGGGAACGATGAGAGGATGACGACGGCAGCCGATGATGGCCATACGAAGGTGAGACCGGCATGAAGCACGCCGCTGCGGTAGCGACGATGATGGCTACGTAGCGGGGCGACGTGCCAGCGAGGAGGAATAGTCGGCCGAAGGTAGCACCGGCAATAAACGACGATGGAATGATTGTGACGGACGGCAAGACCGAGCTATTGCCAGGGAAGAGAACGATGCCACAACATCATGGAAGAAGACAGTGACATCGGGCTGCACGCCAGCAAAGGCGGTAGGGGTTGCCAGAGTTGGCATCAGCGACATCGAGGAGGAGGCGAGGCGGCCCAAGGCGTTGCGGCGGGCTACCGATGAAGACGAGGCTTGGCCGGGGTGGAGAACGACGTCGTGGTGCTGGGGGTGACGACGGCATAGTCGGCCGGCACACGGGCGGCGTGGCCGAGATGACTAGGGGTAGTGCGGCGGCGGTGGCGCCACTGGACGTCGGCATCCACGGCGCTCCGGCTTGCCTTGAGCGAAAAGGAGGTCAGGCCAGGAGAGAGGGGGCGGCTACAATGTTAGGGGAGGCGACGACACGGTTCGGCGCTACTCGGCTCGACAGGGAAGTATGGCCGGAGTTCAACGGTGCCACGGAGAGAGGACGCCGAGTGGGGAGATGGTGGGGAGAGGCTCGGCTGGCAAAGGGGAAGAGGAAGGGGACGCCACCATTTTATAGGCCGGGAGGAGGGGAACGGCCGGCCGGCCATCCATGGTGGCCAAGAAGAGGGATTAAATTCCCGTGAATTTAATCCCAATTAAAAGGGGGAAACATGGAAGAATTAAAGAGGAGGAGGAGAGAAACCGATTTTTGCAATCAAATGGGAGGGAAATTGATCGGGGAGGGAGATCAAGAGGTGGCGGCGGCGCTTCTGTTCGGCCAGCCAAGGAGAGGAGCGGTCGACTGTTGGAGGAGGAAGACGACCCAGCGGCTGGCCCGGCTGGGCTGCACGGGGAGGGGAAACAGACTTTGTCCGATGGAGAGGGAGGAGAGGAAAGTAGGCCGGCCCAAGCTGGAGGGAGAAGGGGAAGGAATAGAGGGGGCGGCCGGGCCGGGCCGAGAAAGGGAGAGAGAGGAGGGATGGGCCAGAAGTGGCCGAAGGAGAGGGAGAAGGATTAATTTTAGGTTTTATATTTTAATTAAATCTTAAATTGGTTTTTATTGCATTAAAATTATTTCTTATACTCTAAAAATTCAAGTAAAAATTGAGGGACCAATTTAGAGCATGGAGAATTTAGGAAAAATACTCTAAGCCACTTTCGAATTTTTCTTGCCCATATTTTAGTGTTCAAGATTTGTTTCAGATTTTTAATTATTTCTATTATTCCTTTTAGAAAGTGATTTTTAACTTGGGATGAATTTATCAGGACATGACAAATCCACCCCCCTTACAGGAATGTCGCCCCCAAGATTTAGAAGGGCTAGCAGAAGATAGGTAGGGTAGTCTTCACTTCTTCGTCCGACTTCTTCTGTTGTATCTTCTTTAGCAGACTTGTCAAGCAAACTTCCCGACTCTGAATTGCTTGGCTTGGTCTCTCGTTGTAGATGAAATCTTCTCTTCACCTGACCCATCCCTGATTGCACATTTAGTTGCCTTAGGCTATGTTGCGGTACTCGAAGATGAGGCTTCAGTTCCAAAACTTCATATAACCCATATCCTTGGTGCCAACCTTTCGTCATTATGCATCACCAACTTCTTATCATGCATCGATATCAGCTTGTCACCACTAATATACCATGCTTGTCATCATGAGGATACTATGCTTGTCATTTAGTTCTAACTTGCCACCGACTGCTTTACACTATGATACCATGCTTGTCAACTTGCCCCTTAGTGCCTCATCCTAACTTTCCTAGTTTGGGGGGGTGTTGGATACTTCTGCTGATTGATGCGGGTATCGACAACTCTACCTTTGAATTCGGTTTCCCTAGATAACCGACTTATACCACTTGTCAAGCTTTGGCGACATCCCATACGACTTTACGGCTAGAGTTGTATTTGTTTGATCATTAACCTGCCAAATATGAATCTTACTTGTTGGATCTGAACATTGGTGTGATTTTGGTCTGACGAGCTCCCAAGAAAAGACAACTCAGATTCACTTTCTATATATTCGTTTACTTCCCACTATTTTCTTCCTGTTGTCATCATCGGATTTCCGGCATATTCCTTTACACCTTCAACCTTGATGTGTTCCTTCCCATTGGATCTCTTGCTAGGAAAGTGCATTGAACGGTAACTAGTGCAAGTGCTTTTATTCTGTGCAGCCTCTGATACAAAGCCAAAGGTCGGACCAAACTTTAGATTACAACTCTTCAGGTTAACTCCTTGACTTCGTGGTTGCATCCCAAAAGTTTCATTTCTTGCCTTCATAGAAACACTTCTACCTAGGGTCATCTTGATTGCTCGCAAATTCTTCTGCCATAACGACATGGTGACGGTTGCAGGGTTGATTGCTAGCGGGAGTCTTCCTTGAAGAATGTTGGTCTGGGCCCTTTATCAATTACCTTTCTCACTACTTCTCTTCCCGGTAGTAAACATATTTTTCGATCTCTTTTATCCATCACTTTTTGACCTACCTCCATCAAGTACTCTTCACCGTCAGTTGTGGATGCTTTCGATCATGATGAGGTCCTTTGGCCTACTGCCTTTCATGGAAATCTTGAAGTGGTTCGTCAAAAGCTATACTGACTACCATTGCCTTTGATCTGAAAAAGACACTTTGAAATCTCTTAGTCCCAACAAATGTCTCTTTGGCTTTATCAATCTAACACAGATTACTGGATTTTCTTTTCCATCAACAACAAGGTTATTTGATTCATATTAGAATATGATCTCCCAGAGATAAGACTCTAGGTCTCCTTGATCATTAACCAAATATACAGATCGCACCACATTTGCAATCTCAATATGAATCCCACATAAACTTGCCAAACTCATTCATTGTTTCATGTTTTTTTCTTATTACATGGTTGACAGAGAACAACCATAAAATAAATGTACTTGAACAACGGTGCGATAGTATTATGGTTACTTCTGACTAGCACTTGGCTTAACAGGTACTACATATGCTCTGATGGCCATGATATTGTTGTTTTGTCTTCTTCGTATAAACTGTCGGTAGTGTGGAGGTCGATTATGCTTCAGTTGCCGGCAATCTCTGGAGAAATGTCCTTCTTCTCTGCAGTTGTAGCAAATGATAACTTTCTTACCCTCGGGTTCTTCATGCTGTACTTGATTGCTCAGCTGCAAGACTGGAACAATCAAAGGTACAATGCTGTTACTGACCTCGATCTGGTTAGCAGGTGGCTGGGGTTGAAACAGAACATTGACGCCTTGTGGTAGTGCACTCATGGGAGTTGGAGCGGTTGCAACTTGGGCTACAGGACTGCTTCGGGTTGCATTAGATGACAATTCATTGGGGAACAAACTTCTGATTGCGGTGTATTGCACGGGTCAGCTTGCTGTCAACGGTATTTTGCGGTTTGGGGCACTTGTCAGCGAAATGACCCAGTTCGTGACAATTGAAGCAACTGATATCTTTCCGAAGTCGGGATTTGTCGAGCACCCGAAAATTATATCGTCTAGTGTCTATTGTGACCATCACATGGTTTTGGATGAGTGGGATCCATACACGGATAATAGCCACTCAAGCCTCCATGTGCCCCATGATTACATTTTTACACTATTCAATACAATTTACGTAGTGCTGAATATTGAACAAAAGAGACATTGCTAGGACTTAGTGTGCCAGTCAATTTCAGCCTGAGATGTGCCCGTCAAACCACACGAAGGCAGTGACCAGATGAGTTACACATCCCAGGAGACTTGACAATTTGCTAAGCTCTACAACCTCTTGTTTGTTCAACATCCATATTCATGTATGGATAGTTCTATAAGCTAGAACTTACTAGGACACTGTCATCAAAGCAAATGATATGCATAAACAAGGAATACTAACATACAAATAATTTAGAATCTAAGTCTAGGATACATATGGCCGAACGGCCTTATAAATAGAGATTCGTACGAAAGCTTATTTACCCAGAACCCATAAGCAATCCGACTAGGGGTAGACCCCTAATGAACTGTCCTGAAAGAGAACAATGGAACCCGTAGCACTTAGCTAAACCTGCAAAAGATACGAGTATCAGTACATTAACCTTGTTAATGTACTGGAAAGACGATGCAATCCTACATACATGCAAGCTCTAACTATCAAAGAACGGCTATTTGCAGATTCATTTGCATAAAGCTAAGTTGGTTCATAATATTTTACAAACGGTAAATTTGTAAGCATTTGTAAAATAAGTATATAAAGTAGAGCATGGTGATCTATATAAATAATTGTAAAAACATAATCATCATTTCTCCTCATTAACATCATCATAAATCATAAACATCATACTTGTACCTTCCCTGGTAGCAAGTCATCATTATAATCAAAATCATGAAGTTATCATCCTCAACCATTTTTATAAAGTGTTTTAGAAAGAATAAAATTACACTCATGCTATTTTCCCAAGTCGCTCTTGACCGTGAGCACGGCTAATCGATTAGTTTTAACTCTGCAGAGTTCATACAAATCCACATGATGTGATGGATGCCCGGTGGCTACACTATAGTTTGTTTAGTGCCGGCCTAGCACCCCACACTCTACATGTTGAGTGCAGACTAGAGGTCACAACGTAGCCATTATGTTGCCTAATGTTTAACCTTACATGAGCACGATAAGTGTGAATCCACTCTAGGCTTAAGTCCTAGAGCCGTTAGGTGGCAGGCCCACCCCTTAAACCTAACACCATGGCGGCAAACACAACCGTTCCCCCACGAGACATGTTGTCATTGTATTGGACAGACTTAGATGCCCATGCTGTGAGGCGGATCATCCGTCCCCTTACAGAACACACATACATAGCTAGTAATATTCGCTAGCCTTAAATTCAACACATACATATATGGGTAGTTCCTAGAGATAGCTCCACAAACCATGACCGCTACCTCTACTACAACAGCCTCCCGAATGCAAGGTTAAACATTAAACAATTTAATAAGCTAAGGTCATCCCATACTAACACATGTGGCAGTACTGTATACCTAGTTCATAACATAGAGTTCGGTCCTTAATTGACTCAGGCGAACGCTCCCCCTATCGATGCACAACTACTACCATATGTACACCACTCACCGCCCAAGTGTAGAATCAAGATTTTCCTCCATTTTATTTCACAAATAACCAGAGGCTTTACCTCTGTCCATAAATTATAAATTGCCCATCTTCAAATATATAAGGTGACCACAATGTTTATTAGCATATCACTAGGAATGGCTAAGCATATGACATTGTACTTAGCATCTATAAGCCCATTTGAGCACATGGAGAGTAGTCTAAACCACTCTAAGGTTACAAACAGCAAGGGTAACAAATTTCAAGGTGGATTATGCAACAATTGGAATAGCTACCATTGTACCACTTTCAAATATTTTTTCCAAACATAATTATTTAACATGTGCAACTTTGCAATAGAAAACGTTTGATCAAAGTGTTCACTATACGAGGAGGAGGGTCTTGCCTTAGTTGGAATTTTCATCTTGGTCAGCAATAAAAACCAAACTCCTCACCGAAAGCGACGTAGTTCACTATACGAAATAACAATAGCGTGTAAACACCAAATCATACAAAAATCCAAAATGCTTCTAATATGCATGAATTCTCTACTGTAATTAGGTACTGATCATAAATGATTTATGGTGAGATAATTTTTATTTTATCACTTGTATTTTGGGAGATATAAATTTTATAATGTCTATACTAGGCCTAGGTGAATTATGCTCTAATTAATCTTAGATGCAATTTATGTTCAAGTTCTGTCAAGTATTAGGTTATAGCAATGAAGGGTGTGTCTTCCTGGATTCAACAAGATTTATTTCATAATTTTTAGGGCTATCATGAATTAATTATGAATTTTATAAGTTATGTGTCACATTGTACTATTTATTTGCCATACAAAATTTTAGAAGTATTCCCCGGCTGAGTTCGAAAGATGGTGTTGGGATTAATCTCTCCAGCACGTAAAACGGAGCGACTCATTAGCACATGATTAATTAAGTATTTGCTAAATTTTTTTTTCAAAAATGGATCAATATGATTTTTTAAAGCAACTTTCGTATAAAAACTTTTTGCAAAAAACACACCGTTTAGCAGTTTGAAAAACGTGCGCGTGAAAAACGAGGAAGGTGAGTAGGGAAGAGTAACAAACGAACACAACACCAGTTCTGTATGATTCATATTTTAACTTAGGGAAATTAATATCATAAAGTTATTAGTCTAACAAAATTGAAATCACTTTATTTGGAGTTATAGTTACTCCTACATGAATTTTGGAAGTTCCTATTGCTAATTATGGACGTACACCTGGTATGCAAATTTAAGGGCATTTATAAACTAATTCTTCTATACCTCAGTTGAATATGGTCCGTATGGTCCATCATTTTGTGATCCTAACAAATTTTGGTTACTATCATTGGGACCTAGGATGTATTTTCTAGGCATTTCACAAATTGGAACACTTATTATGTTATTTTATATCTTATTAAAGTTTTGAAGATATTTTCCTGTATAAAAGGTGCCCTGTTTTATTTTATATATCTGTAGAGAATAATCTAGTGAATCTTCTGAAATTTTATTCATCTCAAATGAAGCTAGTGTGAGTTTTCTATAGATTTTACAAGTTTAATGACTTTTTAGTTGAACGATAATGGCTTTAATTATTTCCTTTATATTTCCTATATTTTAAATATATGGGTGCACTGGCAGTGAGTGGTAGCTTTGCATAAAAGCCCTCGGAGTTCTTGGATTAAAATCCAAGGTCCCTGGGCACGTGGTAAATGAAATTGCATTAAGAGTGCTCAAGATTTAAAGTAATTTCTAATAAGTCCTTGGTCCCACATGTCATAGGTTACACATTTAGTAATTAGTACAGCAAGTTTTGTTTTCCTTACTAATGAAGTCCGTGCCACTTAGATGCAGTGGGGCCCGCATGTCATACACCCGGAGGAAGAAGAAAGCAGCAGCGGCAGCAGAGCTCACCGGCGAGCTTGCCGTCGGCGCCGGCGACCAATAGTGGCGAATCCGGCGTCGTGGTCCAGAGGAAAAAGATGCGCAACGTCTTTGCACACCCAACGGCGGTGGTCTCGTCGCCGGAGATGGCCGGAATCGACATCGGCGGTAGTGCGAGCGACGGTGGATTTAAGGCTGCATGTGGAAGACAAGTCACGGGCTTGGTTCAGCCGATTTGATGCATGGATGTGAGTCATTAGGGATCTTGGGTTCTCACCAAAATGTTGGCCGGGGTCGTCGTGGCCTGGACAGCAGCAGCTGCATGCGTAACAGCTTGGCGGTGGCGCTCCTCCTCTGGAAAATGGCGACAGCAAAATCTCGCCGAAGGGCTGGCATGCATGCATGTCCACAACGTTAGAAAGGTCCCCAGGAAGTCACTCATGCGAGGAATTGAACCGTGGCTCACCGGAGAAGAAGAAATCGAAGATGGCGCCGAGCGGCCGGAGTTGAGGAAGACGACGGTGATCTCCCTCGTCGGTGCACGATTCTTGATGTTTCTTGAGGGCTTTTGATCACCATGGTGAGGAGGTACTGGTGGCGCGAGGAATTGGCTCGGGGTGGTCTCCTTCGTGCTGTGCGACAACGATGCCAGCGGCGGCCTTCGGTGCGTGCTCCCGAGCATCGTCGGCTTGGCGACGCTCCTGGTGATCGGACGTGTGATAGAGAGCGAGGTCAGAGGAGATGGAACCAGCGTCTTGAGGAGGTAATGGAACGTGGATTAGGTAGGGATGGCGATGTCTCGATGACGATTGGTGGGCTTTCTTCTCCACGGCCGGCGGCAAAAGAAAGATGGAAGAGAGCGGCAGGAGCTCCTCTCCTCGATGGGCTCTGTTCTGGAATAATGGGGATGGTCATGCGACACGTCGAGAAGGATATGAGGGCAAGCATGGCGACGGCCACGTCGAGTCCACGCGTCAAGCACGGCCGACACCGATCTCTATGGTTCTCTATTTCTCCCTGGGCTTCTTCGGGCGGTGAGCAGAGATGCACAGGGGTGGAGTAAACTTGTGTGGCTGCCAAATGGGGCACACTTGATTGAAACAAGGCTAGAGTGAGAGTGACAGAGGTGAGTAAGAAATTTAGTGAACACTGGATTTGGCGATTTTCAGGATTTTATCCTATTTATACTTCTCTCTAGATTTTATAATTCTATAGTTGATTTTATGGACAAGAAAAATTAGAGTTAAATTTGTTTTGAAGATAGATAAAAATACCTAGTTTCCATTTTCCTTGGTTACACTCAAAAATTTCTTATATTGTACTCTCAGCAAAATAAAGAAAATAGGACTGACTGAAAGTGAATTGAATTTTTAAGAGGTCAAAAATAATGAAATAAATTATGTAAAAATTATATTAATTCCTGGAAATAAACTAGTATTTGAATAAATTGTATTACATATACACTTTCATAAAATTTAATACATGTTTTGATGAGGTATGAGTTTTGTTGATTAGGGTTTTAGAATTAACTTAATTTTTACTATTTGGACCAAATTGATTGAGGGTTTAGATGAAGAAATAAAATTATGCCCAAATTCCAGTGAGTCTAACATATTGATTACCATCCACATGAATTTTTCCATGTTTTATCTTACACCAATAATTTTTATAAATTTGCAAAGCTTAAAAATATACATAGGTTGCTACTATGAAAATACATTTCAGTGTTTATAAAATTATATCTAGATGATTCTAGACCTGACATGATGTTGTTGAGCATGATTTATACTTTTAATTACTCAACTTCATATATTACTTGTATATACATTCTTGTAATATTTATTAAGTATTTGCTTCAATTTTTAATTAATGCTCTTGAATCCTATTATGAAATGCTAGTAAGATCCAAAAACACGCAAAAGGACTCATATCAGATCAATACATTATGCAAATACATGCACACACTATATTTTATTTTCTTTCTTTGAGCTATCAAGGAAAAGGTTTTAAATTATTCACAAATTTGCATATTAAAACTAGTCTTATTAGACTCACCTAGGTCCTTAGTTGGAAAATTTTAGTATTTCTATTTAGGAAAAACATTTTCGATATTTTTAGATGCAAAATTTGAAATTCAAATTTTGGGTATGTTATAGGATTTGCTTTTCCCATCCTGATTTTTCTGACTTGGCGCTAGAGTTGGGCGCACATTTTAGTCTTGGCGGGGGATTGTATTGCCTTCCTGCTTCTCTCCATCGAAGCTAACGTGTTGGTTGGCCATCTTCTTTGACAACAGAAAACTGAGTTGACAGTCCTTTGGTACGTGATCTGTTCCTTCGCACAGAAAGCAAGATATTCTTCTTGTAGGGCATTCGTCTAGTGGATGGTCTTCTTCACAATGCGGGCAGAGTGTGGGACACAGTCTAACGAGGTGTCCAACTTTTCCAGAACGAGTGCATGCCTTGACTTCCATTTCTTCCTCACAATGATTTTCAGGAACTTCTTCATCTTCTTCATCGAAGGATAGTTTTCTGACTCCTCACCGTCGGACACTCTAGAGCCATGGGTTAAGAGATGCTGGGTCAACTATCGTGCACTATGAAAGAAATTTCCTCTCTGACATTTTGTCATTCCTGGTGGAGGCCATTATATGCTGGTAATGGTTATCTTACGGACTTCATCTTCGGTTCTCAGGGTGCTTTTCTCTTCTTGAACCGCTACAAGACAGTGTTCTGTTGAGGGCAGTTTCTTGCATAGTGTCCTTGTTTGTCACGATTGAAACAGATGATGCTCAATTCTTTCGAGTCCACTGGTGACTTGGCATTTTGGGCCTTGTGTGGTGGTGGTGGCACGCTGCCTTGAGATGCAAGTGCCTTCACTGGATTCAACTGGATTGAGGTTGGACCCGACTCTAGTTCTGATTTTGCATCAAGTTTCGCTGTAGTACTGCAATAAACGAGTTGTCCTGGTTGATCATGTGCTGGGCCACTGCCATGTAGTCTTCACCATGTCATTCATTTGCTTGGAGGCTTGAGGAATTAATGTCATTGTTTCTGGCCTTCATGCCTTTCTCGTTATCAGCCATCTGCTGCATGGTTTGGAGAGGGAGATAAGGAAAACCAAGCGATTAGTAGATCAGAACTAAGGATAAGACCTTAAAAGATATAATCTTTTACTAATATGATGTGTGTTAGACTTGTTCTGCAAGTTGATTAAGCAAACAACCTAGCATGGTTACATCACAACACACCGATGTAAAGCACGCGCTACAAACATAAGCAAGAGAAACACATGCCTAGAAGAAAACAACAGAACTCTTGGTAGCTTAGGTTCGATTAGAGGGTTCTTTGGGATCTTCACTCCTACTTGGCTCTTGGAGGGGAAACGTCTGAAGCGGGTTCCTTCTTCAAGCTTGACTTCACTACTTCCTTCGCTTTCTTGTCATCTCGTTCAACTATTATGTGTTGAATCCAAGCAAGGAAGGGAGAAGTAAACACTTTGCAAATAGCATGGGGGAAGAAGGAAACGGGGTATTTTTGCAAATAGCTTTTCTTTATAAAATAAGTCCTTAGGGGTTTTCTGTTTGGCTTAACCTACAGTTGAGATGGCTCTGATACCAGCTTGTCACACCTGAAAAATACCTTTCCCGAACGCTAGTGTATTAATCCCCGTCCCAGGAAAAGCCGGGGTACACCACACAAACTTGATACAAAAGACACATCTTTATTAATTATGATGATAATATTTACATTGTTACAAAGGCACATAAGGCCTGACAAGAAAAGAAAAACAGCAGCAGACTAACGGCCTATGGCTCCATCTTCACAGGTGCTCAACTGGAGTATAAGCCAGGACTCCACTTAAGACTTCTTCTTCAAGAGCTTTTCTGACTGGAGGGGGAAAGATTGAGCAAGGATAAGTACAACCACCGTACTCAGCGAGCCACACCGAAAAATGCACTTAATGCAAGGGAGTACAAGGATTCATTTATAAGGGTTATTTTGCGGTAAACAAGCATTTTAAAATATTTAAACATTTAAAGGCATTTTAATCAAACCACAATCTATCTCTAGTCAAATTATTATCAAGCCGCGTGCTCACATGATCTTGCCTTAAACCTGGCCCACACGTAATAAATCCAATTATTCCAGTTCATTAGAATAAAACCTCTAACTTTGGGTCGTTGCTAGGCCCTCCCATAACCGAGGGCACGGTTATTCAAATAGTTTATACTCTGGCCAGAGGTGTACATCTTTACCCACAAGACACGCCTTTACCTCGCGTCCCAATGCCTTGGAAGCCGACATAAATTCGTGACATAACCTACCGTCTAGTACTGCCTTAAACAAAGAAGACCGACATAGACTTCCCCCGCTAGGTGCCCTAGGTCGAGCGAACAGTCTATGCCTCCGGGTGTACTGCCAGAGACATCGACCCTACCAAGGGCTTCATCCATCCCTTTTCTTGTCTTCCTCGTTCATGACTGCACTAACCGATACGTTAAGCCTTACCCACTAGACATGTGATAGCATGGAATATGTTTTGCAATCGTGCCCCCAAAGACCGGTCCTTATGTTGGCCGAGGTGCGACTAGCTAAACCAAGCACCTCGAGCCCAGCCGAAAATAAGTTTGGGAATCTCGAAAGGGGAGTCCAACATATGCAGGCAAGCAAGCCTCTATTCCATCATGAAATTAGATTATAGTGTCATTCCCAAATTCTAAATCTTATAAAACAACTAAATGTTTCTATTTAAGTAGGGCTAAGCATAATCCTAAAATTTCTAGTAAGCACCACATACAGAGTTGTCACCTAGGGTTGTCAAAGGTAATTACACAATAACAAATAATAAGGCTATAGCAAGGATTGTAGGAAAGGCTAAATAAAATAGTTATAACACGGTAAATTTAGTAAAGCGAATGCAATAATTTAAATTAAAATACTTTTCGCAAGCTGGAATTCAATATGCTCAAGGAGTGCTTGACTTGCCTTGCTTAGAGAAAAAGGGAGGCTTCTAAAGCTTCAGCGAGGAACTTGAGCTGCACCATAGGAACTCCGGAACGACAACGACTACACAAACAAACAAAACAAAGCTACAACGCTAAGAAAGAGGCGACAATAGTACATAAAAACAACAAACACGGGTTCATTAAGTTAAAATCAAAACTAAACAATTTGAACGGGTCAATTTGGAGCTCGTATGGCTGAGAAATGACCATCCGAATTTTAAGTGCAATTAAAGTGAATATTTTTGAGTTGTTTGATTATTATTAAATCATTAAGTGTAATGCAATATCACTCGTGGAGAGAGAGCATCGAGTGACTGGCAGCCGGGACCCACGGGTTAGATGGTAGCTCATCGTGAATCGGGTTCACAAAGACGATCCATGGGAAAGATAGAGTGAGACCATGCGTGTCAACCGAAACAAGTGACTGACAAGCGGGGACTGACACGAATGCCCCGCGGGCTGCACATGTGGGCAAGCATGAGGCGACCAAATGGGTAGACAAACATGACCACAAATGTGCACGCGAAGACCGCATGGATGACAGTCGACACCGGCGGATGAGACCAAGGCCGACATCGTCACGACGAGCACGGTGGCGATACCGAGAGGACGAGGAAGGGGAAGAGAGGGGAGGGGTCCTTACCACAACGCGACGAGGCGAGGGAATAATGGCGACCACCGACGATGAACGGAGGAAATGGGCAGCGACGAATGGGGTGACGACTTCGGCGGAGACCCTTGCACGAAGGTGAGTGCGTGCTTGACGACGCAGAGCAGAGGATGAAGGCGACGACGAGGGCAGCAGCGATAACTCAGGGACGACGGAGACGAATGGGCGGCACTTGGGCTTGCGGGAATGAAAGCCGGAGGAAGACGATTACGACGTAGACGACCTTGTCGACGGGGACAGCTTTAGCTTGACGAAGGGAGGGCTAACGACTAGCGCGACCGGGAATGACGAGAGGATGACGACGGCGGCCATACAAAGGTGAGACCGGCGTGAAGTACACCGCTGCGGTAGCGGAGACGGTGGCTACGCAGCGGGGCGACGTGCCACCGAGGAGTACCGGCAATGAACGACGTTGGAACATCTACTATAGACGGCAAGACCGAGCGGTTGCTAGGAAAGAGAACGATGCCACGACATCGGGGAAGGAGACGGCGACATCGGGCAGCACGCCGGCAAAGGTGGTAGGGGTTGCCAGAGTTGGTGTCGGCGAGATCGAGGAGGAGGCAACGCGGCCCAAGGCGTTGCGACGGGCTTCCGACGAAGACGCGGCTTGGCCGGGGTGGAGAACGACGTCGTGGTGCTGGGGGTGACGACGGCGTAGTCAGCTGACGCACGGGCGGCGTGGCCGAGATGGTTAGGGGTAGTGCGGTGGTGGCGGCACGACTGGACGTTGGCGTCCACTGTGCTCCGGCTTGCCTCGGGCGAAACGGAGGTGAGGCTAGGAGAGAGGGGGCCGCTGCGATGTCGGGGAAGGCGACGACACGGCTCGGTGCTGCTTGGCTCAACGGGGAAGGGCAGCTGGAGCTCATCGGCGCCACGAAGAGAGGACGCCGAGTGGGGAGATTGTGGGGAGAGGCTCGGCTGGCAAAAGGGGAGGAGGAAGGGGACACCACCATTTTATAGGCCGGGATGAGGGGATTAGTTGGGGGAGAGGAGAGGAATGGCCTGCCGGCCATCCATGGCAGCCAAGAAGAGGGATTAAATTCCCGTGAATTTAATCCAAGTTAAAAGGGGAAAACATGGGGGAATTGAAGAGGAGGAGGAGACAAACCGATTTTTGCAATCAAATGGGAGGGAAATTGATCGGGGAGGGAGATCAAGAGGTGGCGGCGGCGCTTCTGTTCGGCTAGCCAGGGAGAGGAGCGGTCAGCTGCTGGAAGAGGAAGACGACCCGGTGGCTGGGCCGGCTGGGCCGCACGGGGAGGGAAATGGACTTTGTAAGTAGGTCGGCCCAAGCTGCAGGGAGACGGGGAAGGATGAGAGGGGGTGGCCGGGCCAGGCCGAGAGAGGGAGAGAGAGGAGGGATGGGCCAGAAGCGGCCCAAGGAGAGGGAGTGGGATTAATTTTAGGTTTTCTATTTTAATTAAATCTGAAATTGATTTTTATCGCATTAAAATTATTTCTGATGCTCCGAAAATTCAAGTAAAAATTGAGGTACAAATTTAGTGCATGGAGAATTTAGGAAAAATACTCCAAGACACTTTCGAATTTTTCTTGCCCGTATTTTAGTGTTCGAGGTTTCTTTTAGATTTTTAATTATTTTTATCATTCCTTTTAGAAAGTGATTTTTCACTTGGGATGAATTTCTCAGGACGTGACACCTGAGCAATTTCGTGCCAAGGTTCCGGATATAATGTTTGCACCAACAGTGGGATTATGAAGAGTTTGCACCATGACCTCGCTCATGAGACTTGAAATTGTTAAGTACGTGGAGCTAATATGAATTAATTGAAAAGAAAGCTCCACCTCCCTTAACGACTCATCACTCAGTATGGTAGTTAATTCTTGCACTGTCTCTTTCAAGTGATTCGTCTCGAGTGGTGCTCTTTCAATAGATTCGTCTTGAGTGGTGCAGGAGAACTACGCGGGACCGGTGGTCTCTTTTGGTAGGAATAGTTTGAGGTGTTTCAATAATCTTCAAAAAGATCACCCTCAAACTGGAATGAGAATTCCAAAGGGTGATTTTCTTCTACCTTCGGTTCCCGAGGTTCGGGTGAGGATACAATGGTCGAATCTTGGGAAATGGAGGTTGTATGCTTCGATTCGGCCGTTGAAGGTTCCTCATGTGTATCCTTGATTTTCAGGATGATTTCAAAATGAGCGAAGAAGGCGTTCTAGGATACGATCCAAGAGTTCCCGACCTTCCGATGACATCTTGTCTAAACCTGAGTGGAAGTGCTATAACAACAAGTGATTGAGTAGAGACAAGTATGGGCCCTCTTGGGTTAACAAGGAGAATCGAGCCCAGACTGCACCAACTCATTATATGAAAGTCGAGAACCTACTTGCATAGAGAGACTACATGGGTTAACAGGAAGAAAGCAACGCAAAACTTGCTTTTTAATTTGCCCTCTCTGTAAGAAAGAAGGAAAACAATTTCTACTTTAAGGTTTCTTGTGTCATGCCCGTAACTGCTAGGCATGAACACTATTTGCTAGTTCACAGATCAAAGGTCCAGCTGCGAGATCCGCCTCATGGTTGGTCGACCCGCCCGCCGGAGAGAGATGGTTGGTCGCCTCGCACGCTGGAGAGTGAACCCCCATGGCTTCATCGGTGCCCCTCACGAAGTGCTTCCTGGGGACCTCGCTGACGACTGCCGGAACAACCATGGCTACCTCGTGGACAGACATGGATCCATATATGCAAAAATAGCCAGTCAAACCTTAATATGTCCATGATCACATTTTAACACCATTCAATATAAAATCCACAATGCCAAATAATAAGCAAAGGAGATATTGTTGGGATTCAGTGTGCCAGTCAACTTCAACCTAAGACATGCCTGTCAAACCACACGGAGGCAGCGACCAAACGTTTTACACATCCTAGGAGACTAGACTCAAATGGCTAAGCTCTGCAACATCTCAATTGCTCAAAATTACTACTCACGATCAGCTAGCCCCTGAAAATTGCTAGCTTTGCATTTTCATCTTAAACCAAGATATCTGACCAATGTACACAATGGATAACTTAGATATAAATAGAGATAATTAACTAGATTACTTACAAACGGCCGACCGACCAAATAAATGTAAATTCACAGAAGTTGGCTATCCAACCACAAGCAATCCGACCAGGGGTAGACTCCTTTTAGAATCAAGTCTTAAGCAAAGCGATGATCCCGAGCACTCAAACTAAGTTAAATCTTTACCTACAAAACAAAATAAACATATACATTGCAAGAGTCAGTACATTAATCGACTTAAACGTACTGGCAAGCATGATCAATTTTAACATACTATATGCATGGCTTAAAATCAACGGACGGATTTATTTAGCTTAACTTTAGCATAAAAGAAAATTTTGGTTCATAATCAGCTGTAAAGGGAGTTGACAACGTATACCTATACTAATTGGATATTTTTTACGAGCTCTCACGTTAATTAGAAAAATCTATCCATTGATTACGTACGTAATTTAATCAGAACCGTGGATGCAACAGTGCTTTAACGCCATGGGCCTGTCTACCATCAATTTTTGTGGGCTCTTTTCATAGCCCATCTGCTCTTATCTCCAGTCAAATGTATCGGGAGAGGCACACAAATCTATACTATGTGCATGGAATGTGCACTAACTCCTAAAGCTCAACATGCAAGTATACTACATCATCACCTACTAGCAATTATTATCTAGAGTGTTTTCAATCTTATGCAAGTGTGCCACATCATCACCCAGTAGCAATTATTATCTAGAGTATTTTAAATATCATATAAACATTATATATTATTTATAATTTTATTGTATTTTTAGAATTCAATATGAAAGCAATGTCAAATCATTATCTTCACATCATTTTCACATTATTTAAATATATACATTTATTATTTCTATAATGTATAACATGTATTCATTTATATATCTCGCAGCATTTATATATCTCGCAGCATAGCGCGGGATATCATTAGATATATATCTAATGGAGAGAGGCAGAAAGCATATGGAAACGTTAGGCCACAACTCACGTGCAGAATCGTGAGCAGAACGCGAGACTTCCCTCGCGGGATATCATATATCTAATGGAGAGAGGCAGAAAGCATATGGAAACGTTAGGCCACGACTCACGTGCAGAATCGTTAGCAGAACGCGAGACTTCCCCTCGCCGGTGTCCATTAACACGATTGAAAACTTCAGCAAAGGAGTCGCTCCAGCCACCAATTCGAACTGCATGGACGGATCGACCTGCTGTTGAGTTTGCATATCACGCATGCATGTGCACCAACCACTACTACAGAAAACATCATAGGTGCCGGTTGGAAACCGGCTATAGGTGCCGGTTTTTCAACCGGCACCTATTGGTCGGCACTAATAAAGCAACCGGCACCTATGTGCAATATAGAACCGGCACCTTTACCTTTGCTCGAGCCCAAAAAAAAGAGAGCCGGCTCGATTCGAGCCGAACTCATGCCGCCGGCTGCCACCCTGCCCGCGCCACCGGTGTCCTTCACTCCTTCTCTGCTGTCGCCGTCGTCGCATGGGGAGGGCGCGGCCGCCGCTGCCGCCGAGGTGCGCCGTAGCTGCCTTCGCCACGCAGCCACCGGCCCGCTGGCTCCCGCCGAACTCAACCGCCGCCACCCGTGGGGTGCCTACCGCCGGCCTCGAAGCCCTCCGCCTCCCCTCCCGCCGGATCTGGCGGAGGGGAGGGTGCGGCCATCGCCGTCGCTGCCGCCTCCGCCATGCAGCCGCCGGCACTGCCCCTCGCCTCCCCACTGCCCCTCTCCCCGCTGGCTCCCCTCTCGCCGGATCTAGCGAAGGGGAGCCCGCCGCTGCCCACGGAGCCTGCCACCACCCGTGGGGTGCCCACCGCCGGCCTCGAAGCCCTCCGCCTCCCCTCCCGCCGGATCTGGCAGAGGGGAGGGCGCGGCCATCGCCACCGCCGCCGCCTCCGCCAGGTAGCCGTCGGCGCTGCCTCTCGCCTCCTCACTGCCCCTCTCCCCGCTGGCTCCCCTCTCACCGGATCTAGCGAAGGGGAGCCCGCCGCCGCTCGTGGGGTGCATACCGCCAGCCGCGGAGCCCGTCGCCTTCCCTCCCACTAGATCTGGTGGAGGGGAGGGCGCGGCTGCGGCCGCCGCTACCGCCTCCGCCAGGTAGCCGCCAGCGGCGGGAGCCCACCGCCTCCGCCAGGCAGCCGCCGCGAGAGAGCGAGAGCGAGAGAGAGAGACGAGAGACGAGAGAGACGAGCGAGACAAGGCAGAGAGACGATCGAGTAGATAAGGACGCGCGACGCTACTGATCTTCGATGGGCTCGGCCGGCTCACGGCTCGGCTCAAAGGTATAGGTGCCGGTTTTTAAAATGAACCGGCACCTATAATATATTATAGGTGCCGGTTTTGTCATTAACCGGTACCTATAATATATTATAGGTGCCGGTTCATTTTAAAAACCGGCACCTATATTATAAGTACCGGTTTTTTCGCTAGAACCGGCACCTATAGTGTTTAAAGGTGCCGGTTCTATATTTTTCCATCGCGAAATGCTCTATAGGTGCCGGTTTTAAATAAACCGGCACCTATGAGCCGTTCCCTATGAGGGTTTTTATAGTAGTGACTCAAAATGTTTATTTTACTTCCGTCATGTTATTCCATTAATATCACATTGAGTATCATATAAAGTACTAGATAATATCTCGCACGTTGCTGTTGGAATTCCAAGTCATATGGTAAGACATTAAGATGGTTTTCAAGAAAAGTAATGATATAATTGCAACATATATATCATATGTGGTGACATGAGATTAATAAAAGGATGAACTTTCAAGCCTAATATGATACAAAGATGCCATAATACAAATGTGGAAAGAAAATCAATTTATAGTATATCTTAGGCAAGAAGTGTTGGTGATTATAGAACAATAAACTCAGACGGTAGCAACTTAATGGTGTTAAAATGTAGAGGAAAAATTGCAAACCTTGTCTTTGGCTTCTTTATTTTTCTACTCAAGCTGTTATTCACTATATCATATCAAGATATTTTACGTGTAAATCTTTATTTTTCTACTCAAGCTGTTATTCACTATATCATATCAAGACAATTTACCTGTAAAAGGTGCCTCCAATACAATGGTCAACCAAATTAGTATTTAACTCTTATGACAAATTAGCAATGCATATAAAGATAGAAGGTTATTTTGAGGAGGTGCTTTTGAATGGACCAGTAAGGTCAATTTTGAAGATAACAAAAGTTTATACATTCTGGCTTCGGTTATGAGTACAACTTCAATAGTTTAAAAAGAACAAGAAGCTTATACATTCTGCATATCAAAGTTTAGAAGTTACGGTCATACAGATTTTCTTCAACTATGAATGGAGATTCACAAATAGATTTCAATAATTATTTTCTTCTTATTGTTGGCTTTATTATTTTAGTTTTTACTGTTGCCTAACTGTGTGCTCTCTTTGAGAGAATTTTATAATAAGTGGCTGTAGTTTCTTTAAAGTAAAGGCCGAAATCTTTATTCCATTATCTAAAAGAAGTAAGGTCAATTTTGAGAAAAATGAAAATTAGATGTTGTTTTTAATAGAGCTTCCAAAGAGGCCAACAATCAAATAGACAAATACATATGTTCTCCAGCTGCGAATGGCGATCAATTGCACTTTTCGAGCTTGAAAACACCAAGTGCATCAGCTTTCAAATGTTCTGGAAATCACCATGTTATTAGGGAAAGGACAAATTGTTTTCTTATTAGCGAAAGATGGATACAATTTGAAGGTACATTGAAACAAAAGGATCATAAACAACCTTTCCATTAGGGTAAATAGATTGTGCCTAGAAAATCCATTGAAGGTTACTTGAGCAGTCCTGTATTCTGTGTAGAAAAAATGCTACCTGTTCGGTGGGAAAAAAGAGAGGAAAACCTAATCTGAGCCAGCTACCGAATAAAAATTGAAAGATGAGAAATTGGTTACCTAGTGTGACTGTGTGAGAGATGACAGTAAATCTAACATCCGGCATTGACGTCGATTCACTGAAGACAAACGATTGTTCCAATTGACGATGAGATGATTTGAGGCAAATTAAAGCACCTGGAGCTACAGTGAAGCTCTTGAACAGACTTTTTTTTTCTTGAAGGAAGCTCTTGAACAGACTTGTAACAACGTTGATCAAGGTAAGCCAGTGAGCGATGGATGGTTAACCTCTGAATGAATGTGGTATCGATCGATTAAAGCACAATTGATTTCGCTGGGCACTGCACTAAAGCTAGCACAATTGTTGCCATTAATGTGGGCTCTTCTGTTGCTTATTAGTCAGTTTCCTTCATTTGCGGCACAACGAACACTCAATTTTCTTACCACGTGCATGCTAATCTAGTGCTATAGCATTGCCTTGACGACGCCTGGGTGGATTAATTGGGCCACAATATAGGCCTGATTTCATTCAACCCTGGAAAAGACCACTCATCTAACGGCCGGCTCACGTCAAAGCTATATGGTGATCTAACGAATATCATTATTTTGATGATGTGGCTTCATCATAGGGCTGGAAAATAGCAATAATGCTATTAAGTGGGATCAATTGTATAAGTATATAGGATAAGTGAGTCGATTGACGTGTTTTTTTGATTTAGTTTATAATTTTAACCAATATATACTACCTTTATTTCATATATTGTAAGATTTTTTATTTTTTCTAAGTCAAACTCCTTTAAATTTTACCAAAGTAATAGGAAAACATAAAAATACTTTTACACCAAACATACTATGAATGTTAGATTTAAGGCAAAATTTGCTGCAGGACACCCAAACTTTGTGGTCTTTGCTGCAGGATATCACAAAAACGTGTATCTATTGTAAAACATCGTGAAAACTTGATAATTAGCTACTAAACATCGAAACCATTATTTTATTATACCCGGTGCAAATGGAGAGATAAATATCATGGAAAGTACGGATGTGCCCCTAGGAATATCTTGTGGGCACTGTTCTTCTTTTCCTCCAGCTCGATGCCGAGTGTCAGAGGGGATGAGTTTGGGCGTCGGCATCGATGGCCAAATAGCGACGTCGACGACTGCAGGGTGCGTCCCATAGCATGGCACTCCCACAAGAGGCAGCAGACTAGTACCAGAACGACCAAATACCTTGGTTTCACTAAGTCTAAATGAAGCCGCTATGAATGACAGCTAGAACCTTCTTCGATCTGCCATCTCATGAAGTCTCTGATGAATCTAATCGTGTCACAGCATGTTCCCAAGCCTTGTTGACAGAAAGTCCGAAGAATTGGAGCCTGGAGAGCAATGAGAGGACACATCAACATTCCCTAGGTATTTGTGTTCATATGTGCTTCACCACCAAATTCCGCTACAATGGGAGAGTTCTCGTCATCTAAGCCACCACAAACGAAATCCCCTTTAAATGGTCACTGCAGCTGGCCACCATGGCCGTTCGTCTTCCCCTCCTTTTCGTCGCTGTAGCTGGCCACCATGGTTGTTCGTCTGCTCTGGATCCACATTGTTGCTGCCAGCCACTTACACTCCACTTCCATCAACAAGTTACTAGAAAATGAGTTTCCCATTGTCAGGAACATGTTTTGACGCGCTCACATAGCCGAGATCCTCACCGGAGACCACCAGCCCTCTTCCTCTCTCCTCCAAGGCCGAAACGCTCGTGCTCGTGTTTCGGCAGCCCTCATCATCTTTGGTGTCGGCTGCCACCTTCTGTGGGACGCACCCTTCCGCTGCCACCGCCGTTTGGCCTCCGGAGCGCCAATGCCCAAATTCATCCAATTTGCTACTCTGTATCAAGTCGAAGGATGAAGAAGAACAGTCGCACCGGATATCCTAGGGGTATATTTATACTTTGCACGGTGTTTCTCCCTCCATTTAGACTTGATATAATAAAATAATGGCTATGATGTCTCGCAGCTAATTACCAAGTTTTTACAATGTTCTATAGTATATACATGTTCTTTTGGTCTCTTACAGTAAAGACCACAAAGTTTGGGTGTCTTGTAGAAAAAAATTGCCTAGATTTGATGTAACTAACATGGTATTGGAAGAGTTTCTATATAATTTTTTATATAAACTTGATCAAACTTATAAAAGTTTAACTTACAAATTCCAAGTCAAAGACTTACAATACGAAACGGTGGAGATTATTATTTAGAAAGTTTGGTAAGTAAAAATATAATTGAATGTGGAAAATTCCTGGAAGTGGGCATACTGTCATCTCTAGCTAGTATCACGTTCTTGAGATTGACATCCAAGTTTTCTTATTGGTGAGAGAGTAGAGTATGAAAAATACGAGGTTATATATATTGTATCAACTGTCATGATATAAAGACGAGGTTATGGAACAGCATTCCTTCATGTCGGAAGCGAATCCTCTGACTTAACTACTATGTAATTGAGCTACTGATATATGAGCCATAGCAAAGTGAGACCCACATATCAATGAGTCAACTCCATGTGCAGTTAAGTCAGAGGTCATGCAGTTAAGTCAGAGAATCTGCTTCCCTCCATGTTTCTGTAATTCTCCTTTTCCCTTACAAGTATGTTTTCTATTTTATATGGTTCTAATTAACATGAAGTGAAAAATGAGTCCTCAAATTTAACATACTAAGTAAAACCCCGCGCGTTGCTATGGGAGTTTGTTATGATAATAAATAGAAATAATGTGTAAGATATCTAGACGTCATAAGTTTACATAAGTTGATGTGGTTTACGATAATTTAAATAGTATATAGAATGATGATTTAAATGTAAAACTAGGGTGATGTGGCTTTATGAGAGAAAAAAATGATGGAGATAATTTAGACTGTAGATTAATCATATAAGAGCTAAAGACAATTGCGATGATATGGCTTATTGAGAAGAAAGGAGAGAGATAATTTGGACCATAGATTAATCATCTAAGGGTTAAAAATAATTGATGTGATATAGCTTAATGAGATAAGAGAGAAATAACATTAACTAAGTGAGGATGAACCATATAGGTATATAGCATAATATAAAAATTGATAAAGAAATATATTGAAATATTATGTGAATTATGTGGGATGATGATTTAACATGCTTGCATTTTAAACCTCCAAAACTTAATAAATTATAGAATTATAAATAATATATTAAGCTTGCATGATGTTTAAAATATAATAATTGTTAGTGAATGATGATGTGACATCTTTGCATTTCGAGTTTCAGTATTTCATGGGTTATAACTTCATCGTATGATTGGATTTTGGAGTATGCTTTTCCAAACCACTCAACCATGGCTTTTATTACTCATCAGTAGTTGTAGGTATAATGCTACTTTTCATATTCCGGTCTAATCATCACCTAAGACTTTTAAGTGTTTTTCAAAAAAAATCATCCTATGATAAATGTCTATTTGTGCAAAGAGTTGCATGCATGCAACCGTATATGTAACACCTTGAAAATACCCGACAATAAAAATCACTAAAATTTTGAACTTTTTAAAACTTTTGCATCATGCTCGATGTTATGGTTGCTATTGTTTGCCAAAATGTAAATTGTCACAATGGAAAATCAAATTAAAGATGCACATCTAAATAAAAACAATTTACAAGAACACATTATTATTTGTTTGCGCATGCGATAACAAGCCAAATATAGAACAGGTTAATTATTAAGTTCATATAATATAAATTACAGATCCAGTACTAGATTATTGAACCATGTCGATAGCTCGGTCTCATGGGAATGCTAGGATTAAACTCTGAGTACCTAGACGTAAACACACTAGATGTAATGATGGTCATCTAGACTGTCACATGAAATGATAAGTCCTTTGGAATACCTCATGAAATATAAGTACACATGAAATGATAATCATTCAAATGAACTAAGCCCTAGGTATAAAATAAAATGATATAGATTAAAACTATTCGTGTAAAATACATTGCCATAAGTCCACCAATGTGCTATTACATTAACAAAGGTCACCTTAGAATATTTTGATTAGTTTTGGAAATATCAAGAGCCTCCAAATTATCTAGACTAATTTTGGGATTTAACCTCATTTGAATAATGCAATAAAAATATATTGGTGCCATCACAACTTTTGGGTAAAATTTAGACTTTTGGACACTAAATATTAAATTTGGTTGCCTAGAAAATTTACGGATTAAACTCTCCTCTTTTTCCTATTTAAAATTTCTCCCTAAACCCTAAAAAGGAAAATCGGCTAAATAAACAATTAAAGATATAAAGTAAACTAAAATATGTTTTGGGCAAAATTGTAGTAATGGAAACATTCTATATAAATGTCATGAATTTACTTGAGAAATATAAATTTAAAATAGGAAATTTTATATAAAGATATAATTATCTAAACCTATGCATATATATTTGTATATATATATATATATATATATATATATATATATATATATATATATGTTGTGTATGAATATAAAATTTGGAGACATAAAATATTGGACCATTCTTTAGGGCATGGTGATATAAATTCAAGTGGGCATTTTGTATATATATAAATATATATATAGGAGCATAAACATAAATTCTAAGCTTAAATATGTATAGACATATATATATAAATATGTATATATAATATATATATATAAATTATAAAAACATGAAAATTTTGAGTGAAATGTTTAGGAACAATAAAAATATTGAACAATATTCAATTAGGAGAGATTACAAAATTTTGGGCGAATTTTAAATTGAAATCAACTCAAAATTGCAAAATTTAGGAAATGCTACTGTTCATTAGCTGCCAGGTGTTCGACCTAGGCCTAGCCCGTCGCGTCGCCCGCGTCTCGTCGCCGCCTGCCGCGCCGCGCGCCCTCGCACCCCGAGCCGCTGTTGGCGGCCGTCGCCATCGCCGCCAGGGCCTCGCGCCCCGCGCCTCCCCCTGCCCCGCCGCACCCGTCGCATCCTCGCGCCGCGCGCCCCTGCGCGCGCCGCGCGCCGTTCCCTCCCCTCTGCCGCGCCACTGCGCCTCTGCGCCCCTCGCGCCCCGCGCCGGCCGTGGGTCGCCGTGTCCCCCCGGCCCTATAAAATCCCCCCCTCCCGGGCCGAGCTCCTCCCCACCACACTCCCCCTCTGTTTTCCCCTTCTCCCCTCTTCTCTGCCGCGCCTGCCACCGCCGCGCTGTCGCCGGGTAAGCGCCGTCCCCCTCCCCTTTCCCCCTTCCGCCGTCGGCGCCGCCGCATGAGAGAGAGAGAGCCCGAGGGAAAGATAAACGGACAGGAAGAAGGAGGTAGCTGGAAGAAGAGAGAGCTGGAAGGAAAAAAAAGAAAAGAAAGAAAAAGAAAGAAAAGAAAAAAAGGAAAGAGGAAAAGAAAAGAAAAGAAGAAAGAAAGAAATAAAATAAAATAAAAAGAAGAGAGGATTTAGGGAAATTGGAGATTTAATTTATATATAGACATATATATATATATATTTGGGTTAAATCGGTAGAATAATCGTCGATTATTTCGGGAACTTCTAGAAAATAAATCGGGATTATTTAATTGAGACTATTCGCTAAATTAGTCATTTATTTAATGGGTTATTTATTTAGCTAATTATTTAGATATTTATTTATTAAGATATATAAATCCATAAATAACAAATTGCGGTTATCTATTTAATCGGTGACTTATTTAGGTATTTGGTCTATTAATTATCTATTCGGTTTTCGCTTGTTAATCTACTTACCAACCCGATTATTCATTGTGGTTATTTAGTCATTTATTAGGGTTAATTATTATCGGAACTTAAGTATTAAATATTCGGGGTGTCTCATCCGGATTAAAAATAAATGAATTATAAATAGTACTTTTTCACAATTTCTCAAATTAATTCAAATTTGAATCTTTGAACAATCATAACTTATTCATTTTAACTCCGATTTGAGTGAGACTTAAACCTAAATTCATCTAAATTCATGAACTTTTCAATAGTATATAATTCACTATTTAATAAAATATATTTATATCTATAAAATAATTAATATCAAATGATTGGATAAATAACTAACTTAAAAATGTGCTAATAAATAAAAGTGAGATTGTTCTGTAAATTAGATATAATAATATTTGTCTCTGACATGTTTATTCACAATGAAAACCATGTAAACTAATTGGAAATATTATTTCAAAAACTTGCTAGAGCATGTAGGAAAATACCAGTGCCATTTATTATCACTAACCATATATATATATAGGATTAAACCCATGACTTATAGGTTATTTAAATAAGTTTAGCCTTGTAATTTTGTAGGTAAAATATGAGTACACTTAGGTCAGTTCATAGCATATTTTCGAGAAATAATAACAGCGCTAATATGATTAAATCACTGATACGAAATTAATAAATGCCATATTGTATAAAGTAGTGTATATATAATTTGGTTGTACCCACTAAAATGTAAATTATGCGATAGAATATCTGAGTTAGATAAAATACTAGTTATAAATCTTGACCTCATATAATAGTAGCCCAGCGGTGAATTAGGATTTTTCATTGTAAAATTATAATCTGCACCTATAGTATAATCAACCTCACAAATCTAACATATAGAGCTTGGATAATTATTAACCTTTTATAATGTCGGGTAAAATCTATCCATAATTAAAATAATGGCTCTATTATAAAATAATCAAATAATTCACCGAAGTGATTCATTGATCCGACATTGATACTATGACCATTGTATTTAGATAGAAGCGAGTAATATGAGTAGCCCTAGGTACGACTCCAACATTTATATTTGTTTGTGCATGTTTGATCGTTGGTTGAATATTGGTTTTTCTCGCGTATTATAGTATTGGTGTATCGATTAGTCGTGAGGCAACGTGTGCAGCTTCGAGGAGGAGAAGGTTGATCAAGATTATAGAGTAAGGACTGTCTTGAACAACATATAAGCATGTATAGAATTAATTTATTTTATAAATTAATCATGACATTGAATATCTAAACTACCAGAACGATATCGTGTAATCTAAACATGTAAACTAGATAGTAAACCACGAAAAGATCAAATAGACAGAACATAGTGAATATGTACTAAGGGTTCTGGTTTTGTTGTGGATCGGGTTGACGAGGAGCAACACACACCGCAGGAACAACGCACAATTCCGGATGTTGACAACGACGCGTAACACCCAAACGAAGAGGAAGACGAGCCGTGGTGGTTGAACAGCAAGTAGTCGCGCAAAGCGCTTCCCACAAACCTTATTACCGCCTTCTCCCGATGCAGGAAGTCGAAGGCAAAGGTTCAAAAAACCTACTCTCTCGATCGTCAGTGCACGTCGATAAGCGAGATGGAGTAGACTACAAGCAACGGCGTAGTACAAAGGAGGAGACAAACCCTATATTGATTTCGCGTGTATTGCAAGGAAGCGATGGGTCGGTTTATATAGAGATATCAGAACACGTGATGAAGATACCTGCACGATCTCCACACCATGTAACCAAACCAAATAAGTAATGCATAACTTATCCAGACTCCACCGCTCTACGCACCAGATTATTCGGTGTGTTTCCAAAAACTAGGTTTCAAAAAAACAAAACCAAATTTTGCAATAAAACAAAACTACAAAAGAAAACCGCATATGCGGAAGGACCGAACCGGATAAGTCGCGCGTAACTTATTCAGACTTCACGCCACTTCACGCATCGGATTATTCAGTGTATTTCCAAAAACTATGTTTCCAAAAAAGCAAAACCAAAATTTGCAGCAAAACAAAATTGTAAAAGAAAGCCGCATCTGCATAAGAGTGAGGAACCAATTTTGACGGACCATTCACACGCATGTCGCATACGCGCGTCGTCTAACCTGGCCAGGCGAGGCAAGTAAATGTGCACGTGTGTTCCTCTTGTTCTCTCCACCGCACATGTCTCTAGTAGCTAGGAGAGCACTCTCTCTTAGAAGAAGGTCTCTCTCTTAAAATAAGACAAGATGATGCTAAACATTCTCATGCATGTTATTTTATGAGATGAGTTTTCATGATTTTTTAAAGAATTAATTTTAAATAGATAAAAACCCATTTATTAATTCCAACAGTTGTCGCCGTCATTTATATCTGGCTCTGGCGACGGCGGAGAAGTAGATGGTGGATCCAGTTACTTGAACCCTACTGCATGACCTAACAAGATTGATGTCATTAAAAACACATGTCAGATGAAATGTGATGGCTGCTGAATAAGCGGCATTTTACTGTGCAAATTGACGATGACATGTGCGATTGACCGCACGGCCCAATTGCAATTCTTGTCTGACCTCTTTTGTGGAATATGTACGTGGATCATCACATTGACGACCCGACTAGCTTTACCTGCTAATTAATGTTGAGCAAATCTAGTATATTGAAACAAATAGTTTTACATGTATTAGGCCACATCACCATAAAATAAAACATTGGATTATTTTCATGCTTCGTAACAACTATCAAATATAGCAGAATATAGATATCTGCAATTACTATTTCTCAGTAATTAGTAGATTACTCAACGTTCATTTGCCTATACTTAGTGCGTGGATATTGCTATATACCTAAAAGCCACCAGAAGAAGTTGTGACATCACTCACCTATGATATTCTTGTATGGTTCTTTTATGATTCAGTACAACCCATAATCTTTCTTATATCTATACATTAAAATTTTAAAACTACATTAGACATACTAATTAATAAGGGGTGCCTAATCGGCACGTACGTGCTGTTTTTTGAAGATACGCGCCTGGGGTGCAAAGGAAGCGGTGGATCCACTCATCTGTTACACGTTTTTGTTTCGCATCATGGAAAGAAACCTTCCACACGTGTTTCCCTTTTGTTTTCTTTTTCTTTTTTTTGGAAAAAATTCCTCCCAAGCGTATTTTTTTGCGTTGACTGAAACAAACTTTTAACTTAAATTTGAAATTTTAAAATCAGGATTTGAAATCTTTTCAACTTAGATTTGAAAGTTTAAATTTAGATTTAAAAATTTTAAGTCAAGATTTGAAAACTTTCAACTCAGATTTAAAAACTTTTGAACTCAGATTTGAAACTTTCATGTCTAGATTTGAAACTTTAAACTTAGATTTGAAAACTTTTAGCTTAGATTTGAAACTTTCAACTCGGATTCGAAAACTTTCAACTGAAGATTCAAAAACTTTTAACTCAGATTTGAAAACTTGCAAGTCAAGATTTGAAAATTTTAACTCAGATTGAAACCTTTTACTCGTGTTTAAAAATTGTCAACTCAAATTTAAATTTTCACTCAAATTCAAAAACTTTTAATTCAGATTCAAAAAAATTCATCTCAAAATTAAAAAAATCATCTTTAAATTCAAAAGTTTCAAACTAAAATTTTAAAACCTTGACTTAAAATTTTAAAACTTGTAGTTGAAAGTTTTTGAAATTTGAGTTTATAGTTTTTAATATTTTCAATTGATATTTGAAAACGTTCACTCAGAGCTGAGGAAATGAATCTGAGAAAAAAAAAGAAAGGAGAAAGAAGGCTTCTTGCCTATCTCCCCAAGAGCTAAAATACCAGAAAAGAAAAAGGAAAGATAAAGAAAGGACATGGAGGTGGGCCGAAAAGCACGAGCCAAAAAAACAAACTGCATGGACTCGTGGGTTGGAAAGTACGCGTGACTTAAATTGCTAGCGCATCTGCGCCCAATAGGAATTTCGAATTAATAATATACCGCCGCAACAGAAAGGTTAGCGTCTAGTATTCTCATATTCGTGATCTAGTGAGCTAGGGAATAGCCAGTTTGGTAGAGATATGTGAAGCATTGTATTAAAAAAAAAAGTAAAGTCTCTTTTTAGCCTTTGAATTTTGCTTAAAGTCTACTTTTCACTTTAAACTATAAAACTAGTTATTTTTAACCGTTAATTTTCAAAACAGGACAACTAATATGCTGAACCATACTTTGTTGTTGTTTGAAATCGAGGTGACTTTCCTCATGCATACTCTATTAGTTATTATATATGCATGTTTTGTCTCATGTGGATATCACTTAATTAGAGTGTCGATCATGTTAGCTGAAAAACCAATATCCATTCAAAACCACTGTGAAATATGGTTTAGGGTGTTGAGGAAGGCTCAAAGTTCAAAAATTAGGTTTACCCTTTCCAAAATATTCTCCAAGGTGTTGGTCTAGATTTTATAAGAGAAAACAAAGTCTATTTTACTCTCCCAAACTATTTTACTGGAGTTCTTAACCCCTAAACAATTTTTTGGCACATTTTATATTCCAATAATAGTTCACCTTACTCCCTAACGGTATTTCACTTTGTTGTTTCTCTCTATATAATTCACATTTTACACTAACATTTTGCAGGATTGATAGATGAATTATATCTTACCCTCAACACTTTTTAGACTTTTTTATCACGGTTTACATAGGCTAGAAAAACTAAGAGTGATTTAAATATCAAGGATTAAAATTTCAAGTAAATATCATGAAAAATTTTGAAAAAAGTTTGAAACTCTAAAATGGTGCCATCAATGGCTTAGAAAGTTTAGCTCAAAATATGATTCGTATAAAGAGAACAAAAAGAGAAATGTTATAAAGCATTAAAGTGAACCGTTATCAATTGTTTAGGGGTAAAATGAGATAAAAGTAGTTTAATGTGTTGCTCCAAGAAAACGAGGGAGTAAAATAGACTTTTTCTATATAACATAATCTCCCTAGTGACCTACATCCGCTGAAAAATATTCTTTGATATTCTTGGACATAACCCAAGCTTCATTTTGTTCCTTCATCAACTACTTTTGGAGGAGCATGCTCCTCCAACACCAAAGTCTTAGGCAGCCATACCATCTTTCTCCTCTCTTGAGCTCAGGGGAAACCCCACTACCTCCCCCTAAGGGCTTCCTTAGAAGGCTAGTTTTCAGCCCAATCTGGATGTAAAATACATGTTTGAAATATTTTACACCGTGAATCACAAAAATATTGTTTGGATGGGCCATATCCTACTATTTTTATCCTTGTGTTAGGCCCAATCCATCGGAAAATGAGTGTGGCCTCAGAAGGCCATACTTTTTTTTTTTGAGAAAGTGCAGGCCAGCCTCAAGCTCTCGTCCTTTCAACCTATCACGCAATCGTCATGTGGAATGAAAAATTCTCCACCCGTTTGTTGTCTTTGAGCTTAACGACTTCCCCATAGGCAGGATGTCCTCATCATTCCATCCCAATCTCTCCAACTCTACTTCAACTTTGCCATGGTGATTTGCTCAACCTTGAGCCCTTGATCCTTGCCACCTCAGATTTGCACCAACCTCGCCCTGAGCCATCGATTTGCGCCGCCATTGCCTTGAGGCTTCGATTCGCTGCCTCCGCCTTCAGTCTTGAATTTATGCCACATCTACCCCCATGCTGTGAATCTGTGATGTGCAACACCACCCCCGGGCAGACCATGCTCAACCACCGATGCTGCCAATCGTGCCTCTATTAGCATTGGCACCATAACTAAAGTCTTCAATGCACATGCACCACCAGGGTCAGACCCTGCCCACGGGCAAGGCCCAGGCCAGACCATCGTGTATTTACTAGATCCTGGCCCATCCATGGTGGAATTTCACGGCAGCCCATGGGCTTTCAATCCTAGGCCTCGTGCTATGGCCTAGGGTGCCTGGGGCCTAGGTTCGCCCTTACGCACTACCCTATGTGGCTGTGCTGGAATGGATGAGCTCCGTCTTTCTTGGCCTTCAATCTTGATTCGTGTTGCTGTAATCTTTGTCATGCCTGGTGTCAATTTTTAGTGCCGTTGTTGTCCCTGCTTTGATCTGCAGTGTCCCATCAGGTAGGCCTCAACGTGCAATTGTACTCTACATTTGGTGATTGGAGGACATCAGTAGCTCAGCCAGTTACTTCATCCAAACAGATCAATACAGGGAGTTATTTTTTCTCTGGCAATTCTAGCTAGGTAACGAAAATTTATAGGTGTTATGGTATTAAAGATGAAATGAATTAGATGATCCTAAGCAGACACTAAAGCAGAACCCCCACCACTATTTGATCTTTCCACTCCTCCCTTCTTTCCCATATGCTTCTGCCAGCATCCTCTCTTTCCGCTTTTTACAGACCCAGCTGTGGTAACATTTGATTAACTATGCTAACAACAATATAGACAGTGATGGTGGTAGAAATTAGGAGGTTGTTTGATAGCCTGTAATACAATTTGGTTGTATGTGACGTGCTTTTCAGTATAGTTCTTTTCTTTGAGAGAAGCTTTTCAGCACTAGTGGTACAAAAGAGCATGAGGGACTAAATCTCATCTTTTGGACTGCAGTATCACAAATTACGGTGACGATTGTATCTGAACCTCTGCCTTGAGGGTGACACTGGTAGGGCCATGATAACTATTCCTATTTAGCCCACGGGGAGGGGGGAAAGGTGTGTACATGTTCACAAAAGTGCCCCTAAACACTTGCCCTGCTCTTCAAGACATAATAGCCACTTAACCAGTGCTGCTTGATATTCGTTGGGATTAATTGCTCCTAGCATGAAAGAACTGGCACAAATTAATTGTATGCAATTACAACGTTAACATTGCTACCTATAACATTGTTTAGGTTATAATATATACGAAAGTTGTAGGTATAACTAACAATGTAACACACTCTAACTTTACCACCTATAACATTGGGATTTGCTAATTTTCAAGTGATTTGCTCTCCTTGGAGGGACGAGCTAAAGGAGAGGGAGAAGTCTGATAACGGTCGTGACGGTGTTGGAACTTTGACAGAGAACCTAGGGTTCACGGTTTTAGAGTTGAGAGGTGGTGGAAGGGGTAAAGGGTTGTCGGGGCGACTTTAGATGGATGGACAAGGGCATTGATCAGCGGCGGACAAATCAGCATTCATTTCATATGGATCTGAACTAGCCAACCAGAGTTGGCCTTGATAATTATGAGTAATTTATTCAAGGAAAAAGTCTCTATAAAGATTGAAAAGTACAAATGTACAAATATTTTCATCATCAATTATGTTGTTTATTCTTGTCACTGGTGTCCTTATGCATTGAACCAAGGAAAAAAACTATTTGTTGGAATGCAATAATGTAAAATGATTTTCGTTCCTTAGAAAATGAAATGCGAAAGGACTTTCATCGTTAATGTCACCATCGTTTATGTCTGGCTTTGGCGGCGATGGAGAAGAAGACGGTGGATCCAGTTACTTGAATCATACTTAATGACCTAAGAAGGCTGACGTTATTAAAAACATATGCGAGATGAAATGTGACGGGCTGCTGAATAAGTGACATTTCACCCTGATAATTGACAATGATATGAGTGATGGACTACACAGCTTAATTGCAATTCTTTTCTTGCCTCTTTACGGAGGCCCCGTTTGACACAACTCTAACTCCCAACTCTAACTTACCTAGAGCTAGAGTTGTGTCAAACAGTATAGATTCTCTATTTTTTTGGAGTGGAGTTAGCAGAGCTGCTCCACAAATTTGTACTATAGAGGTGGAACTAGGTTTTTGCTGCTCCACAGCTTCACTCCACCTCAAAAGACCCACTACCCTTTAATTTTTTAGTGTATTTACATCAAAATGCCACTAAACTACCCCTTCCTACCTCCTCTCCTCCCGTTCTCTCTCCTCCCCATCTTCCTCCCTTGACAGTGGCAACTGGTGGCGGCATCGGCGTCAGTGGGCGGTGGTGGCAAGCGTCGGTGGCGATGGACGGGTGGCGCAACGTGCGAGGGCCATGGCCGACGGTGGCGTCGGCAGGTGGCGCGTAGGCGGCGGCGCGGGGTCGGCGACACGTGGGCGGTGGCGCGGGGTTGGCATCAAGGCATCGGCAGGGCGACGCGCGGGAGTAGCGTCGGCGGCGGCACCGGCAGGGCGACGCACATGCGGTGGCGGCGGCGGTAGCGGCAGGGCGACNGCGACGCGCGGACTGAGCGGCGGCGGTGGCGACGGCAGCGTAACCAGGTGTTCGACGAAATGTCAACAAGGGACGTGGTGACGTGAAGCTAACCAATCTAGTCAAACACTTTCAGATCCACTTCAACTCCTATAAAAGCCAGCTCTTACTGAAGTTGGAGTTTAGAGTTGGGAGTTGGAGTTTAGAGCCCTACCAAACGGGCCAGAATATGTATTCAGATCCTTACATTTACAGCCCAACTAGCTTTACCTGCTAATTAATAATAGAGCAAATACAATCACAATGCATGCCAAATATTCTCCTAAAAACAGCATACATTCATGATTCCAGTGAGTTAGAGGGGTGGTAATGGTTCTGACTTTTTTTCTATAAAATTTAAGGGTGTATTCTAAAATAGGATGAATTGAATTTTTTTATATTTCTGACTTAAAAATATATGAGGGCTTGGTATGATAGTGAAAGGATACATGGGCCTTTGCCCATTACCAACTCTACCAAGTTAATTATTGTCTAATTTTGAGTTTCGTAGAGATATCGAGTATTATGTAGATAAAGATATGATGATTTTTTCTTAAAGTCTATTTTTCACTCTATACTCCGTTAATTTTCAAAACAGGACAACTAACGTGCTAAACAAATATTTTTTTCCTGGAGCATACGCTTATTATGCATGTTTTGGCTAATGTGGATACTTAATTTAGAGTCCATAACTACGAAACTTGCCTAAGGCCCAATTAATGTTTGCTGATAAACCAATATATCATGTTGATCAAAACCATCATGAAATGTGGTTGGAATGTTGACCAAGGTTCCAATCACTACACCAGAACCCTACATCTGTGACGGCATACCAGTGACGGGCCTACGGATTGGTCACAGATGACCGTCACCTTTGACGGGTCCTTATGTTTGCCGTCATCGGTGAGACATCCGGCTACGGCCCGTCACAGGTATGACCTCACCTGTGACGGCTTGGAACCGTAAGCCGTCACTGAAATACCAGTGACGGCTTCTAACTACCTGGCCGTCACAGGTATCACCCCACCTGTGACGGCCAGAGAGTTAAAACCCGTCAAAGGTAATTGGCCGACATCTTTGACGGGCTATATTTATTTAACCCGTTTGAGGTGAGTTGGATAACCCGTCAAAGGTAATTGGCCGACATCTTTGACGGGCTATATTTATTTAACCCGTTTGAGGTGAGTTGGATCTCTATAAATACCATCTAACTGCCAACTGCTTTCCATCCCGACCAGTGCACTGTTCACAATTCGGTTGGGAGGGTAAGGGGGGCGAATTTGTGCTGAAATTAAAGGTAAAAAATACATTATTCTCCCTTCATTCCCAATTGATCATCATATAGTTTTTTTCCTATGTCGTTGATTGCAGATGAATCGTAGTTGGATGTACCATGTTCATCGTTCGTCTAAAGAGTATAGGGAGGGGGTCACTGAATTCGTCACATTTGCGGACAATGACAGAAAAAGCAGGATGGCCATGCACATATTGTGTCCATGTAACGACTGTAAGAATGAACAGATGTTCCATGATAGTTCAGATGTGCATTCTCATTTGATAAGGAGAGGTTTCATGGAAAAATATACATGTTGGAGCAAGCATGGAGAGCAAGAGGCACATGATGTCGCAGTTGAAGAAGGCCCGGATCAGGATGTAGTGAACGCCGCTGCAACTCGAGAAGGCATGTTTGTACCTTCTCCGTTAGGCGGAGAGACCATAGATTTGGATACTCAAAGTTTGTCTGAAATGTTGCATGACGTTGAAGACGCAGATGACAACGACAGAGATTTTGAGAAGTTTAGTAAGTTGGTGGAAGAATGTCATATGCCTTTGTATGATGGATGTAAGTCGAAGCACAACAAATTGTCATGCGTGTTGGAACTCATGAAGCTTAAGGCAAGTAATGGTTGGTCCGACAAGAGTTTTACAGAACTTCTTGAGCTGTTAAAGGACCTGTTGCCAGAGGAGAACAAATTACCGCATACGACATATGAAGCAAAGCAAGTCTTATGTCCGTTGGGCTTGGAGGTGAGAAGAATTCATGCTTGTCGAAACGACTGCATTTTGTATTACAAGTAATACGCTGACTTGGATGTTTGCCCTGTCTGTGGGGCTTCTAGATACAAACGAACAATAAGTGAAGGTGAAGGAAGTAAGTCAAAGAGGGGAGGCCCCGCAAAGGTGGTGTGGTATCTCCCAATTGCGGAACGCATGAAAAGAATTTTTGCGAATCCAGAACAAGCTAAGCTAGTGCGTTGGCATGCCGAAGAACGGAAAGTCGATAGTAAGCTTAGGCACCTGGCAGATTCAGTACAGTGGCAGACAATCGATAGGATTTACCGCGAATTCTCAAATGACCCAAGAAACATGCGTTTTGCCATGTGTACGGACGGCATTAATCCATTTGGTGATTTAAGCAGTCGTCATAGTACATGGCCAGTTCTTCTTGTGAACTATAACCTTCCTCCCTGGTTGTGCTTCAAAAGAAAGTACATTATGCTTGCCATGCTAATTCAAGGACCGAGACAACCTGGCAATGATATCGATGTGTTCCTTGAACCGATAATCGATGACTTTGAGAGGCTGTGGAATGAGGGCACATGAACATGGGATGCATATGCACGAGAGTATTTCAACCTCCGTGCGATGTTGTTTTGTACCATCAACGATTATCCGGCCCTTGACAACCTTTCTGGCCAAACTGTCAAAGGGAGATGGGCATGTTCGAAGTGTATGGAGGAAACAAGGAGCAAATGGTTGAAGCATTCACGCAAGATGGTCTACATGGGTCACAGGAGATTTCTCCCAAGGTATCACCCTTATAGGAATATGACAAAGAATTTCATTGGACACAGAGATACAGCTAGCCCCCCGACAGAGCTAACAGGGACAGAGGTGCACAACTTAGTGATGGGAATAACCAACGAGTTTGGAAAAATGAGGAAAGATGGAAAGACAAAAGAGAAAAGCATGTGGAAGAAGTCAATATTTTGGAGACTACCATACTGGAAGGATCTTGAGGTTCGTCACTGCATAGATTTGATGCATATTGAGAAGAATGTATGCGAGAGTTTAATGGGATTACTGCTTAACCCTGGTAGTACAAAGGATGGTCTCAACGCCCGGTGAGATCTGGAAGACATGGGTGTTCGTTCAGAGCTACATCCCATAACCACGAAGTCGGGCAGTGTGTACCTTCCTCCAGCCTGCTACACTCTCTCGAAAGATGAGAAGATGGATTTGCTAACATGTCTGAGTGGTATAAAGGTTCCATCTGGGTACTCATCAAGAATTAGTAAGTTCGTTTCAGTGGAAGACCTTAAATTGATAGGGATGAAGTCGCACGATTGCCACGTCCTTATCACACAGCTGTTGCCTATTGCAATAAGGAATATTTTGCCTCCTAAGGTGCGACACACGATAATGCGATTGTGCTCCTTCTTCCATGCAATTGGCCAGAAGATCATTGATCCCGAGGGACTAGATGAACTACAGGCAGAAATTGTCAGAACCATATGTCATCTTGAGATGTACTTTCCTCCTACTTTCTTTGATATAATGGAACATCTTCCTGTGCACCTTGTTAGACAAACAAAGTGCTGTGGTCTTGCTTTCATGACGCAGATGTATCCTTGCGAAAGGTACATGGGGATACTGAAGGGTTTCGTACGGAACCGATCCCACCCCGAGGGGAGCATCATTGAGAGTTACAGCACCGAAGAGGTCATCGAGTTTTGTGTTGACTATATGTCAGAAACCTCTTCAGTTGGATTACCACGATCTCATCACGAAGGAAGGCTTGATGGTGTGGGCACTGTTGGAAGGAAAATTGTAAGGATGGATCGTAAGGTGTATGATAAAGCTCATTTCACGGTACTCCAGCATATGACCGAGGTAGTGCCGTACTTTGATGAACACCTACGATTTCTCCGACAGGACAACCCAGGGCGATCAGAGAGTTGGGTCAGAAAAAAGCACATGTCTTCTTTCAACGAGTGGTTCAAGAACCGAATTGCCAACATGCCGAACTTGTCAAGTGAAACACTGCAGTGGTTGTCACAGGGTCCTGAATGGAGTGCTACCACCTGGCAAGGATATGACATAAATGGGTACACCTTTCACACGATCAAGCAAGACAACAAATGCACAGTTCAGAACAGTGGGTTACGCATTGAGGCCGCTACCGACGGTGGTCGGCGTGATCAGTACTATGGCAGAGTTGAGCAAATATTGGAGCTGGATTACTTGAAGTTCAAAGTGCCATTGTTTCGTTGTCAATGGGTCGATCTTCGTAATGTAAAAGTTGATAATGAAGGTTTCACCATTGTCAATCTGGCTAACAACGCGTACAAGGATGAACCATTCGTTCTCGCCAAACAAGTTGTTCAAGTATTCTACATAATTGACCCATGTAACAAGAAACTGCATGTAGTTCGTGAAGGGAAAAGGAGAATAGTTGGATTGGACAACATTTCAGACGAAGATGATTACAACCAGCACGTGCACGGCATAGGTCAGGAAATACCTATAGAATTGGAGGAAGAAGAAGATGAGGTTCAACATGCACGCGTCGACCACGAGGAAGGATTATTTTTGTAATTTATGTCCATTTTGTCTAGTATATGTATGACTCTAAAATGTTTGCAATGATCATTAGTGCATTGCTTACGAAATAGTTCATGTAAGTCAAATGAAATATTAAGCACAATAACTACTATAAGTGAAATAAAATAACTAAGTAAAATAAAATAATTAATGAGGTATGGCCACCTGTGACGGCCGTTTAGTTGGAGCCCGTCACAGGTGTTGTCACCTGTGATGGCAGTTTTGTTGGAGCCCGTCACAGATATGGTCACCTGTGACAGCCGTTTAGTTGGAGCCCGTCTGTTAACGACGGATTTTGGTAATCGACTCGAAAAGAAAAGAGGAAACCGAAGCAGAGAGGAAGGATGGAGTTGGAGTCGGACCAGGCTTTGTATCGGACCCAGTAACCGTATCGGACTGGGGAGGTGTTGCTATAAAGAGCGTATCGGCCGATACGAATTTGGTTTGGTCGTGGGCCGATACGGGTTGTGAGTTGACAGTGTCAACGTGGGCTTGGTCTGGGCTCGAAATAAGCTTCAAGGAAGTTGCCAAATAGAGATAAAGCTCGGTTTTAGGCAATTGTATCTTGTAAATTAAGTAGTGTAGATCTAATCTGTGGCTTAAGTCTACCGCAAGGACTTGTTTGTTAGTTGTAGATAAGATCGTGCCCTACAAGCGTTCTGTTGTAACCTCGGGTATAAATATCCCGATAGTTTATACATGTAAGCTCTCTCAATCAATCACACAATCAAATCAATCTACTTCCGGCACATCGCCAATCCTCGCGAGAGGTCTTCTTCGACGAGTTCTTGCTTCCTTGGAGCAGAGGTAAGAACTCGTCCCCGACGATCTGCATCGTCGGGGCTAACATGTCGCTTTAGACATGTTAAGCCTTGATGATGTGATCGTCGATTATCATGTCTTGAATAGTTTTGACAGGTATCTTAATTAAGCCTTGCCAGTGGTTTACTCGCTTTAGGGTTTATTGCCGACGATGGTTTAATTCTTATGCTTGGCTAGATTGTTCAATACAGCTGCCATCCCCAAAAGCAATCGACGACTTGATTTTCTTTGTGTTAAGTCTCAATTCACACTTCGAGTTGCCATCGACCTTAGTCCTGTTTTGAGATCTAACATGAAGCCTGTTTTCGGTTGTAATTAAGGATAGTGCCGGGGTTTTAGCCGGTCTTATCTAACATATGCGATTGCTTTATGTTTCTTGCATGTGTTTGCCACTTATGTGTGCAGATCGATAAGTATAGATATGTTGATCGTGAAGTAATCTTAAGATTTCTTTATGGTTGATGTGTTTATATTGGCCGATTGGCTCGTATAAGTTTGCACTAGAGTACTAGCTGGTGTAGTTACCTTTGTTATTCTCATCGACCGATATTATTAGTTGAGATCTATATATCAATGAAGGCCGATAAGTTAACATGGTGTTTATATTGCCAGCAGAATACAGTGTGCAGGCGGCCGATGAAGCGATGGCCGATGATGAACACGGTTCAGCCAGGCTACGGTTGTCACCAGACCAAGCCATCTTCGACAAGCCAGTTGACGCCAGCTACAGACATTTACGGCCGTTGTACATCAAAAGATTCATCAACGGGCGGCCGATGACGAAGATGCTGGTCGATGGTGGCGCAACAGTCAATTTAATGCCATACCCAACCTTCAAGAAGCTTGGAAAAGTACCTGAAGATCTTATCAAGACAAATATGGTATTAAAGGACTTCGGTGGCAACGCATCCGAGGCGAAGGGGGTCCTGAACATGGAACTTACCGTGGGCAGCAAAACAATTCCCACCACCTTCTTCGTCTTCGATGGAAAGGGTTCCTACAGCTTGTTATTGGGACGAGATTGGATCCATGCAAATTGCTGTGTCCCTTCAACAATGCACCAATGCCTCATGCAATGGCAAGGGGACCAAGTCGAGATCGTGCAGGCCGATCGGTCAGTACATGTCGCCAATGCCGATCTCGCAGTTTGGGAGATGGAGGGAATCGACTGCTTGTCCGGGCGAGTCTGGGACGCCGATTTCCTCAAGGTAACCGACTGCGACATCGAGACA
Source organism: Oryza officinalis (assembly GCA_008326285.1). Lineage (NCBI taxonomy): Eukaryota > Viridiplantae > Streptophyta > Magnoliopsida > Poales > Poaceae > Oryza > Oryza officinalis. The sequence goes on from BDMV01000006.1 coordinate 20,857,207, forward strand.
ATTGAAGACCAAGACAAGCGGTTACTTTAGCGAAGATGCACCATCCGCCGTTGACAATGACCCCTACACGGATGACGCGGTGGATGAGTTAGACGGCAAGTTGGGACAAGGTTTTACGTCGGCCGATGAATTGGAAGAAATTGATATAGGAATAGGTGATAGGCCTAGGCCGACGTATGTAAGCGCTAATTTGCCAAAGGAATACAAGAATAATTTGATAGATCTTTTGAAAGAATTCAGAGATTGTTTTGCATGGGAATACCATGAGATGCCAGGATTAAGCCGATCGATTGTAGAACATCGGCTACCAATCAAACAAGGCTATCGGCCTTTTAAGCAAGCTCCTCGGAGGTTTAAGGCCGATATGCACGAAGCCATAAAAGCAGAGATCACAAGACTTTACGACGCCAACTTTATCAGGCCCTGCCGATACGCAGAGTGGGTCTCCAACATAGTTCCGGTATTGAAAAAGAACGGCAAGCTAAGGGTATGCGTCGATTTCAGAGATCTAAATAAGGCGACGCCCAAAGACGAGTACCCTATGCCGTTGGCCGATTTGCTAGTCGACGCTGCTTCTGGGCATAAGATCATTAGTTTCATGGACGGAAACGCGGGTTACAACCAGATCTTTATGGCTAAAGAGGACATTCATAAGACAGCCTTCAGGTGCCCAGGGGCAATCGGCCTATATGAATGGGTCGTCATGACATTTGGTTTGAAGAATGCTGGAGCTACGTATCAGAGGGCTATGAATTACATTTTTCATGATCTTATTGGCTCTCTGATTGAAGTTTATATAGACGATGTCGTCGTAAAGTCAAGAGAACATGATATGCACTTGGCCGACTTACGCAAGGTACTAGAAAGGGCAAGGAAATATGGTTTGAAGTTGAACCCTAACAAATGTGCCTTTGGCGTATCGGCCGGTCAGTTTTTGGGTTTCTTGGTCCATGAAAGGGGGATTGAAATCACACAGAAGAACATCGATGCCATCAAGAAAATCAAGCCTCCAGAAAACAAGACCAAGTTACAGTCTCTGCTTGGCAAGATCAACTTCGTCCGGCGTTTTATATCAAATTTGTCGGGCCGTATAGAGCCATTCACTCCACTGTTGAAAATAAAGGACGACGAAGAATTCATATGGGGTGACAAGCAACAGAAAGCGCTAGACGATATCAAAGAATATTTAACTTCTCCGCCGGTCTTAATTCCTCCACAAAAAGGAGTCCCATTCAAATTGTACTTGTCAGCCGATGAGAAATCCATCGGCTCAGTCTTGGTTCAAGATGTTAACGGCAAGGAAAGAGCTATTTTTTATCTCAGCAGGAGAATGTTAGACGCTGAGACAAGGTACACGCCGGTGGAGAAATTATGCCTTTGTTTATATTTTTCATGTACTAAATTGAGGCATTACCTGCTTTCCAACGAGTGCATAGTGGTGAGCAAGGCCGATGTGATGAAATACATGCTATCGGCCCCTGTGTTGAAAGGACGAGTCGGGAAGTGGATCTTTGCTTTAACAGAGTTTGATCTTCGATATGAATCGGCCAAAGCGATCAAAGGACAAGCCCTGGCCGATTTCATCGTTCAACATAGAGATGACTCAGTTGCATATGCAGACATTGTGCCGTGGACGTTATATTTCGATGGATCCGTCTGCAGACACGGTTGCGGTATCGGCCTAGTCATCATATCCCCTCGGGGGGCAAGTTTTGAGTTCGCTTTCACTATCAAGCCTTATTATACCAACAATCAAGCAGAATATGAAGCGGTGCTTAAAGGCTTGCAGTTATTACAAGAAGTCGAGGCCGATGCCGTGGAAATCATTGGTGATTCACAGCTAGTAATTAGTCAACTTTCTGGGGAGTATGAGTGCAGAGACGATATTCTCAAAGTCTACAATGAGGAGTGCAAAGAGTTATTACACGGTTTCCGGATCGTAACGATGAGGCACATACCCAGGAAGCAGAATTTCGAAGCCAATGATTTAGCTCAGGGGGCATCGGGATACAGGCCGATGGCTAAAGACGTTCCAATTCAGATTGCTCTCGTGCACGCCGATGACTGGAGGTTTGATATCATTGAGTATTTGAGAAACCCTTCCCAATCGGCGTCACGCAGAATGAAATATAAAGTTTTACACTATGTCTTATTGGACGATAACCTATATTATCGGACGGTTGATGGTGTCCTACTCAAATGCCTAGGTCCTGAGGAGGCTAAAACCGTTATGAGCGAAGTACATGAAGGGATTTGTGGCACCCATCAATCGGCCCATAAAATGAAATGGCTGATGAAGCGCGTCGGATATTTTTGGCCAACCATGCTAGAAGATTGCTTCAAGTATTATAAAGGATGTCAGGATTGTCAGAAATTTGGAGCAATTCAGAGAGCACCGGCATCGGTTATGCATCCAATCATAAAGCCGTGGCCGTTTCGAGGATGGGGAATAGATATGATCGGCCAGATTAACCCACCATCAAGTAAGGGACACAAGTATATATTAGTGGCTACAGATTACTTCACAAAGTGGGTTGAGGCCGTTCCTCTCAAGAAGGTTGATTCCAAAGACGCTATTCAGTTCGTCAAGGAGCATATCATATATCGGTTTGGGTTACCTCAGACAATAACTACAGATCAGGGATCAATCTTCGTGTCCGACGAGTTCGTCCGATTTGCTGACAGCATGGGCATCAGATTACTCAATTCTTCTCCTTACTACGCGCAGGCTAATGGGCAGGCAGAGGCTTCCAACAAGTCTTTAATCAAATTAATCAAGAGGAAAATTGACGAACAGCCGAGGCAATGGCATACAACGCTGGCCGATGCCCTTTGGGCGTATCGGATGGCTTGCCATGGTGCAATCCAAGTGCCTCCCTATCAGCTGGTCTACGGGCATGAAGCTGTACTGCCGTGGGAAACCGCCATCGGCTCAAGAAGGATTGCTTTGCAAGACGACTTGACAGCCGATGAGTACCATAATCTTATGGTTGATGAATTGGATGATTTGGCACATGTTCGATTACGGGCCTTAGAGAAAATCAAGCGTGATAAAGATAGAGTAGCCCGTCATTATAATAAAAAGGTCGTTGCCAAATCGTTTGAGGAAGGAGACCTTGTATGGAAATTAATAATGCCGATTGGCTCCAGAGATAATAAATTCGGCAAATGGTCACCTAATTGGGAAGGCCCCTTTCGAATTCATCGATGTGTTCCTCACAATGCCTATCTGCTCAAGGGATTAGATGGCGAGATTTATGGACGAGCTCTCAATGGCAAATACTTGAAACAATATTATCCCAGTATCTGGATTGACTCATGATCGGCCCTCTAGCCGATTTATGATTACAGCCGATGTAGTCAAGCATCGTCTTTAGATGGCCGGTAAATACTATCGCCCTTAGTTCAAAATTTCAGAATATGAGCCCTCATCTTCCAAAATTTGGGGGGCATATATATATACAGGAATTTTCAAGGATTTTTCAGTTTGGCGATTGACTTCGGCTCTCTGGCCGATGAGATTGTTTATAATGAGATTGTTCATATTAAAGATATATGCGTCTGGAATTTTCAAGACAAATTCGGCTGCACGGCCGATAAGGTGTGAGAGGATTTCAGAAGCAATAAATTAGGCTGGAATTTTCAAAACAAATTCGGCTGCATGGCCGATAAGGTGTATGGTTATACATTATAGAAATAACATATGCTACATCACCCTATGAAGTCTGCAATAGCAGCAATGGCTTTACGACGAATCTGCTCAACGTCTTCGATAGCCTGGGCATCATCGGCCATCGTCCCTGGGATTGGTTTCAGTGATTTGCTTAGGGTCGCGAGGTACTTGGCCGATGCCTTGAGCTTTGCCGTCTGATCTTCTATGACCTTGGGTGATGCAGCTATCCCGGCTTCGACTTCCTGGATTTCTTGGCGTGTAGTGGCCAGCTTCGATTCTAGCTCTGCCTCGAGGCGACGGAGTTCTTCAAGCCTATTTTTCAGCACAATCGGCTCCACCGCTAGCTCGTCCAACCTGGTCTTATCGGCGTTCACTTGAGCTTTGCTAGCGGACAGGGCCGATTCCAGTTGTTCGCGCTCTCGTCGCTCTGCAAGTCTTTCTTTTGCTCTGAAAAGCTTGAATCGGTATTGTTCCAGGAAGATGGCCGGCGTGAGGATTTCCATCAGGTCTTCGGGCAGTTCGTCTTGGATTTCTTGTACCCTGGCTCTGATGGAGGAGCAGTCTTCTACCAAACACTCCAGCGAGGCTTCTAGCCGATTCCCAATATCGGACAGTCGGTTCTTTAATTCGTCAGAGATCGGCGCCTTGGTGGTGCTGGGCAGTTCCTTGTCCTCGTCATCGAGAAACTGGCCGATGTCAAATGAAAACATATCGGCTAGGCTCTATAAACAGCAACATAGGTCAAGGTCAGTCTTGTCAATTGGGAGCTGACGGAAGGGGATCAGGCTAGGTCTCATTACCAGAGTTGGAGTATCGGTGATGTTTGCATCGGCCTCCCTTTGCTGTGTTGAGGCAGTAGGCGATGGGGTTGGCCGATGTGGCGAAGGCGCTGGGGCCCTAGGCTGAAAAGCAAGGGATTGGTAAGTAGGGTTGTGAAATTGGCATGATAATATATAAATCAACTCTTACCGAGGCGACCGGAGAGGGTACTGGAGAAGGAGACGGAGTCCTCAATCGTGCTTTAGCCCGCTCACGCCGTTGTAGGGTTGCTTTCTTAGTCCTTGGCAGAGGGGCCGATTGAGTTCTTTCCTTTAGAATAGATGATGCCACAGCCTGAAAAGGATATCAAATTAGAGCCAAGCAATTGGAAGGGGTTATGTGAGCACAGAGAAGAAATTGTGTTTACCTTGCGGATTGCATGTTTGGTCTTTTTCGGTTGTGGGGCATCACTTTGGTCATCGGCCGGTGGGATCTCAGTGGTTTCGGCTGATGGTTCCTTGGTAGCTTCAGCCGATGTGTTTTCTTCATGTATATCGGCAGCAGCTGCATCGACTTCTTCCTTCATTACTTGTTCTTTGAGAAACTCTTCTATGGAGGGGTCCAGCTCTTCGAGATCTTCTTGGTCGTCAACTTTGGTTTTTTTGCTGGATTTTTGGGCTTTGCCTTTAAATGGCGCTTTCCTCTTGGGATTCTCCTTGGTCATCGGCCCCTGGAGCAGTGATGGTATCTTCGGGGCAGTGAGGCCGATGATGGACTCCAGGATGGTTGACCCCGATGGAGCTACGGCTTGAGCATAGAAAATCTTCCGTCCACTGTTGCTCACAGAAGGAATCGGCTCATCTGGTACTTGGGGACTGATGCCTTGGATAAGCTCCGTTACATAGAACCTGGGCGATTGGTGGAAAATATGAGCGGCCCACTCTTGCCACCAGGTTTGGAAGTTGATGTGGACAAAAGTATTCAGGTGCAGCCGATCACAGTCACCAAGATTTGGGAGCTCGATTTCCATCGCCTTGCTCATAATTAGAGCCGATGAGACTGTGCCTCTGCTCTCCAGGAGTTTATGAAGGTATAAACTGATGGGAAGTTGCCCGAGCCCGCATTGCCTAGCAGCTGTCATTGGGTTATAAAATTCATAGGACAGGCTGGTGCTCCTTCCCTGAAAAATGCCCACTGGGAGCAGGCATGGAGTCAGGCCGATCATAAACACCTCTCTGGACTCCATGTCATCGTTTACCAAGCTCAGTTGCAGATCATCTGGGAGCTCATAGTCTTGGTCCGATGTATAGATGAACATGTCCATCTTGGCTGATGGAGGGCCGGTGAAGAAACGGATGAACCATGTAGCCATGTCATCGGCCGATTGATCTGCGCCAGGGTAGACGGAGGCTGCTTCTCCATAAGACATGCATCGTCTGCTTCTGGGATCTTCGTGATCGGCATACTTCGATGGGAAGCGCGAGTCCGATAGAGGTGGCCGATCAACCATGGTGTTGGTATGAATTGTTAGCCACAGTTGGATGAACCACCATGGTCCCCCGTGTGCCACGGTTTGTTTCAGCATCAAGTCTTGTGTGGCAATGTGGAGTAGCCGATATACAGCTCCTAAGAGATATCGGCCGAGGGGTATTCGTTTTTTGCTGACCAGGGCCTGAGCCAAGTGCTGACAGTTTGTTGTGGGGCCACAGGTCGATCCACAGAAGACGAATCTTTTCAACCATAATGTCAGGAACGCTACATGTTCTCGCTCTGAGACCGATCCTTGTTCCATGTGCTCAGAGATGTACCCAGACCAGCCTCCAATTTTCTTGGTTTTCAGTTTGTGGCTGCTGTTTATCAGGAGGCTGAAAGGATTAATCTCAGAGTCGATGTCTAGTCCTGTGAGTACCTTGATATCTATGAGGGTTGGGGTCATCGGACCTTGCTTGAACATGAAGGCGTTCAAGGTACTTGACCAGAAGTAGCTGGCAGCTGACATTAATGGCTCATTTTTCTTGGTATCGGCCAGGGACAGAGTTATGCATTGGCCGATTCCAATCTCGTCCCAGTGGACTTGTTTGACGGCAGCAATCCTTTTGTGCCAGGTCCTGTATCCGTTTAGCTTTGATGGCCATGACCTGAAGGTGTGCTTCCACGCCGAGACAGTGGGCTTGGCTTGCCTGAAAGGGATTCTGTCGGTTTCGGCGTTGATTAGCCAGGTTGGGTCGCAGTCGCCCATGGGACCCAGGAGAAAGCGATGGGATTTATCGTCGGTGGGGATCAAGATTTGGTTTTTGAAGACCTAAATCGTGAGAACGACGATGAAAATATAAGGCCTGGGGAGGACAGAGAGTAAAACCCTAACTTGGAGAAATTGACGGGGAAAGTTATAATGTAGGGTTGAACGAGTCGACTTACCGCGGGGATCTTGGAGGCGTAGAATGGGGCGGAAGCCATTGTTGTTGAAGAAGGGATCGATGCGGAAGGGGTTGATGTTGATGGAGTACCGAGCGGTCGCCGGAGTTGAAGAACACGAGGAGTTTGTTGAATCGGCGGCGAAAGGGTTCGAATTTGGATCTGTGCGGTTTTCAGATTAGACCTAGCAAAGAAGTCGATGAGTTCCTTGGAGCTAATTCCGCCACATTATATAATGAAGCGGAATTGGGGGGCATGTGTTAACGACGGATTTTGGTAATCGACTCGGAAAGAAAAGAGGAAACCGAAGCAGATAGGAAGGATGGAGTTGGAGTCGGACCAGGCTTTGTATCGGACCCAGTAACCGTATCGGACTGGGGAGGTGTTGCTATAAAGAGCGTATCGGCCGATACGGATTTGGTTTGGTCGTGGGCCGATACGGGTTGTAAGTTGACAGTGTCAACGTGGGCTTGGTCTGGGCTCGAAATAAGCTTCAAGGAAGTTGCCAAATAGAGATAAAGCTCGGTTTTAGGCAATTGTATCTTGTAAATTAAGTAGTGTAGATCTAATCTGTGGCTTAAGTCTGCCGCAAGGACTTGTTTGTTAGTTGTAGATAAGATCGTGCCCTACAAGGGTTCTGTTGTAACCTCGGGTATAAATATCCCGATAGTTTGTACATGTAAGCTCTCTCAATCAATCAAACAATCAAATCAATCTACTTCCGGCGCATCGCCAATCCTCGCGAGAGGTCTTCTTCGATGAGTTCTTGCTTCCTCGGAGCAGAGGTAAGAACTCGTCCCCGACGATCTGCATCGTCGGGGCTAACATGTCGCTTTAGACATGTTAAGCCTCGATGATGTGATCGTCGATTATCATGTCTTGAATAGTTTTGACAGATATCTTAATTAAGCCTTGCCAGCGGTTTACTCGCTTTAGGGTTTATTGCCGACGATGGTTTAATTCTTATGCTTGGCTAGATTGTTCAATGCAGCTGCCATCCCCAAAAGCAATCGACGACTTGATTTTCTTTGTGTTAAGTCTCAATTCACACTTCGAGTTGCCATCGACCTTAGTCCTGTTTTGAGATCTAACACAAAGCCTGTTTTCGGTTGTAATTAAGGATAGTGCGGGGGTTTTAGCCGGTCTTATCTAATATATGTGATTGCTTTATGTTTCTTGCATATGTTTGTCACTTATATGTGCAGATCGATAAGTATAGGCATGTCGATCGTGAAGTAATCTTAAGATTTCTTTATGGTTGATATGTTTATACTGGCCGATTGGCTCATATAAGTTTGCACTAGAGTACTAGCTAGTGTAGTTACCTTTGTTACCCTTATCGGCCGATATTATTAGTTGAGATCTACATATCAATGAAGGCCGATAAGATTAGATTCATGTTTTACTTATTTTCTAAGTGAGCCGATATAGCTTTGCCCTATCGGCTGGGCTATGACAATGTGTCATCGGTCTATTGACCGATCGACCGTTGTTCTCTGACTTGGTTTACTTGTTTCTTGTTGATTGCAGATCAAATCAACTGGCACGCTCTACTTACGACTAGGCAAGCCATTTGGACCTGCACTGGAGTTAAGCAGATCTCCCCGGCCGCCGTGGTAACGCGGAACCCGTTTGGTTGCTGGACGGGTCGAAATTCTGCGCCAACACCGTCACAGGTGTTGTCACCTGTGACGGCCGTTTTGTTGGAGCCCGTCACAGATATGGTCACCTGTGACAGCCGTTTAGTTGGAGCCCGTCACAGGTGTTGTCACCTGTGACGGCCATTTTAGTTAGAGCCCGTCACAGGTGTCATAACCTGTGACGGCCATTTTACTTAGAGCCCGTCACAGGTGTGGTTGACTAGGGTAACATTGGTGCCTTTTCTAGATCCAGATCCACTTTACACACCACAGTACACCGCCTTGCCGCCGAACTCGTCCTCCATCGCCGCCGCCGCCGAACAAGCCCTCCACTGCCCTCGCCCTCCTCCACCGCCGCTGACCTCCTCCACCGCCGCCGAACTCCTCCAACGCCGCCGACCTCCTCCAACGCCGCCGACCTCCTCCTCTGTGCTGCCCGGAGAAGAAGCCCTTCCCCCCCCACATCAGCTCGACGTCGGCGTCGGTCCAACGCCGCCGTGAGGGTATCCCCCTCCTCCTCGCCAAGCTACACCACCCTATTCCCCTTTGTTGCACACAGTGAGTTTTTTTCTTCCCCTTTCATCCATTTTTTTTCTAGGGTTCTTGTATATTTCGCTAAAATCTAGCGATTTGTTATGAGATATCTAGCCCTAAATATTATGTTTGTCACTTTTTTTCTTTAATAGATTTTATAGATGTGCTATTTGTAGTAATATTATAAATAAGTTTGAAATATGAAATATCTAGCTCATATTTCAACTGAACAAAAGGATGAGTGCAATGACTATGATTAGGTCTTTAAGTTTGCTATTCATCTTCTGTGACGCTATGTATCCAACATAACTCTCCTCTTCGCTACTGCTTGAGGTACCGTCCACTATCTTCATTGATGTTTGACCCCTCGTCATTCTTTTATATTCCGTTTATTCATTACTTTTAATACATATTTTGATGATAAATTTATTTTTGTACATACTAGATAGATATTAAGAGAATGTATCTAGAAGAAAGACCAGTAAGACCTTTTTATAATTTTACGAAAGGGCAATTTGTTTAAATTAGTTGTAGCAGTAAATTTCTTTATGGTTTTACTGTTAATCGCTAGAACTTAAATTAATTACATGATTAGAGTTTTTAAACTAATAAACATTTTTTAGTTCGCATGATCTTTTTGTCATGTAGTTCGCATATATATTTCACATCCCTCATATATATAATAGTTCAAAGCGTATTCAAATTAGTGAAATTAGTGAAATGATAGGAAATTTATAAGCGTATTCAAATTATTTAGTCGATGACAACGCCCGGCGCATCCCCGTCCTCAACGACGCCTGCGAGGATACAGGTAGAAGCAGACCCAGCCATGGTTTCCTCAGGTCATCCGTCGACGATGGCAGCCGAACAACCCGAACCTCGTGGTAATTTATAGGACAACTTTTCAATACATGACAACAAAATTTGTACCTACCACCCCTTAGCAAATGCTCCTTCTGTCTTAGCTGCAGAAGTGCCTCAAGAACAACAACCGTCGCCTTCGGCCGGGACAAGTGCATCTAGGTCAAGTAGAAATCCCCGGACACAAAATAGATGGCCGACCACAGTGCAGGTTATAAGAGAGGTTGACGCAAGTGGTAGGCCCACGGCGCCGAGGACTGTCATAGGAAGATGGTCTAACTGCTGCGGGCTGGCAGCACGTGAGAATTTCGGCATCCTCCACAAAAATATCGGAAGGGTCCCAGAAGCTGAGATGGAGCGAGCTTGGACGGCTATGGAGAAATGGTTCACATTTCCGGATGAAACAAAGGAAAGGCTTAAGCGGAAGGCATTCCATAAGATGGGCAAAGCATGGAAGAATTGGAAGTGGAAACTCTTCACGGAGTATGTCATCCCACCCGGCAATCGTACTCCGTTCGTTGAGTACCCTCAAATAACGGAGACGGTGTGGGAGAAATTTTGCGAGATGAAAAACAGCGAAGATTTTAGGCAGTCAAGCGAGGCACATCGCCTACTGCAAAAGCGGAATGAGCACCCGCATCGACTGGGCACGGCTGGGTACATCGGCAAGGAGCAAATATGGGCCCAAGAGGATGCAGCCGCTGCTGCAGCGAATGTCCCTGCCCCATTCGCCGACATCCCTGAACGAAGAGCTCGCAACTGGGCGAGGGCTAGGGGTAAGGTCAACCCTGACGGCTCCATCACATTTGACAATCAAAGTGATGCCAACGTCTATCAGGAGCTGGTGAGTTCACTAATTAACCTCATTAATGTCCGTTCATATTAAGCAAAAGATTTGTAACAAGAATCCTGTTTTTTATAGTTAGGGTTGGTTGCCGAACAAGCTTCGCAGAGTGAGGTCAAGTCCGCGCCGAAGAGACGCGAAGATGACATCCTCACGAAGGCGCTCAGAACCAAAGAACATCCTGGCCGGACTCGGGGAATTGGCATTGATGTGCCCTGGAAGCATGGCCTGCCCGAGTACAGCTCCCAATACAGGAAACGAAAAGTCTCCAAGGAAGAGAGGGATGCTCATTTGAAGGCCGAGCTTAAGTTGGAGGTCATTCAAGAACTCCAAGCAGACATGGACGCCAGGGTGGAAGAAAGGGTTCAGAAGGTCCTCGCCGAGATGAATATACGTCGACCCGCAACACAAGTTGTCCATCCAACTCCTCCTGCACAACACGAAGCGAGTCCGTCACAACACAAGAGTAGCTGTGCATCCACAGAAGTGCCGGCCCCTCATCTCCCTGTCACACCACTAGATGCGGTGGACAACATAGAGGTAATCGATTATATCCGATCCATATGTACTCAAATACCTTTACATGTTCCAATATTAAATTGATACTTTAAAAATGCAGGACGTAGAGCAGTGTGTCCTAGTGGTGAGGGTCCACCCAACTTTCGCGGCCGAAGTCGCTGAGGGCATGGCTTTCAATCCCTCGGACACAGAAAAGGTGCACGGCGTAAACCTACGTCAAGGGTATGCCAAGGTGTCCATAGATTCAGTCAAGGACAACTGGTCAGCCTTTCCGCTGCCTGTGCCCCCTAATGATGAAATCACAACTTTGGGCGATGCGTGCAAGACGTACATACAATGGCCCAAAGAAGACATAATTGTGAAGATGACTCCTCGCCCAAGTCGACCGACGGAGCGAACACCTTCAACGTCTAAGCTATCAATTGAGGCTCCCCGTGGACCGGCGTTGTCAGAACCCCATTCACCTGCCGCAGCCGATATGGATTTGACACACATAGCTCAGAACCTGCCTCCAATAAAGACCACAAGGAAGGCTGATAGCTCGCCACCCATTGTCAAGGGACAAAAACGTGAACGCGGGGGTGCTACAGGAAAAGGGAAGGTCGAGGAGTCGGTGCCGGTGAAAAAAAGGGGGAAGGCTGCAGCGTCGGCGCCGTTGACCAAAACGGGGAAGGTCGTGAAGGCCCCGGCACAATTTGAACTAGGCATGCCGTTGGTGGAGGACAATGTGTTGGCCGTGATGGGTATTGCTTGCCGAGAGCTACACAAACAGTACATGGAGCTAAGCAATGCCAAGCGGAAAATGAGGGAGTCATGCATAGTTGGACATCACGACCACAAGCCCTTCCTATCGTCGCCTGCCTATGTAACTATAGGCTTTGATGACCTCTTCGACCTATTCAGGATTCGGAAGTTAGACACAGGACTTCTGAAATGCTACTCCTTGTAAGTGCAAACCTTCTTCCTTGTGATATTAATGGACTATCGTCTAAATTAGTGCTAATACGTAATTGTTTTAAGGTTGTGTTGGATCGAGGGTCGTCGCCTTGGTAATCAAGTTGGGTTCCTTGATCCATCGATGGTCAATGAGGTCAATCTGCAAAATAACTTCAATGAATTGGTTGACTACGTGAACCGGTGCTTATGGGCCCACCAAGACAAGGAGTACATCATGTGCGTGCACAATCAAGAGTAAGAAGACAATAATCATTTCGTGTATATTGTTGTTGAAGCTAAGTTTCTTATTACTAATGCTACATAACCACTGCGTAGGCGACATTGGGTTCTCCTAGTCATCGTACCTAAATGGAGTAGGGTCTATTACCTTAACTCAAGTAAGGCAAAGGATCATAATTTCACTGAAATCATCAAGGCCTTAAATATGGCTTGGGGACCATATGTGGAAAAGGGTGGTAGGTACAAGGAGGGCAAGGACCAACTTTATCATGACATCAATTTCGCATGCGCACAACAGATCGGGGACCAGTGCGGTTTCCGCGTGTGCCACAATATGTCGACACTTCTGAGAGAGGTCAAAAATTTCGACCCTGAGGTTGTTGCTAATGGCAAATTCAAACATTTCAATACCAAATATTAATCTTATAAACGTGATAACTTATGTATTATTGAACAGAAAGGTAGAGCTGGCTGGAAGGTTTCACCCATCAACCCTCCTGCTATCAGAGGCGAACTGTGCGCCTTCATTCTCGCCGAAATAATGAACAAGAAAGGACGTTTTCACGTGTAATAGACGATTGAACTGGGCTACTTGTGATGTCGTGAACAAAACAGTTATCCAATTTTCTGTGATATAAAAATAGTTGTTTCTATGGTTCTGTGGTACGGTATGCTATGTAATTTACTTTCACTGGATGGATATGGTCACCTGTGTATATTTTCTTAGAAAAGAGATTTAAAACTAATTTGGAACATTACCTCTTTACTACTCCCTCCATTTTCAAATTATTTGTCGTTTTTTATGACATGCGTATTTTGCGTTGCCCTGTTGTGCCGTTCATTTGGATGGACTTAAATGGCTAGTGATGAATAAGAACATATTATCTACACTTGTCCATTTTTAGGTTTTATTGTTGGTTGTCTTGTGCATAAGAACAAACTATCTACACTTGTCCTTTTTCTGGATGCTTAAGAACAGACTATCTACACTTGGTCTTATGCATAAGTACATATTATGTGCACTTGTTTTTTTGGGACACTTGCTTCTCCTTCTGTCTTAGCTGATTCCCTCTGTTTTTTTGTCCTTGATGCAAATGATACTAATTGATGCAGAATGCTTGAACAGAACAGAACTGAGGCCATAGTGGATCTGAAATCTAATGCTTTTTGGGTGATTTTGGGGGAAATGGGATGCAAATGATGAATGAATTGATGAATTGATGAATGAATTGATGAATTGATGAATGCATGTGATATTGGCGCTGGCTGGCATGTATCTGTGATCTTTCTGTTTTTCAGAGAGCATGGCTAGCAAATCCTGAGGCTAGCTAATATTTAGTATTTATTTTTTTCGGGATTTAACACATCAGTGACGGGTCATAAAAAAAAGACGTCACAGGTAATCATCCTGTGACGGATTCGTAAACCGCGGCCGTCAGAGCTGACTCTCCTGTGACGGGCCTTTACTTTCTTGCCCGTCACAGGTAGCCCAGCTGTGACGGATTCTAACTACCAGAGACTAATACCTCTGACGGCCTTTTGTTTATGTGTCCGTCAGAGATGAGACACCTGTGACGGGTTCTAACTGGTCCTAAGCTAGCGGGGACCAACACCTCTGACGGACGTCTATTTATTTTCCCGTCAGAGATGTGTGTCACCTCTGACGGCCGGCCACCCGTCAAAGGTGACAGGACTCACCAGTGACCACTGATCACTGACCAAGCCCAAATCCGTCAAAGGTGCGGGTTTAGGCCCGTCACAGGTGACCTTATCCAGTGTAGTGAATGCCAAAAAAATGACTTTGCCTACAGAAAAGTATTCTCTAACATGCCGATCTGGATATAAAAAATATTCTCTATGGTGAGCTACTTCTATATATGCTGAAAAACGTTTTTGGATATTTGTTTTGAAAAAAATCAAACAGATATAACCTTTAACATTACTCTGACATTTCCTCCGACTTAATATCTAGCACGTCTTTCAAACTACTAAATGATGTGTTTCGTAAAAAACTTTCTATATAGAAAGTGCTTTTAAAAAAATTAAATAAATCCATTCTTTGAGTTCTTAATAATTAATACTCAATTAATTATATGCTAATAATGTTTCTTATTTTGCATGCTGCTAATCAGCCAAAACCATTCCCAAAAAAAAATATGCCCTTCGACTGAGCATGTTTCCCAAACTGCTAAACGGTATATTTTTTTCTAAACTTTTTATATAAAAATTTTCTAAAAATAAAATAAATTTATTTTTTAAGTTTGTAATAGTTAATATATAATTAATTATGTGCTAACGGCTTATTTTGTTTTACATGCAGGTGAAAAAATTCCAAGTCCTATGTTCATTCGGATGAAGCCTAGCTAGGCCCTCCTCCGTCTTTCTCCTTCCTGAGCTTGGGGCAAACCCTACTTTCTGTGCCTAAAGCTTCCACGGCCATCCCTCTTTGATCTTTCCCTTCCTTCCAAGCAACGGTGGTCTCCCTTCTCTACCATGCTTCTGCCAACATTCTATCTTTATACCTTCTACCTACCCCAGCTCTGGCAGATGATTATGGCAGTGTCATAGACAGTGATGCTGGTAATAATTGGGAAGGTATTTGATAGCATGTAATACAATTCGGTCGTTATGTGTCTTGCTTTTCGGTGTACTTCTTTTCTTTGAGAGAAGCTTTTCAGCACTAGTGGTACAAAAGAGAATGAGAGTCTAAGTGTCATCTTTTGGACTAATGTGTCACAAAATAAGTGAAGATCTGATCATATGCCTTGAGGGCGAGACATTGTGAGGGCCATATATAATATTCCCTTGGTTTATATTCTGTTTATATTGTAAGATGTTTTGATTTTTTATACGTCGATTTTTTAAGTTTTATTAAATTTATAACAAAACATAACAACATTCAACACAAAATAAAACAAGTATACATAGTATCAAAACATTTTCAATCCTAAATAAGTTTAACTACGAACAAATTTAAAGCATTTTATAATATAAAATAGAGGGAGTAACTATTTTTTTAGAAAATTAGGGATAAAAATTTAGTCTCTATATTCACAATTACATATACACAGCCAGAGGAAGTAACTTTTTAGCCTCTGAGAAGTGGGAAAGGTGTACATGTTCATAAAAGTGCAGTCAAACACTTATCGTACTCTTCAAGGCGTAATAACCAGTGCTGCTTGACACTCATGGGGATTAATTGCTCCTAACAGGAAAGAACTGGCACAAACTAATTTAACGCATCGATCCTCCCAAAAAAAAGGGTAATTTGAAGCAACTGCAACTCTAACTTTACTACTCCCTCCATCCTAAATTATAAATTATAAGACGTCTCTTTTTTTAAAAAATCAAATTCGATAGTTTTTGACTAATAATTATATTAACCGTATCTGTGTTAAGTATTATGCATGTTATATAACTAAATTCATATTTTGAAGTATTTTCATATGATGCTAATTTCATATTCGTCAAAAATATAACATAAAATAAATTCGTCAAGAATATGTAATTAAAAATCATGTAAAAAATATAGACCTTATAATTTGGGACGGATGGAGTATACTGTTATCATTGGTTAGGTTATTATATATATATACAAAAAGTTGTACATGTAAAGATGTAACACACTGTAACTCTACCACCTATAACATTGGGACTAGCGTACAGTCATACATTCCCCCTCTACTGAATGCCTCTACTGTCTACAACTCGGCAGACTTAAGCAATGTGGTTTATCAATATGATCGCTGATGGTTCATCTGTATTGTTTTTCAAACAATTGAAACGCAAATAAATGATTAGGGTGTATTTATAAATATTAAAATTTATTGAATGTCTTTAGGGTTCATTTACAATATTTGTTTATTGGTTGATACATTAATAAGCTTACAAAAATATGGGGGCTCAAACATACAATATAGTTTTTATAATGCATTAGAGAATAAAATCATTAGGAAATCTAGTTAGAACACAAATATAATAATCCTGATATGTAATAAACAATATTATTATGACAACAAATTATTTACCATAATTTATTACAAAATTAATATTCATATGTAAAATGAACTTTACATTATTTTGAGTAATATTTTTTTACATTTATTTTGAGTAATATTGAGTAAAATTTTACCATGCGTAATTGTGAATATAATATAAGTTTTTGAGATGTTATTTTATTTAAATTGGTTTGAGGTATTGCTAGCTGATTTAAAGTCTATTTCTATAGTAGTATTTTCTTCAATTCTCCTATCTTTTAAATTTAGTATTTGATTTGCCTATATAATCATATTGTGATTTCCTCAATCTCTAAAAGGTTGTCAGAGTTGAAGCCTAGCACTGCACTGTACCCAAGCCACGCTGCCTGTCTAGCACTGCACTGTACCCAAGCCACGCTGCCCTTCCACCTCGTGTGCCGCTCTGCATAAACAGCAAAGCCATGGCCATGTCTCCGCCCACAGCCACCCGCAGCCACCTCCCCCTCCGCCCACGCCTTCCGCCGCAGTTGCTGCTTCCTTTGCTCGGCAACACAGAGAGTAGAGAGAAATAAATGTGAGAGAAAGAGTGAGGACAGAGAGGTTTGTATAGTTTATTTGATGGTTAATAGGAAAGGTTAATTAGGTCAGTGCCTATAAGGATTTTTAAGCATTGTTGTACCACTTGTATCTATAGAGACATATTTTTTAGCTACGTTGCAAGAGTGATTAGAAGCATGTTGTTATAGAAAAGAGATTTGTCAACCTCTGATTTGCCAGGGGTGTCCCTCATCTCCCTTGTGCCATCTTCTACCCTCCCGCAGTCGGCACCTTCCGCCAGGGATGAAGAGACAGGACAGAGGCAGGAGCCACAGTAGCAGAGTAGGACAGAGTGATGCTAGAGAGGAGGGGCCGATGGAGAGGGCGGTGGTAGGCGACGAGTCGCTGGCGAACCCGATCGAGGCAGGAAGGTAGAGCATGCCATAGTCTTTTTTTAATCTTTCTTTGCTCCCTATATCTCATTCCCCATGTCAGGAAGGTGCTGGAAAGCACAAGAACACCCTGTTTTACTGTTTTTATAGATCCAATCCAACGGCGATCTCCCTCCTTTTTGCTTCATTGGATGGTCAAGTTTCTTTGCTTACGTGGATCAATCAGATGCCTTTGTGGGATTTACCTTTCATTATAGTGATTTGCTAATATTCAGGTAGCTTGCTCCACTCGGCAGGAGAAACCAAGGGAGAGGGAGAACACCAGTAGTAGCGACGACGTTGGAACTCCTGCAGGGAACCTAGGTTTCATGGTGCTGGGTTGGGAGGTGGTGGAGGGGGCGGTGACGGTGACTTTAGAGGGATGGACATAGTCATCGGTTGGCGCCATACACAGGTGGATGGCGGGACCATAGTGACGCTGCTAGAAATTGGAGGAAATGCATATAATAATAAATGTGATTCTTTTGCAAATCAAAGAAAATTATATTAAATAAGAAGAGTGATTAGAAGCATGTTGTTATAGAAAAAAGATACATAAGGCCAGTCAGAAAAGAACATAGTGAAGCGCAACCACAACAGTGATTAATTTCGGTACGGGCAAATAGTATACAAATTAGTATAAACTACTATTTTCATTTGTAATAATTCTACCTAGCCTTTTATTGTCAGTTTAATTCTTAACACTAATATCTCGTGTATATCAAGGGTTGCTTTTGTCAAGGCTAGGATTTGTAGGCTATCAAGTGCTTAGAGACAAATATTTTTATATATGTTCGGTCCACCTCAAGATAATGACAACCTGCTTAGTGTGTATATATATGTACAAATTACAAGACATGTGGTAAAAAGTTGTGTTGTGTCCGGTGACTTGGCTTGTCTTGTGTTGGGTTGATCTTAATAGGCTTACCCTTCCCTGCAGGGTGGTGCTGACTTCATGTCTAGGATGTCCTGGGTAGGACTATACCTTTGTTTCCCTTATGCATAAGACAATATGTTTGTTGGTGATTTGTTTTTACAGAGGTTGGCACGCGGTAATTCTGCTACGGTATATGCGCGTCTATGTGTGTGTGTGTGGGGGGTATTCCATTACACTGACGCTTAGTTAATTAATAGTGAAGTTTTACTTTTTCTTTCCTGCTGTGTTCAAAATAAATTATTAAATTGTACCATTACGTTAGCTGCATCTGCTCAATCAACCATGCAGCAAAAGGTGAAAGCTAAAGCTGTAGTTTTCATCAAGCTACCTATACCATTACATCAATTCGAGATAATACGTTGGGCATGGGAAAACAAGTAAATATTTGGCATCGCGCGTCTTAAAGATTTCTTTAAAGTAAAGGCATCGATGCGCATCAAGAGGATTATTGGTGTTTTTTATGGTACCCCATGAACATTGGAGTGCTCTCCTTTGGGTAGGCATATTCCTCCTTAATTTGTTTAACGAAATAAACTCACAGACCTTCACGTCAACGTCGTAGCTAGGAATAGATTCTTTGGACTTCAATTTTGCCTTTTCTAGTGGCTTGTTCCACGTACTGACAACTACACATAACATATACATGCCTCTCTTAAGTGCATATATTTATATAGCTAGCTGCCTAGCTCAAAAGTGTTTCATGAAGTTCCATGCGAACATGCATGCTATACATCTTGCAACTATCCGTTTCGTGGTCAACATTTCAAGATGATCTCTACAGTACCAGCTCTGCAATACTACTCTCACCGTTTCACAATATAAATGTTTTGGTTCTGTCTTAAGTCAAATGTCTTCAAAATTTATAAAAAGAAAGTGGGAACGTTTCCAACGCCAAAAAAAAATTATTATAAAAATATGTTTAACTATAGATTTAATAAAATTAATTTGGTATTACAAATATTACTATATTTTTCTGTAATAAACTTAAGGAAAGTTTGATTTAGTACAAAACTAAAACATATTACACTCCAAAATGGAAGGTAGTGTTTATTAATTTGTAGCTTTCTGCTATAGTCCCTCATGAAACTTAACCCATTGATTCGGATCCTATGGTATCCTTTAACTTCTTAGCTCGCAGTAATAGTAACAACTGAGTATGATAAAACTCTCATCATTTGTTTCTTGGCTTATAATTAAGCTGGAACCAAAATTTGAATTTTTAAACATAATTTAAAATTGTTGTAGGCGTATGGTCATGGTTTTCTATTTTCAGCCTTGGCTTTGACACCACCTAATTTATAATTGTTTAGAACAATTTTCATAGGTGGCCCGCTGTTAACGACGAAATTTGGTAAATCATGCATTGGATTCAGAGTTAAAGCCGAAGCCGATTGGAGGAGATAAGCGATTACAGAAAACGGAGTATGAATCGGCTGCAAGCCAAATCGGCTACGGTGTGCATCGGCTGAAACGGAATCGGACAAGGATAGCCGATGTAGCCGATTCCGATAAGGAGATGGCAGGATCATTGTCGGGTTCGGTTGGTGTGCTTCATGAGGATTGCCACGTGCGAATTGAGTCCGAAGAAGGCAATTGTATCTATTAATTAGAATATTTGTTAGTTTCCTTTTATCTCTAGGAAAGTGTGTTTAGTGTCCCTTAAGGACTTTATGTTTTTCTTTTATCTTTAGGAAAGTTTCTTTCTTGTCCTACAAGGACTAGTATCTCCCCATGGGTATAAATATGTACACCCGGGGTTATTGTAACCTATCAACTCTCGATCAATACAATTCGGCGCATCGCCACCTTTTACTCTGTTACGGTTTATTTATCAACCGACGGAATTTGGCACCTGACGCGGGGCTGCATCGGCTGTCGATCTCCGGCGAAGGGGTAAGTCCAATGTTCCGTCGGTTCAGGCAATTGTATCATCTACGTCGGCGTCGTTCAAGGCTGCATCAGTACATTCGACCTCTTGGATTGCTCTGGTTTGGATAATATGTTTGTCTGACTATTTATCATATGTCTTCTGTTAATCTAGTATTAGCATCTCGATTTAGTTTTATCGGCTGCTTCTCGTTTTAGGGTTTCTGCTGGTATCGACTAAATCGTTTTGCTAGATTAGATTAGCCTAGGCATCTACCACCCTGAAAATCAGTCAAGGGCTTGATCATCTAGATACCGTGTTTCTTTACATACTTAGTGCTGCATCAGTTGAGTTTGACCTACTAAGTCGTGCTTAGAACCATGAATCTCTAGCCTGCTTTTTGATTGCCGATAAGGGTTTCATCGGGGTTTCAGCCGATGAGTTATCTGGACGTTGCATCGGCTTATAAGGATTGCATATAAGTTGAATTTAGCCGATGACAACAAAGGTTTCACTGTTTAATCTAATCTTGTGGATTTTATGGCATTGGATCTATGTTAGACTCACTTCATCGGCTATGCTATGAATATATATAATCTCTCTCTTGAGATGTTTTTAGACATAAGTGATTTATACTGTCTCGGCGCCCTGTCCGATCTATCCCAATCACTTGGTTCAAATATATTTTGAGATTTAGATTATGTATCATTGATATCTACAGCCGATCGAGTATGTCTAACTTTCGTTTTACTTTATCAAGTCATTGCCGATCTAATGCATATTATCACCAGCCGATTGTCTCTTTGTCAAGTGTCAGAATCTACATTGAACACATAGCCGATAGCTCAAAACCCTATCGCTATCGGCTATTATCAGGATCGGCTGGAATTACTACATCGGCTATGTTGGCCGATCGGTTCTTTGATCTGTCGTTTGTATATCTTGTCAGTTGCAGGATCAAACTGACTGGCACGCCTGCATCTCACCAAGATTTGGACCTGCACTGGAGCTAAGCAGATCTCCCAGGCCAGTGTGTGTTTTTTGCATCAACACCCGCCCACTTGTAAAGATAGTTCAACCATTTTCGTAGGCGGGCGGCCCACCTTGCCTCGCATTTGACCAGCGGAGTTCTTAATCTCGGACAAAATGGATGTGCTATATAACCTTGTATATTTTCGCAGGCAAGCCGCCCGCCAGCGAAGATGAAGGTGGGCCCAAGTTAAAAATACAATTAAAATTTATAGAAAATCCTTAAATTGTGAAAAAAAATCAAAATGGTGGGGAAAATCCTAGAAAAATTAATGAAAATTGTTAAAAATTCCTTAAATTGTGGTAAGTCCATATAAAAATCCTTAAATTGTGGGTATAATCCTAGAATACATTAAATTGTGAAAGTGGTAAGTCCATATATTTTGTTAACTAAAAAACAATAAGAGTGGATTATATCTTTAATATTCCTAGAAAATCCACGACAATTGTTAAAAAAATACCAAAATGATGGGAAAATCCTACGAAAATGGAAAATCCATATTGCGTTCAAATAAAATACAGATAGCCATTACAAAATATGAGAAATCAATAACTTGTTGAAATACATTGCAAAATAAGAACAGATAGCCATTACATACGGTGATCATTGGTTTCATATACATATGTTATCCTCTAACATTTTCCCCATTCCATCTTCTCGCATGTACGGCTTCACGATTTTCTCAGTAGATGCTTCTACAAGCTTAATCATTCGTAGAAACTGAGTATAAAGGGACATGCTATCATACTGGTTATAGTCCTCGACATCTTCGACCCCATCAACTCTCAAGATCTTTTGCTTTCTGGGTAGAATTATTTCTTTTTTACATTCTCAAGGTCTCTCACGTAGAACACCTGTGCCACGCGATCAGCGAGTACCCAGGGGTCATCCTTGTGAGCTACTTTGCCGAGGTCAACAACAATAAGGCCATGCTTGTCAACAAATACACCGTTTGGGTGTTTGACCCACAGGCACTTAAATAGGGGGATTTGCATAGTGAGGCCATAGTCGACTTTCCAGATTTCTTCAATGAACCCAAAGTACGTTTTTTTTTGCCCCGAGGCATCTATTGCCTCCACTCGGACGCCGCTGTTTTGAGTTATGGTCTTATCGTCATGTGCTTTCATGCAAAATGTGTATTCATTAATGTCATATCCTTGCCAAGAATTGACTGTACTTGATGGACCACATGACAACTTCATGGAAATCTTCATGCAAAATGTGTATCCATTGCTCGATGTATGGCTCAACAATAGCAAGCTATTGAAGAACACTGTAGTGAGCTTCTCGAACTGATTTGTAGTCAAGGTCGACGAATCTCTTCTTTCCCTTTGTCCGCCTACCAGTTAATCTACCCTTGTGTAGAGATATTGGTACTCTAATTGTCTTTCCATCTTTTAGGTAATCGATGCAGCACTCGACGACCTCTTCTGTACTGTATCCCTCAATCATTGATCCCTTTAGGAGGGCATGATTCCGTATGTAGCCCTTCAAAACGGCCATGGAATGCTCGTACGACCACATTTGATACAGATACAACGGGCAAGTGCAATTATTTGGGGGCACTATATGAACCATCAGGTGCTCCATCATATTAAACTATGATGGAGGGAAACACATCTCAAGTTGGCGTTAGGTCTCATATGAGAATGAACGAAGAAGTACTAACTCTTCAGGATGGATGACTTTCTGTGATATTGCATTGAAAAAGTAGCACATCTTTGTGATAGCAACCTTTACATGTTATGGTCTAATGGCCCTTATAGCAATGGCGAGAAACACGGTGAGCATGACATGACAATCGTGTAAAATAAACCGGATACCGACAAATCTTTCATGAAGACTAGTCGCCTGATGTTTGATAAGAAACCTATGGGCACTTTGACATAGCGAAGGGACTTGCAGAATGCCTTCTTCTCCTCAGGTGTGAGTGTGAAACAGGCTGAAGGGAGATATATTTTTCCATTCTTCTCTCCTTTCAAGTGTAGCTCTTCCCTAATCATTTGTCTTGTTTGGATGTCCAACAATGTTCCGATGGTGCTATCAAACACATTCTTTTCTAGAAGCAAGACATATATGGCATGGCGAATCTCCAGATCTTTTCAGTACGGCAGGTACTTAAAGAAAATCGAATGCTTCTTGAATGGGGGAGGGAGCTCATCATCTGGTTTCTTACGTTTTGTTCCCTTTGAACATTTCTTAGTCCCTTTTCCGAACACGCATTGTATTTTCTCTGTCTCCGCACATATTTTCTCCCCACTTTTGGGTTTTGGTGGAGGATCATTCTCTTTGGTACCATCGAATTTTGACGTCATCTTGCGGTTTTTATGATCTCTACGTAAGAAATGTCGGTGCCACATATAAACAAGCTTGTTGAAACCTGGGAGGTACCTGTAGTATGTTCCATTCAAGCAGATCACACATCCTGTTTTTCCTTTAATCTTCCCGAAAACTAAAAATATGGTTGTGTAATCGCTAATGGTAACGAAAATGATGGCCTTCACTGTGAAGTATTGTCTTAAGTACTCGTCCCACACATTCATCCCAACTTTTCATAAATCTTTCATATCTTACATCAATAGTTCAAGAAATACATCAATATCGATACCAGGTTGTCGAGGTCCTTGTATCAAGACATAGAGTAGAATGTATTTTTGCTTCTGTCAAAGCCAAGTAGAAAGATTGTACATAGTCAGAAGCACTAGCCAAGTGCTATGTGAGCTGTTCATGTCTTCAAAAGGATTAACTCAATCTGTACTTGGTGTAAACCTAATATTTCATGGGTCTTTAGCAAAATCTGGGTACAATGCATCAAAGTTTTTCCACTGACGAGCATCCGCTAGGTGTCGGAGCATCCCATCTTTCTTGCACCGTTCTTGATGCCAGTACATTAGTTCCGCATCTCGGGGGTTTGAGTACAAACGCTTGATGTGATCTTTCACAGGAAGGTACCACGTCACCAGCTAGGGAATTTCTCTTGTTTACCTTGAATATGTCAGCCTCTTCTTAGTTGATTTGTATCGCCTAGCACTGCATGTTGGACATTTATCCAACGAAACATAATCTTTCCTGTACAAGATGTAGTGGTTCACGCACGCATGAATCTTTTCCACACCAAGAAAAAGGGGACAAATTAGTTTCTTCCCTTGATATGTGTTTGGATGGTAATGAGTTAGGGTTCGGTAGCATGATTTTTAAAAGTTGTAGTAAGCTATCGAAACTACTATCAGACCAACCAAATCTGGCCTCCAACCTCATTCAAGCACTGACCGTAATGTTGAGAACTCACTGTCACAACCATTTGACTCATTGTACAAAAGATCCTTCGCTACCTTTTGTAAAGCTTCAAAATTATCTAAACCCCTAGTCGACCCCATTAGCACCTCAGGTTTTGTACGGCGTAGCATTTCCTCTAAATCAATACTATTATCACCACAACCACCATCAGCAGCCTCCATGTGATCAACATCCGGTCGATCTTCTTTGTCATCAGGATCCACTTGTTGCTCGCCATGATGGGTCCATATCATGTAGCCATTCATAAACCTGCGCATCACTGAGTGCCTCATTATTGTCGTAGCATCTGCCCATACTTTTTCGTTCTTATAGTCGGCACATGGACAATTTATCTCCGTTGTCTTGTTGCTTTAAACGTGTGTCTTGGCAATATCAATAAATTTAGATACTTCAACCATATATGACGGTAAATACCTCAACATATGATACATCTGAAAAAAAATTTCGTCCATATCTCTGAAAAATTTTGGAGATAATTATATTAAGAAACAAATATCCGTAATAATACATATTTATAAAAAAACTTAACTTTGCTCGCTACGGGAAAGGGAAATATAAATAACTATGGAATGGTGATCTAGAAATTTATCGTAAACAGAATACATAATTTTTATATTTAGACATAGAGGTTGGAAAGTGAGAAAAACATATTTTTCTTCCCTCTCCTATCTAGATCTAGGGATAGATGAGAGCAAAATACTTCATTTTGGGTAATAAAATTATCACATTTAACCACTAAAGGATGAGAGGACAAGGTGTACACATAGATCCATCACAATCATATCATAGAAAAGCAAAAAAAATAAAGGAAAACACATGCATGGTGCTTTTTCACTATTTTGCATGCATAGATCCATCACAATTAAGGTCTAAACAAATAAAAAAAATCACATAACAAGTTTGGAAATACATGGATCTAACCACTGTAGAAAAATCCATCGACGATTTGGAGTTCAAAACCTTCCCCTCTATATCTTGGTTGTTTTTGGAGAGAGAAACTTCGGATGAATGAACAGCTGCTCGGGGAAGAATAAGACTTTGTAGAGGTATTTTCCCAGGCAGACGACATAAGGTGCTGCCTAGGAAAAAATCATTTTGTAGGCATAGCTCTTAAGCCCTCTACCTGCGAAAATCCTATATTTTCCCAAGCGGACGACATAAGGCACCACCTGGGAAGATGCATTTTCCCAGGCGGCGCCATATGTCGTCCGCCTGGAAAAATGTGTTTTCGCAGGCGGACGGCAATCTGGCTCCCTGTACCCGATTTTGCAGGCGGACGTATGGTACCAACTACTATACCCACTTGGAAAAATAAATGAGCCTCATATGTGAAAATCGTTTTCTTAGTCGTGATCAAAAAATAAACTTTAGAAAACCAATCTTACCAAATTTGGACTCCTTTCAAATTTGACTTCTCATCCCATACGCACACAATATCTTCATCGTATGTCATATGGAATCTTCACTAACCACGTACATTGATCTTTAGCCTAAACGTCCCGCATGATATCCTGATCGTCCGGATGTCATCTTCTCCCAAGTTAACTCCCGATCCATCACCGGCAATGCTCTCCCAAGGCATCAAGACTCACCTACACACGGATCAACCAAGAAACCATATTCAAGCACAAGTTCTCTCCAACTTGACTCAATGTTAGCACACAACAGTATTACATACGCATAGAGATCATCTCGATGTCATAATCATGAATTAATCACAGATATCCAAAGAAACAACCCAAAACCGAAACCGACACAGTGTCGGCTGGTCAGACCGTTGGGCTGGCCGGTCCGACTGCTCACCATACTCCGGTCTGACCGGCCTTACCTGCCCGGTCTGACTGGCTCCATCAAGCCAAAGCACTTGTTCATAATATGAAAATCCTATTCACCGTAACCCCGGTCTGACCAGTACACACACCCCGGACTGACTAATTGCAAAACCACTTCGCCAATAATCTCCAAATATCAAAACCAATTATCTCAAATACCAATTGTTCATCACAAAATAATATTCAAACACACTTTGAGTTTACAATTTAAAAATATAAACTTACTTAAACCAAATTATCATATTGCAAATTCCAATTGAGTTCATAGATCACATCCATTTCAGGTAAACAAAACAAAATGTTCAAAACATTACATTTGATTTGCAAACACATGAATAAATTAACATATGTATGAATTGTGTTGTGTTTATAAATGTGAGTGAGATATACTGCACTATGAGTAGTCGTCTGAGACTCGGAGACAACACAATCATAGTACTGCTGCTTGAAAACATAAAACCTTATTAGTTTCATGGGTGAGTACTGCCTTCATTATCCAAGTCATGATCCCTACCCCTACCAGAGACTGTGAAGCTACTGTGTGCTAAAAACACGGTAACACCTCGAATGTTGCATTGTAGCTGTAGGATATATTACCTACATCCCTCAATGTTTGACATTGGTTAGTACAAATTTACACTAACCAGCATCAAACAAAAAGGAACGGAGGGAGTATTAAGTTAAGGTTTTCTTTACCATTGGTTACATTGCGGTTACCGTGGTAATCAGGCTTGCTGTTGGTGTGCACTAGTATATTGAACAAATTTAACATACAATAAACAAAAATAATAATATTTTCATTAGTTTCGGTTACCGCTCAACCCTAGTAGAGGTGTCATGGTAATAGGCGATCTCATTACAACTTTAGTGACATTCATTGCGGTGAAACTCATGGGATTTGGTGAGGCTAGAACGGTATTATTATACTTCTTTATGCTGAGTGGCTAAATAGATGAATGGTTTGTGATAAATATTTGAGGGTACAAATGAATAAATTAAGTATTATAAAGTCAAAAAATAAATTTAAAATAATACTATAAGAAATTTATTTATAAAAAGATTTTAGAATACTACATAGTTTAAGGGTTCAGAAAATAGCTTTCACAGGCAACAAGGTTATCTGTATGCATAGATTACCTATTTCTAGATATGTTCTTGTTAGAGGAGGATATGCTGCCCACCTCTGAAAATGTATTTAACCGTCTCTGAAAGTGGTTTTCGTATTAGTGTCATTCGTCCATAAAGCCAATTGGGATGCTAATCCTTGCAAACTGAGGCTTGTAGGTAAGCCTCTCCCAAGTGGGCCCTGCTTTCATTCTTCTTATCCCTCCTTTCTTTCCCTCTGTTGCTAAGGCAATAAGGTTGTAAGCAGAGCACCGCAAGATGAGTAAAGATGCTCACCATGATTGAGTTCATAGATCACATCCATTTCAGGTAAACAAAATAAAATGTACAATACATGACATTTGATTTGCAAACACATGAATTAATTTATGTGTATGAAATTGCGTTGTGTTTATACATGTGAATGATATATGTTGCACTATGAGTAGTCGCTCCGAGACGCTGAGATAAACACGTACAATCATAGTATTACGGCTTGAAAACACAAAAGCTAATAAGCCTGACAATAAATACCGCCCACAATATCGAAGTCGTGTTCCCCACATGTAACATCCATATGAGGATTGATTCAAACATTGCATTCTAGGTGTAAGATATATACTGAACTAAGGTTTTCTTTATTGCTGGTTAACTCACAGTTACCATAGTGATTGGGGTTAATTTAGCTGTGTGGTAACGATAACCGCTTAGTATGTTGATCAAATTTCAAATAAAATAAACAAAAAATTAATATTCTAATAAAATTTGTCCAATTTTTTTTGGTTTCGGTTACCACACAACTCTAGTTTGAGCTTGACTTGTCCCTGGTAGAGATGTCATGGTAATATGTGATATCATTGTAACTTTAGTGTCATTGAAAACTGTGGAACTCATGGGATTTTTCCAGGCTAGAACAATATTATTATACTTATCTAGAAGTGTAAGTGGCAAACATACATATGGAGTATGAAGAGTTTCCTCTGTGTTTTCTTTTTCCTTGAAGGGCTGAATAGATTAAGGATTTGTGATGATTATTGAATGGTACAAACAAAATAATTAACTATTATAATCTTGAAAACCAAATTTAAACAATACTATAAAAATTATTTATAAAAAGTTTTTAAAAAGTCACACCGTTTAATGGTTCGAAAGATCGCTTTCACCGACAACCTGATACCGCCAACGTACATACCTATTTCTAAAAGTGTTTTTATTAAAGGCGGATATGTCCGCCTGCTTATAGAAATGTGTTTAGTTTAGCTGTCCTCTCGAAATGGTTTTGGTACTAGTGCCATTGATCCACAAAGCCATCTGGGACGTACGCTGGTCCTTGCAAACACAGCCTTGTAGCAAAGCCTCTCACAATTAAGTGGACCCCTGCTTCCCCTATCCATATGCTTTCCCTCTTCTTATCCCTCCTTTCTTTCCCCCCTGTCTCCAAGGCTGTAAGCAGAGAGCACCACAAGATGAATAAAGATGCTCGCCATGATTGAGCCTCAAGCTATAGCTGTGCTTTGTGCGGTAACGACTTTAACACCAGCCACACAACCGCAAACAAACAGCATCAACCACACTCGCTACTATTCCATGCTTGGCTTCCATATAAAGCATGAGAGCTATAGCTGGCGACACTCACTATCTAGTCACTAGCTAGCAACCACTGCTGGTAAGTGAAGCATAAGACCTTGGAGAATAAAGCCAAGATTATACTCCACTCTCCCTGTGCAAAAACCACCACATAACATAATACACCCAAGAAAAAGAAAAATGTTGCTGTAGTTAATTGCTATAGGCTATACCCTACCTGATTAACTCCCCCTACTCCAATGGAGGCGGCTGCAGACATGGGCGTCTTCCTCGACCTCTACTGTCACACGCCTCACTTCATCGACCTCGCCGTCGCCGACAGGTTTCCCCCGCTGCCCGCCGGCGACTCCAATTCCATATTTCCCGGTGTGACGACCGTGTGTGTGTGTGACTGACTGATGGATTTTGTTTGGTTCATTTGTTGATTAGCTTGCTGATGGACAGCTTCGGCGGCGGCATGTACGCGCCGGCGCCGGCGCCGGCGCTGCCGGTGATGGAGGAGAAGGAGTCCGACGACTCGCTATCCGAGCTGTACGCGTACTCGCAGTCTCGCTACGACGACTCCAGCTCGCGGGACGTCGTCAACTCGTGCTCGACGGCCGCGGCGGCGGCGGCGGCGGCGGCGAGCAACAAGAACATAGCCATGGAGCGGGACCGCCGCAAGCGGCTCAACGAGAAGCTCTTCGCGCTCCGCGCCGTCGTCCCAAAAATCACCAAGGTTTAGCTGATTAATCGATTAATCAATCTCAAGTGAATTAATTGCACATCTGATCAGAGTGTGGTTTCCTTGGTGTGGTAGATGGACAAGGCGTCCATCGTGAGGGACGCCATCGCGCACATCCAGAAGCTGCAGGAGGAGGAGCGGCAGCTGCTCGACGAGGTATCCCTCCTCCAGTCCGCCGTCGCCGTCGCCGCCACGGCCGGCGCCACCGCTGTCGAGGACGACAACGGCGGCGTCGCCTTGCCGAGGTTGAAGAAGCCGAGGAGCACGCCGCCGCTCGACGACGGCGGCGGCGGCGCCCTCCGCTCGGCGGCCTCTCCTCCCCTCCAAATCCTCCAGGTAAAAACAAAAGAAACAGAGGACTTTTACTGTCCGTCCTAGTTGTCAACTACTCTAATTACTACGTCCCGACTTAGCTGGTTAGCAGGCCAAGGTCTCTTTCGATATTCGTTTATTAAAAAATATATACTTCTTTAGAAAATTTAAGGTTTACTAATTCAACCTCGTAAATCATGACACCCATAGCTCCAGGTCTCCAAGGTCGGCGAGAGGACGGTGGCGGTGACCATACGTTGCGCGAAGACGAGGGGCGCCATGGCGAAGCTGTGCCACGCGGTGGAGTCGCTCCGCCTCAAGGTCGTCTCCGCCAGTGTCGCCGCCGTCAACGGCACCATCGTCCACACCATGTTCGTGGAGGTAACAAACAAACAAACAAACAACGTGTCACCAGCTAGCTTGATCCCCTCTGTCATATTATGTCCTCTACGTACATTGTTACCGATCTCAGTGGTCCATTTGGCACACATCCTTTCACATGGTTGCAATTGTTGCACGTGTTACCGCGCTGACGTCACCGGGATGACGTCACAGGAGTGACACATGTGAGTGACCCAACGATGCTGACTTCAATTAGCCTGGGAAGAGGTTTATTTATATGATTTTATTACCAAACAATATTGATGTGTCCTAGGTGACTTAGTTGGACTGGTCGGCAACTGATTTTTTTCTTTTGTTTTTTTCTTTTTTTTTGGGGGGGGGGGGGTGAGGACAGGTCGTCGTCGATGAATGTCAAATGGTCGTCGCGTCCTGTTTGATTTGCGGCTGCTTTAATTAATTTGCTTTTGTTGCTGGACTTTGCTGACCAACATAGTGGCGTATTCGATGCTTTAGGAGACTTCGCTTCAAACTTTTGAAGTCACAAGATATTCACAAAAGCCGTATTTTTCTACCGAGCTTTATATATACTAGTACTTTTTCCACATGACTTTTTGATTCTGAAGATCCAGAAGATAACATTTTTTTTGTCTAATAAAACGTTTACATGGAGGAATAAAATCAGTAATATGCCACTCATTTAGATATCAAATCATGAACCCTGGGTTGAACTTATTGCTATGAATGGATAAGTCTCAAGCTATAGTGTTATATATACACATGCGTTAACTTTCACACGTCAGTTAATTAAGATAATATAAGTTAATTAACATGTGCCGAAATTTTTAGGCCAATATAAAATTTAAATTTCCGCTGGCGTACAAATCGAGCGAATTTGTTGGGGATAATTTTTAGGCCAAATCAAGGTTCTGGTCTAATATTCCTGCTTTGAAAACATAGTGTCTCTAGCTAGCTTGTTCTCCCTATACTACTCGTCTTCTTCTTTATGTTGATACGTACCAACTACCAACAGCTATTAATTACGACTAATGACTATCGTATCACCATTTCCTAACTACAGTAAGAAATTAAAAGACATAGGACAATTGGACAGGCTGTCTCGTCCTTCTAAATTGACATTTAATATATAGAACATTTTTTCTTCTTTCCTGATAATATGGAAGCGAACTCCTGATCGACCTCTGCACCATGCACTGCCTGTCAATAAATATGCTGGAAAGAAACTTTAAATTGGCTAGTAGAATATAACTAGTTCAAAATATTTTGATGAAATTTTCTCCAAATGGCCAAAGTTTAAGATGGAACAATATTTTTTTAATGATTTGTTAATTAGGTGTGGGTGAAGAAATTACTGGTTTGATCGTGAAAAGCGGCAATAATAAACAATTAGACGAGGAAAGTTTCCCTGTGATATACTGGCCTGTTTATGGGCAGTAATGCAGCATGGCATAACTCGATTTGTTCATGCACACAAGCACAGCCCTGAGATCTTCGATCACTAGCTCCAAGCCCAAAAATACACGAACAGAGAATAACTGAGACCAGTAAAAGTATTTTTCGCTCAAGAAAATAATTCAAGTATTTTTTTATTTCATTTTATTTGTATACTTTCGAAGGTACAAAATATTATTTATTTCAAAACAAACCAATAAAAGTTTAATATCTACCTTTTTTTTCGCGCGCTCGAGGCAGGCTCTACACGTGCATAGGCTTTAGATTAACTATATTGAAGGATAAGAATACCACGTACATACAAGAACAAGACAATGCCAGCATAGCCTGGTTTTATACTCGTGTTACTTTCATTTGTCGCGGTCTACGTACAGTAGAGGAAAAATAACATATATACACACGTGCATTAAAAGTTTAATGTGTTCTTTGCATAACAGAAACGACACAGATCCTACATCTTTCACAAATGGGCCACATATTCAGTTTGTCAGTTTGTCCATAGCAAATAATGAAATAATTAAGAGGGGGCCATAAATCTATTTTGGAACGCATTGACGTATTGAGCTGTGTTGGTTTTCTTAACCTAGCAAGAGATGAATATAATATTGATAAATTCTGTAACTTAGTGCCTATGTAAACGAATCTAATCATGTGGATATGTTTATTTTGTTACATTGTTTCTCTCTGATTTAATTTATCCTCTCATACAGACAGAAGAAATGAGTGGTGCTCATGAGATGAAGCAGAGAATCCAGTCCTCTCTCTTGTCAGCAGCTTGATGTGATGAAAATACTTGTAGCTCACAATAGACCATGTTCTACTAGCAAGATCTATGGTTGCAAGCTTGCATTGGCATCTGAATAGAATTTCTTTTATCATCATTTTTGCTGGAGTTCAGCCGCAGGCGGTCCACTTGAATGTTCCAGCAGTAATATGACAGCAGTTTTAGATTGCTAGCTAGGGCCCAAGAGATAAACAGCTAATCTGAACTATTTTGATGTAAATTGAAGCATGCATATATCTTTTGGCAATAACGATGGAGGTAATGGCATATATTTATTGGCTTACTAGCTAGACGATTCATTGTACTTGGTGTGAAATACATGGATGAATTTATCTTAAGTATTGTAGAAATGGTGGATGAATAAATGTTAAAGATATGGGACAATTGCTCATTTGACCTCATTTCAGAGTCTAACTACTAATCTGACTCAACTTTTTTGAGTTTGCTCATTTGACCCTGCTTTTCAAAAATGCAGTTACCGTTTGACCCTCTTTTCATTACACCGTTAGAGTTTCATTTAGGAAAAATAAAAAAATTAAATTATTATTTAAATTGACCAAAATACCCTTGAGGACCTATCCATTCACCCCAATCTCATCTCTCTCGATTGGCGCAAGGTGAGGTGGCGGCGACAGCGATGGCATGCGGAGGGAGGGAACGGCGGTGGCTGCTGCTGCCGCGTGGAGGGAGGGAGGGACGGCATCGACACGCAGAGAGATGGCGTCGACGCGCAGAGGGGTGGCGGCGCCAGTGCACGGAGGAGTAGCGGTGTCGGCTGCTGCCGTGTGGAGGGAGGGAGGGAGAGGCAACGCTGGCGCGCGGAGGAGGGAGGAGCGGCGGCGGTGGCACATGAAAGGGTGGCAGCGCCTGCTATGGCCATGTGGAGGGAGGGAGGGAGGGGCCTAGGTGGTGGAGCTTGGGCTGTGACGAGTGGATTCGGTGGGGGAAAGGCAACGGCGGCTCGGTGATGACGAGGACTTGCGATGGCCGGCCCGGGTAGTGGAGCTCGAGCTGCGGTGGGCAGATCCGGCGACAGTGCTCGAGCTACGACGGGCAGATCTGGCAGTGCGGAGGTAGGGAGACGACGCCGGCGCCTGCGCGCGGAGGGAGGCGGCGCGGCGCCGGCAGCAAGGGAGGCAGCACCAGCGCCAGCGGATGGAGGGAGGGACGGCGCCGACCAAACTTGTGTCAAATAAGCAAGGGTAAAATGGACTACTTGTCTCTTAGTTAACATTGTTATCTCACCTTAGCGGAATAAGGTCAGCCTTTATCTTCGATTTTGAAAAATAGGGTCAAATAAGTAAACTAGAAAAAATAGGATCAGATTAATAGTTTGGCTTCGGAACAGGGTCAAATAAACAATTGCACCTAGAGATATTATACAAATAATGTAACAGTGATGATTTGATATGCTTAATTATATGTCGAACTCTAGAATGTAATAAACGGTACAATTGACGTGGTATGTTTGTAAGAGCTTTAAGATACTAGTGGATGATGATGTTATATGTTTGCTTTTATGGTCACTGTTTATGTACAGTCTTTGTTAATTAATTACTGTGTGGATGCCGGATTATTACCATGGTGTACAAAATTAATTAAGAAACCAATGTTTATACCAAAGTGAAAGTTTCACTAGAGAAACTAGAACAAAAATACATCGCATGTGCCTTAATTGTTTTTTTTCTGCGGGAGCATGTGCCTTAATTAGGTGGCTGAAATGGGTATTTTGGATGGAAAGACAACTATTTGAGCTCATCTACAGCATAAATACATATTACACAGTGGAAATTTGAATTTTATGACTTAAATTTAGAATTATTTTTGAGTTGTTGTGGTTCTTTACTCTCCCTGGATTTTGGGATGCTAACAGCGCGCAAAAGTGTGAAAGTCTTCTTCAAAAATTATTTCTAGTTACACCAAAAATTCACGTCTCTTCAGCTTATAAGCCGCTGCCAAAATTACCTTCCAAGCCATACAACTCAAAAGCCGAACACACCCTTAGTTAACTAATTATCTGATCGAAATCAGACAGCCAGGCACTAGTGAGTACTGACTATTACTGACAACTAATGCACAGAGCTCACCGTATAATGATTTTCGCAGCAACTTTGCTCGCCGCCGTGGCGACGACCACCAGTCGATCGGCTTCCGTGTAGGTGCCCGTCGGACCGTGTATACTACGACGAGGGGCTCCTCACTGCTACAGAAACAGCCTTTCCGTGCGGGCCGAAAGTCACCTTTCCGTGTGGAAGGCCTGCCCGCACGCACGAGAAGGCCTGAGAAAAGACCATTTTCATGTGCGGGCGACTCAACCGCACGGGAAGATCCATTATCCCATGCGGGCCGCTTAAGCAGACCGCACGGGATAAGCGATCTTCCCGTGCGGTCGCGTTAAGTGGACCGCACGGGATAATAAACCAACATATAAAATAATATTTTATATGCACATAAAATAATGGGCGGATCGCTTATCCCGTGCGGTCTACTTAACGCGACCGCACGGGATAAGCGATCTGCCCATTATTTTATGTGCATATAAAATATTATTTTATATGTTGGTTTATTATTTTATGTGAATATATTACCTTATCTCTTCCTCTCTCCTCTCTTTCCGTCTCTCTCAGTAATAGTATACATACACATCGCACGTATTAAGAATTGAACGTAATTTATTATTTTTTTATGGAATTAAGATATTAAATTAATTGTACGCATGCATCACATATGTATATACGTATCATCGCGTCTCGGAATTTACAGAAGTTTAAAAAACCACATAAAATATATCCTTAATTAGAAATATTTATACTAGCTACTATACATATGTTCTTTTTCCCACTCTCTAAGTCGTTTGAAGGTATCCTCCGTCGCAAGCTGGCTCTCCGGATCGTAGAAATCGCCTAAATGGTTGCAGACATCGCGGCGGATGAAGCGGCAAATATCTGTACACAAGTTTAGTATGGTTCGATCGTCGAACCGGTTCGCTACAACTGGAACGGACGGGATCTGTTTCAGAAGGAATACACATTGTTATAGTTAGGAAAGTTATACAAGATCTTATAATGTGTGAAAAGATATTTTCTCTCGACTTACTTCTTCAAACTTTGTAGTGTATCTCCCGTTGAGTCTAAGTATCTCGCATACGTAGTATCCGCATAAATTAGTCTGTGGTGGTTGCTTAAAACACTATGTTGAAAAAAATTGTATACATCAATATTTTGAGTGAAACAAGTATATGTAAGAAATGTCGGAACAAGAGACATGTAATTACCGGCCATCTTGTCTTCACGAGAAGCTTCTTCTTTTGTGGATTATTGATTGGTCCACCATGGTCTACGTAATATGTGTGTGCTCTATAAAGACAAAACAATTGTTTGAGTCAATTATGTGTCTTTGAGAGTACAATAGCCAATATTTAGTAAATGGTGCATAACAGGACTTACAAATTTAATATAACGAGAAACTCTGTAAATGTTTCCTCGCCATAGTGCGCCGGATCCAGCACTACGGCCAGGTGGTCCCGTGGATATACCAGAAAAAGTATGTAGTGATCGCTGCAAAGAAGATATGTTAGTTGTATGTGATATCGTACTAAAACATAAGTACTACGGAAGAATCATACGTACCGCAGCGCGTAAGGGACCAAGAGGACAGTTTTGTCTTTGTGCGCGACCATCGCTCTGCCCAAGTACAGTGCTACGCTGACCATCTTTTTCTTGTGCATTTTTTCAACGACCTCTTTTTTCTCGGACGTCGTTTTACCTTGGAGCTCAGCGGAATCTGCACGAATATTCACCGTGTGTTTCGTCCAGCAAACCCTTGTTGGGTTGATGTATCCTACTGGATGGTTGGCCTTTTCAGCGGCGTGGAATTGCATCCTAAGTAATAAAGCGGGTAATTTATCAGAAGTTAGTTAGCAAGTGAATTAATATATGACATTAATTACGAATGACTTATAGGCAAAATGCAGCAACGAGATTTATATCCATTTTGTCCAGCTTGAATAATGCGTGAAGGTTGTTGAAATCGATTACCAGCATCCCATTTGGCCCCCTGGTGAAAGCGTTATGCGGGACCTTCACAGTAATCATGCCCAGGCCCTTTTTAGATGCCTTTAGATACCAGTCATGCATCAGCCTCATTTCCCAAGGCAGGCCTTCCATGACCTTCGGGGGCAGGAACGGCTTCCCGTGCACGTACTTTGTTGGCACTTCGTCGGAAGTCCAGTTTTGCAGGTCCTCCATTTGATTTTTCACCGATTTTTGTGAACCCGACAACTGTGGAGTTTCATCCTGCTTCTTGTCAGTCGACGCTCTCCCCCTGAAAGCCTGGAATACTAACCTTTCCTCGTATATGGCCATTTTTTCCTTATCATAAGTTGACCTAATCATTGTCGGGATAAGCCGATGAGGTTCAAGCTTGGTCGGATTTGAAAGACTTGCGCTTCTCATAAGAGGCCTTTCAGGTAGCGCCAATGCAGACTGTGGTGTCGGAGGAGGTTGTTCTGCGTGGACTTTAGGGGCTGATAGATGTGGTGAACCTGGACCTAAAGGATTAGGGAAGGAGGGAGGTGGGGAGGCAGGCCGATTAGTTGGCGAATCTTGCCCTGGTGGAGAAGGTGGTGCAGGCGCAGCAGCAATCTTTGGAGTCGGCGGGCGTGGGGTTGAAGGCGATGGACCGACTAGCAGGATATCTCGTCGATGCCATAGTATAAACTGATTCATCGCATCCCCAAGCAATTGTATCCCTTCCGGTGTTGGAATATCTATCTCTAAACTGGTATGCTCTGCATGCACCTTGGCCACTTGC
The DNA here is from genome assembly GCA_008326285.1 of Oryza officinalis. NCBI lineage: Eukaryota > Viridiplantae > Streptophyta > Magnoliopsida > Poales > Poaceae > Oryza > Oryza officinalis. The sequence continues at coordinate 20,894,671 of BDMV01000006.1, forward strand.
ACCCTTGCATATTCTTCAGGGATTGGCTTGTTATGAAATTGGCGCCCTGGTATCGCAAGTTCTATACCCACCTCCTTTCTCTTCCCGGCCCTTCCTATCGGCACGAGCAGGCTGCACGGCGTCGGGGCAGTTATGTTGTCTACTGGATAAGGTGCGGTGTCTACTGACCCGACACTGCTTGGCAACTGTACTGTGGGTTCTTCGGATTGCTGGAACAAGTGCGGGAAGGCTTGATGATTTTGAGCAACAAGAGAGTAGAAATGTTGTTCAACTTGTTTTGCTATCCTCTCTTCCAATTTCTGTTTGTACCTGTCCTGTTTCTTGTAACCCTTAGCTTCCTCTGGAAACCCTTCCTTCCAGCTCGTCCTTGACGATAGGCCCCTTACTCGTCCGGAATGTTCAGGGTTGCCTAATGCAGCTGTTAGTTGATCATGTTCCCTCTTGGCAATGAATTCCCCTGTTTTCTCTTTTTCCGCAATGTCCTTAAGACTACTGGTCACACGCTCAATATTCGGATCCTCGAACTGGTTCTCTCCCTCATCAGTGACTTGCCCTGTGCTCCGTGCCCAAACCCAGTTTTTGCTTCTTTCCTTTAGGGCATCTACAAGCAGGGGCTTGCCTTGGGCGGCAAACTTCTCTTCAGTTGCTCGCCACTTCTCTACGTGGCCATCGTAGCCGCTCGAGCCCAACCGGTGCGGGTATTTGTTCCTTTTAGCTAGATCGGACATCTTTTTCCTTCGCGCTAAGGCTTCCGGGCTAGTCATCTTTGCCACGAAGGTATCCCATTCGGCGGGCGTAATACCACCGTAGTCGGCGAACGGAGTCTTGTTCTTTTGCACGTAGTGAGTGTTCAAGTCTGATTTCCACTGCCTCCACCGATGCGCCATCATTTTTAGGACAAATTCTTTTCCCATAGCCTCTGAACCAGGTGGATAGACAAGCCACTTCTGCAACTCGTTCCACATGAAGTTCTTCATGTTGTCATCCACCTGCTCCCAGGAATCTACATTTAAAGGGCCGTGGGTTCTGGCCACCACATCGCAGGTGGTGCTGAATTTAGTCATTGCTACCTTGGGCTCTCTCGTTCAACATTTGATCTACGGTTGGTCGTAACACAATTAATTTTAAACCCGATTAGTACGCAGTTTTTTAACTATCTACTTGGTTAAATTGATAATTAAATGTATAATACATGTATATGTATGTGCATTTATATATATGAAATGGCTTAATTAATTTAGTACGCACCACGTAATTAAACATATCGAGGCATATCATCACATACAACAAAAATTTCCATATATATAAACCTAATTATATACATATATAAATATCATCACATATTAATGTATATATTTAATTAATCCATTACATACAACACATACTTACATATATATATATATATATGTATATTCATCTATGTATATATTAATGTATATATTAATTAATCCATTACATACAACACATACTTACATATATATATATGTATATTCATCTATGTATATATTAATGTATATATTAATTAATCCATTACATATATCTACTTGCTTAAATTGAATATGTCCTGAATATGTATCTAACCTAACATCGAAAATTCATCAAAAAAATTCACATCTATCCCTTGTAGGCATTTCGTCGAACAGTTGACGTGTCATCCCAACACATCCATCCATTCAATTCATCCATCCATCAAAACACATCCACCCAATCCATTCATCCATCCCACATCCATTCCATTCACAGGCATATCATCACACCTTGCGAGGAGGGACGTCAGCGTCAGTTGTGGGGGCCGGTGTGAGGCGTCGTGGGATGGGTGGCGTCGGTGGCCGGGGCGACGTCGTCGGTGGGCGTCGTCGTCGGCCGGGGCGTCGTCATTGGTGTGTGTAGTCCGTGGGCGTCGGTGCGGCATCGGCGGGGCCGGGTGGCGCGGCGGTATTTGAGGCCGGCGGCGAGACTCAAGATGGGCGGCGCGGCGCGCGGGGATGGGCGGCGCGGCGGGGGCCGGCGGCGAGAGAGGGCTAGAGAGATGGGCGGCACAGATCTGGGTGGCGTGGTGGGCTTGAGGCCGGCGGGCGGGAGGGCGCCGAGAGAGAGAGAGATGGGCGGCGGCGCACGGCGGCTTAGAAAATTTCGGCAGCCTGGCGGCAGAGATCTGGACTCGTCGGGGACTTAGAAAATTTTCAGGATCCCGCGCGACTATATATAGGCACCATTTATCCCGTGCGGGCGGCTTAAGAGCCCGCACGGAAATATATCTTTCCGTGCGGGCCGCTTAAACCACCCGCACGGAAAGATACTTTTCCGTGCGGGCGGTTTAAGCGGCCCGCACGGAAAGATACTTTTCCGTGCGGGCGGTTTAAGAGGCCCGCATGGAAAGACATGTTTCCGTGCGGGTTCTTAAGCCGCCCGCACGGGATAATTGGCGCCCTTATTTTAAAACTGTAAAACTAAAAAAGATATGAATGCTAAAATATTTATTAACATATTAATTATTCCATTTATTAATTGTCCCATGTAAAACTATAAAACTAACAAATATGAATGCACATACTAACATATCAATGTAAAAAAATTCAATCAATATAAATTCGTCACATATTAATATATCAATTGCTCAGATATTAATTAATTGACGTATTAATCATCCACATAAATACCAGAAGTTCAATATAAAACCACACGTTCACTGGTAACACCATAAGCTTGATACATTCGCGTTCAAAAACATATTGTACAAAAAAAGAAACTAGCGTTTCACTATTTTTGAATTAACATCCTTCCGCACGGATGCGTTTCATCCGCGTAGGAAGATCTGTGAATAACTCAATGGCGTCGTATTGATTATAATCGCGTGCCTCTTGAATGTTGTCAATACCAATGATGTGTTGGTTGCCCGATACAATAATGTCCATCTTTTCATCGGAAGGATCCTTCACATAAAAAACCTGTGCAACACGCTCGGCAAGGATCCATGGATCATCCTTGTGTCCAATTTTACTCCGTTCAGCACACGTAAATCCAAATTTATCTACCATGCTGTCTTTCATCCATTGGCATCTGAGAACAGGGATCTGAATATTTAAACCGTAGTCAAGTTCCCATATGTCTTGTATGATCCCGTAGTAAGACTTGTTCTGCCCTGTTGCGTCCAACGCTACGACACGAACCCCACTGTTCTGCGCTGAGCTTTTCCTATCTTTGCTGTTTGTGTAAAAAGAATATCCGCCGATGTCATACCCTTGCCATGAGGTCACAAGGCTTGTTGGGCCAGCTGCAAGTCTAGTTATCGTTTTTTCCTCGATTGATTCTTCATACGGTAGCTTTTGATCCTTCAGCCATTGGGGAAAAGTGCGCTTCTGTTCTTTCGAAACCCAACCGTCGAATCGCCCCGGATTGCATGCTCTGATCTCCGAAGTGTGTTGCTCAATGTAGGGCGCAACGATGGCGAGTTGTTGAAGAACACTGCTGTGTGCATCTGATACCGCTTTGTAATCGTTGTCGTAGAAGCATTTTCTTCCCGCAGTACCCTTCCCAGATAACCTTCCATCATGTCGAGGCACCGGTATCCCAATGGGGTTGACATCTCTCATATAATCTAGGCAACACTCGACAACCTCCTCAGTTGTGTAACCCTCTATCATCGAGCCCTCCGGATGAGCACGATTACGGACATACCCTTTCAGAACGACCATGTATCGCTCGTACGCCCACATTTAATGTAGGTATAGAGGACCAAGTTCAATAATTTGAGGGACAATGTGAACAATGAGATGTTCCATCATGTCCCAGTACGATGGAGGAAAAAACATCTATAGCTGGCAAGCGGTCTCGACTGCGAATTTCTGAAGGGGTCCTAATTCTTCTGGATCAAAAACTTTCTGTGAAAATCGATTAAAAAAATAGCACAGCTTTGTTATCACTACCTTGGTGTGCACTGGTTTCACCGCCCTTATTGCGATAGGGAGGAATACCGTAAGCATCTGATGACAATCGTGAGCGTTGTATCCAGAAATCGATAAATCTTTCATTGATACTAGTTTTCGGATATTCGATGAGAATCCAGTCGGCACTTTCAATCCACGAAGACATTTACAGAAAGCCTTTTTCTCTTCTGGTGACATTGAGTAGCATGCCGGTGGAATCTCAATCTTACCATTCGTTAGCTCTATCGGGTGGAAATCTTTCCTTATGCCCAAATTGACCAGGTCGTTACGTGACTTCAACCCATCCTTTGTTTTACTTGGGATGTCAAGTAAAGTCCCGATGGTCCTGTCGAACACGTTCTTCTCGAGGTGCATGACATAGATGGCATGGCGAATCTCCAGGTCTTTCCAGTACGTCAGGTACTTGAAAAAGATTGAATGTTTCTTGAAGGGCAGCGTGTTTTTTACCACTTCTTTCTTCCTCTAGCCTAAAGCTGTCTTTCCCTTGCCAAACACGACCTTTATGTTTTTTGTCAGCTTAAACACCGTGGAACCATCCTTTGCTTCAGGAGCAGTACCTTCCTCAACAGTTTTGTCAAAAAAGGTAGCCATCGCACGATACCTATGCTTCTGCGGTAAGAAACGACGATGACGCATGTAAACTAACTTTTTTGACGAGGTCAGGTATATGTACGATGTGTTGTCCAGTCATATAAGACATCCGGTCTTTCCTTTAATCTGTCTTGAGAGAGAAAAATTTGCTGGTAGATCGTTTATAGTAACGAATATGATAGCACGCAGAGTAAAATGCTCCTGTCGGTACGCATCAAACAATCGTAGACCCTCTTCCCACATTTCTTGCATATCCTCCATCAAAGGTTCAAGAAACATGTCTAGATCGATGCCAGGCTGTTTTGGCCCTTGTATAAGGATAGTCAACAAAATATACTTTCGCTTCTGACATAACCATGTCGGAAGGTTATACATGGTGAGCAGAACAGGCCAAGTGCTGTGCGAGCTGCTTAGGTCACCAAACGGATTCATTCCATCCGTGCTCAACGCAAACCTTACATTTCTCGGATCATTTGCAAATTCTGGATGCTTCGAATCAAAGTTTCTCCATTGTCGAGCATCGGCAGGGTGTCGAATCATACCATCTGTTTTTTGACCCTCTTGATGCCATCTCATCAACTCGGCGTCGGCGGGGTTCGAGAACAATCGCTTCATCGATCTTTCACTGGCAAGTACCACATCACCATGGCCGGAATCTTTTTTCCTGGCTCAACCAATGTATTTGGTTCGGCAACAGCACTATCGGTGACACTGTTATTCTTTTTGTACCTACTCGCCCCACAAGTTGGACACTTGTCCAAGTCAGCGTATTCATTGCGATAAAGTACACAGTGATTAATACATGCATGGATCCTTTCCACACCAAGTGATAATGGACATATCAGTTTCTTGGCTTGGTAGGTGTTAGCTGGCAACAAGTTAGGCTTAGGAAGTATAGCTCTAAGGAGACCCATCAAGTCATTAAAACTAGTATCAGACCAGCCATGTCTGGCCTTCAATCTAAGAAGTTCTAGCACCGACCGCAACACTGTATACTGCATATCACATCCCTTTGATTGAATGTAGAAAAGATCTTTCGTTGATTTCTGCAACGCCTCCCAATTATTTAAATCTTTTGCTTTCTCTGTTAGGACCTCTCGTTCAGCGTGCCACAACATATCCTCAAGATCAAGATCAATATCAACCTCTGCGGCGTCAAAACCAGAGCCGCCAAAATCACCAGTCATTTGACGAGACATGTCATCAATTATAAAATCCTCTGCCTGATCGAACCAAATATCACGAATCTCTATAGGAGGGGCGACTTCCTCGTGATAAGTCCAAACTGTATATTTCTCCACAAATCCACGCTGAATTATGTGTCCTAGGATTACATCCGGATCTTTTCACATCTTCTGATTCTTGCAATCCACGCATGGACAAAAATATCATTCCTACTCTCTCTCAAAGCGTGTGTCTTAGCCTTGTCAATAAATGTTGATGCTTCTCTCATGAACACCGGATGAGTTTTCCGTGTCTCATACATCCATGTCCGATCCATCTAAAAAATTCACAGCATTAATTAATATTATATTGCCGGTGTTTTCTAAATAAACAAATTAAACTTAATTCATACTTTTTAACTAAAACCTCATTCACAACAAATAATAATATTGAGACAATATTAGCTACTAAAAAATGATTCAATCAAAAAAATAAAATATTTGACCTACAAATTACATACATATATAGCACAAAGTACCAATTCGCACAAGTTTACATATCTTCGCATTCAACCAATGAAATTTTACAAAAACGGAAGCAAATGAAGGAGATGATCGAACACATTACCTTTTATATTGATTTCAATCGAAGATTTTAACTCTAGAATCTCCCACCAAAAGAAAATGCCTATTTTTGGAGAGAGAAATCGAGTTAAAATAAATTCAAATATCTTCACGTTAAACCAATAAAAACTTTTAAAAGTGGAAGCAAATGGAAGAGAAGATCAAGCATGATACCTTTTGTATTGATTCCAATTGAAGAATACAAGTTGAAAACCTTCCCCCTATAATTGTATTTTTTTAGAGAGAGAAACACCAGGTTCAAAGTGACACTGTCGGGGGGTGGGAGCTGTTTTATAGTGCATCATCGCGTGCGGTTGACCTAACGAACCGCACGGGATAAGCATTATCCCGTGCGGGTTCTTAAGCGGACCGCACGGGATAATCTTATCTTGTGCGGTCGGCTTAAGGAAACCAATATCCCGTGCGGGCCGCTTAAGCCGACCGCACGGGATAACTCATTATCGCGTGCGGTTCAACAGCCGGCCCCCTCGGGACCGGTTTTTCCAAGCACGCCACTTATGGCCCGCCTGGAAACTGTGGGGCCTCGTCCAGAAAACCCCTTTCTGTAGTAGTGCCTCTGTGGGTAACCCCAGGGGCAGAGCCACCGACGGCTGCCCGGGCTTGTTGGCGAAAATTCTATTAAATTTTAATATTTTTTAATAAACTGATGATGAAATTTTTATAGTAATAATAATTATAGTGAAGTTTGTTTGGGCACAAAAATTTTTAAAACTCCATCACTGGGGACCCTCCTATGCTGCCCCGTCGATGGCCCTGGACGAGATGGTGGTGCATGGCCCACGCGCGTTCGCTGGTGGCTCCACCAGCCACATGCCGGTTACCATCGTCGACTTCTTGTGCTCGCCGGCGGAGAGACAAAATAAGAGAGTGAGATGGGTAGAGAAGGAAGAACGAGATGTCCATGATATTTGGGGGTCATCATTCTTTTTTTTTTCAATTGTAGGCGTCATGCAAGATGATGACTTGACAATATGTCATGTGTGCGTCACATCAGTTAAAACTGTTATTCAAAACCGTCGAGGGACTGAATCTGTACTGATTTTATGAGTTGAGTGTGTTTTATATTCGGTTTTGTGATTGAGAGATGCGATTGAAACTCGATCCATATTTAAAGGATGTATAGTGAACTTTTTTCTTTTATATAAGGGCCTCATGAAATTCGTGGAAAATCATATGGGCTGAATAGGAATAGGGGGCTACTAAAATCAAATGGCCGAGTCCGAGTTTGCGGAGGGGAGATAAGTCGTGCAATGCAACCTATTTCATTTGCAATTTCTGCCGTCTTCTAGCAAGCAGTTATTAATTTGACTGTCATGATAATTAAGAAATCAAAATGAAGTCTGATCAGAATTAAATCCAATACTAGAAAATGGACGCGTCTATTGGCGCATGAGCAAAATTTTAGCCCGTGAATCAGGTTAAGTGCTGTTATTTTAGATATATGATGTGGAATTTTTAGAAGTTAGTTCAATTATATAGCAGTTGAAACTAACTAACAAATGTCAGGAGAGCCAAGAATTTCTAAGGTACTGGTTATAAAAGTCTAACAGTGTCATAGTTAGCTCTTATCACTAAAAAAATAATTTATGAATAACATTTTTATATATGTATTCTGAGTGACTTAAAAATCAATGAAAAAATAAACTATGACAAAAAAAAAAATCAAAATTAACTCTAGATTTAAAATTTAAAATTTGAATTTTGCCTGCAACTAATAAGCTCAAGAGAAAAATTGATGAAGGTAGTCTTGAATTGACCAGCTATGGTGTTTTTCTAAAAAATATTATTTATTTGATGGAGTTCACAGGTGTGTGAAAATCCAAACATGGGTATTGGGGAAGATACGGGTGGTGCTCTTGGGCCTCGGTCTTGTGCGCCATTGACCCAAGGGACATGAGCGTTTTGAGAAGCCTCGGGCTTTATCGCGGACTGTTTTATTTTTCGAACGGCTTTTTTTTCTTTATATTTTTTCTCATAGATATTTTAGATTTATCTTGAAAGATTAGGCTGTCACGTGGACCAATAGGCTATCCAGGTATCGGTCAGCTTGAGAAACATTGATTGATTATCTGTGGACTGTAGACTCGGTTTGCCCTGAGACATCAATGGTCCAGAACTCTGGGTTCTGGATGGTTCTTTCTCCCCGTTCTTCTTTTCTCAAGCATGCATTGGAGCTCTTTGCTCTGTGCGATATCACGCTGCGATATTTTCGCTACGTGGCGCTTAACCGATGGGCGACCAGCGACCAGGAAACCAATCACCTGGCGGCACGCACCGCCAGCTTTATAGTAATAATTAATGTTCTGTCGCTGTATGCTACATCAAAGATGCTAGCCGACGAAGGTCACGTCCTCCGGCGAGAAACTAACCTGAGCCGCCATCGTAATTCGTAACCCAAGGCTGCTTCGTCCTACCGTTGCTTCTCCCGCAGCGCATGCGGAATCGCTCGGCGCTTAGTGTCGGTCGGGTTCAACGGCGCCAGAAGCTAGCCAGCCTAAGTTACTAACTCGAATATAACCATTCTAAAGGTACATATATTCTATATTAGATTTATTTATTATTTGTTTAAATAAACGTTACTGTATCATGAGATTTATATTTTCTCGTTTGCAAAAATATATACGTGAATGAAGAAAAGAAATGCGGGCTCACGAAGTGCTTGGATGATCAAAGAAGTTAATTGAAGAGCAAACCAAAATTTTTCCTAAGTCTACTCTTATCACACCACGTCACTTTTGGTTTGGTTTATAGAAGACAAAAGATAAAGTTCTATATGTTTTGGATTTGGATTCGAACCTCCTGACAGCATCAATTTCAAATGGACCTACCTGCTAGTTCAAAAAAAAAACTCGGGGTTCATGAGTACTTGTTAGAAAGCTTATGGAGTTTATTTTTAAATGGTTTTGGTCTCACGTCAAAATTAGTACTGGGCTGTCAGGAATCTGCAAAACAGGACATATACCTCATTCAGTTCGAGCCTGATTTGGACCTTGGGCCTTGTAATTGTTTCGTGGGTTAAGCTCAAGAGGTGGTGCGCCCTAGGACAATCCTAGGACGTTTCTATATTTATTTAGTTGTCGTCATAGTTTAGAATCGGGGTTTGCATAGATTATTTTTGCCATTGTAGTTTCGCCGCTAGTTCGGCTTATGAAACTCCAACTCTGAGTGAGTTGCAATCTATCTTGTTCTTGCTTGTGTTCTTCGATTTATATGCAAGGATTAGCCCTCTCGACGAGGTCAATCAAGCAGCGCATAGTAGATAACCAGAGAAGATGTGGTGCTGCGATTGCAGGGTTTGGATCATGTTGATCGAAAGTCAGATCGTGTGTGTCAAGTTTTTGCCAAATCAAAAGTTATCAATCCCTATCGTAAGATCGAGACCTACTTCCTCATTACAGCCAACCACCTCTTGTTCTTCTCCGCGCAGATTCCATCTACGTCGAAGCTTGAGGGGTGTAGTCGGCACTATGGCATAAAAGCGACCTCTAGCTGCAGTGCTCGTAGGAGAAAAAAAGAAAAAAAGACAGAGAGCAGAAGCAAGATAAGAAAGCCAATGAGGTGCAGTCATCGGGCGTCTGTAAATCGGCAAATCCTAGGCCCTCATCACAAGCGAGAGGTAAGTGTAAGAGAGAAGTAAGGACTCAGGTATATCCAACAAAGACCAATTAAGGCCGAACGTCCTTTGAAAATTTGTCCCCAGTCTCTCTTTGAAGAAACGAAACAGCTCCTCCTCTTTATCTTGGATTGAAACTGCCAACCCGAGGGGTGTTTGGAGCGATTGAATGTAGTTTTTTCTCCTCCAAGAGTTTGCTTTGATGTGGAAAAATTTTGAGTTGACGTCTTCCTCCTTGAGTCAGGTTAGCTTGGAGCGCTGTCTGATCTGAACTTTGTTGAGGACCGAGAGACCCAGGATCCTGGATTTGAGGTTTGAGAGCGAGAGACGCTCGACATCAGACAAATATCTAGCTTCCTGTGCCACCTCAAGTTGGAATATCACTTTTGTCGCCACAACTAATTGTAATTTGATGTCCCCAACGTGGTTGTGGCTCCATCTCTTGAGATCGTGGGCAAGGTGACGAAGTTTTAAACGAAAAATAGCTAGGTTGTTTGTGGCTAGGATCGGTCTTTGCCAGGAGCCCTCTACTGTCCCTAAGAAACCGGGGATTTTTAGCCAAAAAGATTCAAATATGAAGTTAGGGAAATTTCCTCTTTTCTCGTTTCCATCTAAAATGAGAGACGCATGATCAGAGCAGGTTGAAGAGAGAGGATACAGATTGGACCCTTCAAACATGAGGTCCCAGTCTATGGTAGCGAAGGCGCGATCGATCTTCATTTGTGTTGGATTTGCACCCTTGCCAGCCCAAGTGAAATGGCGGCCCGGTAGATATAATTCTTTCACCTGGATTTTGTCTAGAAGGCCACGAAAGCGTTGCATCATCCTTCTGTTAAGGCGGCTGTTATTTTTGTCCGAAGCTTTATAAATGAGGTTGAAATCGCCTATGATTAGCCAAGCAGGTTTCATAAGATTGTAATCCTTCAATCTCGAATAGGAAAGCAATTTTTTTTGCTTCTAATTGTGGTTCATAGACGACAGGAATGGACCATTGAAGCCCTTCTTGGCACATTGTCACTGTTGCGGAGACAGAGTGATGACCAACATTGACATCAGAGAGAGAGAGAATTTTCATCACAAGCAAGGAGTACACCACCCCTTATGCCATCTGCTGGCAGGGCCACACAGTGCTGCACAAATCTCTGGCCCAAAGTGTTCAGGATAATGCGGTCAGTAGCAGTTGCTAGTTTGGTCTCCTGTAGACAGACAATTGAGGCAACTTATTGTTGGATAATAACTTTCACAATCTTGCTTTGCCTTGGCATTTAAGCCTCTGACATTCCAATTAAACAGGTAGACGTTGTCTTGTGACATAAGCACAACATAAACAGACTAGGACTGGAACTAGGGTTGACAATTGGACATGCACTCTTGCAGAAACTCAACCAGCAGCGCTGGTAGAAACATGACCAGAGGAAGTAGATACATCTGTGGCAGGTTGGGTCACCCACATAGCAACAAGTAAAGACAAGGTGGACTAAGAGCTTGTAGCAAATCCTAAAAAGAAACAGAGCAACATGCTTCGGGGTGGTGAAGGTCAGCACGATCATTGCAAAGCACTACATCTTCGAGGCTCGAAGTGATCAGAGGGGCACCACCGCCACCTTCTTTTTTGTGGACTTCAAGTGGATGCTCTTGCACCCTCCCTTCTCGACCAACTCCTCGATCATCTTCAAGGAGGTGGGTGACAGGGGCTTCTTGTAGTGCTGCAAATAAATCTTTTGGATGTTGTCATCAAAAGATGCATTTTCATCTATAATACCAACCTTTTTTGAAAGGATTTCTTATGTAACAATTCTAGCTTTGCTCCAGCCCGGCGCTTGCGAAGCAAACATTCACTGTGGCGTTGTGTCGAAGAGATCACATGGATTGTCACCTTGGCATGGATCGGTCGACAAGCATTTGCATCCGGAGCGGGCAGAAGTGGCAGTTGGATTGGGGTTGACAGATCGTTGTTGAATTCATCGGCAAGGTGCTCTTGACCCACTCTCGTCAGGATTTGAGCTGGAGCATCCCCCTATCCTGCAAAAGAAGGCACGAAAACAGGGGAAGCAAGACGGGTTGTGGCGGTATCCGGCGAATAGATGGAGTGCAGAATAGATGCCTCATGCAGCATAGGGTCAAGGTGGCTCTCCAAAAGAGCTAGGACATCCTCGCGCCCCTGCGAAGAGAAGCAAGAGTCAACCTGCAGAACAGCTTGGTCTAGGACAGGCGAACTGACGAAGGTAATAGCAGCAGCATCCCCATTCGGACTCAGATTGCGGAGGGAGCTTGGGTGTTTGCAGGGAGAAGTTGAAAGGTTGGGAGATTGTGGTAGGGGAGTCGCGGCGGGCCGTTCTGAGAATCGAGGTGCGAATTGAAAGGTAGTCTCACCTCGCTCAGCTCGTGCGAACAACAGCTTCATCTCCAATGGTCCGAGCGCTCCTTGCCGTGTTGTCTTCCCTGCTCTCCTGGTTGTGCGCTTGGCCATCCCTCTTATCCGGATCCCTGCTACGGCTTGAGGAGCGGCTGCCCAGACAATCCCACAATTAGAGATGGGCAACGGGTGCGTACCCATCGGGTTCGCTAATACCGTACCCACACCCATTAAATTAAAATGAGCCCGCTCCAATACCCACACCCACTCATGGGTGAAAAATTCCCTCATACCCGTACCCGCACGGGTGATGGGTACCCGTTGGGTACCCATGCCCATTGGAGCAATCAAATTATGCACAAGTGCACAACAATCCATTCAGTTAGGCAGCACCACATCAGCGATTTTTACAAATTAGCATTAAAAAGCACCTCAACAAACCATGCAGCCACATTACACAATCAACAAGTCAAATAATAATTCAAACAGTGCATATAATATAACCCATTAAGTCTAATACCAGGCATGCATGACAACATGACCGCATGCAGTCCACTCCAAAATACATCCATCCATACTACAATACATCCATCCTCCAGTCTCAGTTCAGCAGCATTCCAGGCTTCCAGCCAATTCAATGGCACACAACATGACGGTCTAAATAGTCCACAATAGACACATTACATGTTTTTGAGTTCAAGTGTTCACACACAGTGACACATACAAAATCATTACAACCAAAATGACAGAGAAATAGTGGTTAGGCTCCTAGAAACCTCCTTGGTCTTGCACCTACAACATCAATTCAATTCTTGAAACCAAAATACATCCATCCTCTAGTCTCAATCCTCAAATGGCAAGTTCCTACAATAGTGTACAAAGTATAAACCAAATTAGCTGTCTAACATAAGAGAATTCAAAGTGAAAAGCAATTTATTTTTTGCTATTATACATAAGAGTAGCAGAAGTGATGAAAAAATAATGTATAGGAGAGAAGGAATCAATGACCTAAAGACCCTCTTGTATGTCTTGGTGACAAGACCAAAAGGAAGATTGTTGATTGTTCTTGTCATCAACTGCAAAACAAAGAATTATAAAAGAATAAATAATTAGTTTGTAGTCACAAGATAATGAATGAATTGCATAAGTGCAAATTATATATACCTTTGTACTTGTTTCAAAGCCAATCCTGTGAGCACATTAGAGCTTCCAATATCTTAGCAGTGAGTCGACTACGATGCTCACTAAAGACTCTCCCACTAGTGCTAAAAGCTGATTTTGAAGCAACTGTGCTAACAGGAATTGCAAATATATCTCGTGCTATCCTCCTCAAAACAGGGAACCGAGTTCCAGCCACCTTTCACCAGTCTAAAACATCAAAAATTTTTGTGTGGATGTTAACCAAATCATCATCCAAATGGCGGTCTAGCTCAGTCCCTGCTGGCCTTTTGGTTGCAGCACGGGCACTAAAGTCTAAGAAGAAATTATCTGTGCTACCAAGTGAAGAGGATGTTGACGATTCTGTGGTATCCTTATCCACCTCAACATTGTACTCACACATCAATTGAGCCAAGAAAATTTTCACATCATTAACCTTGTCCTCACATTCTTTGCCAATTGTACCAAGTAAACCCTCAAAACACATAAGCAGTGCTAGACTTTTAAACCGAGGATCAAGAAGAGTTGCAATGCCCATTAGTCCTTGAACTTCAGACCAATACTTATCAAACTTAGTTACCATGCTAATAGACATGGCTTCTACTAATGGATTGCCACAAACAGACCACTGCCTGATTTTCTTTCTAATCTCAGCAATTTTGGTGAAAAAATATTAGCAGTTACATAATCAGTTCCAGAAAACAACACAGTTATGTCATTAAACAATCTAAGCCTCTCCACAACATCCTCAGCAAACTTCCATTCTTCCTCACTTGGCAAAGACTCATATGCTTGTCTACACGGCTAGCTCTCATGAAAGCAGCCTTGTAGGGTAGTGCAACACTAAGCATTTTAAAAGTAGAATTCCATCTAGTCTTGCAATCAAGGCCTATCTTTTTATCTATAGTAACCTTAGCATACTTAGCTACCTCCTCAAATTTTTCTATTCTTTTTGGGGTGGCTGTCCAATAAGCACTTTCTCGAATGTTCTCAATTGCATCTTTCAACTTTTTCACAAATCCATCCTTTACAATTAAATTAAGGATATGAGCAGCACAACATATGTAACAATTTCCCATCATTCAAAACCTTACTTTTACCAATACTTCTCACAAGCATAGGGATTACCGCATCATTAGTAGTGCAGTTGTCAAGCGTCACCGTCGATATCTTCTCATTAAGATTCCACTCCACCAGTGCTTCATATAATTGTTCATAAATGACATCAGCAGTGTGCAGCGCAGGAACATAGATGAACCTACATACATATAAATCATGTACATAATCAGATTTAATCCCAACCATACAAAATAAAGTACATGTTAGTGGCTGGCAGTCACAAGAAAATACCTCATAATAATACTTCTAAGTTTCCAAGCTTCATCAACAAAGTGGGTTGTGATAGCCATATAACCTCTCTTTTGATTGTTCGAAGTCCACAAGTCAGTAGTGATAGCCACCCTAGATTGAATTCCAGCCATGTATTCAATGGCTTTCTTCCTTTCAAACTCATATTGGGCCATAATTTATGTTCTGAAATCAAATAAAAAAAATCACAGAAATAAATTTAATACATGACCTAAGACATTACAAACCAGTAGTGCAAGAGATATGATGTCATACCTTATTGTGTTTCTAGTCCCAATTTTGAATAGTGGCTGAAGTGCACCTATGAATCTCCTAAAGCCAACATGATCAACAATGCTTAAGGGGTACTCATGTAGCACTATCATTGCACATAATTCTCTTCTAGCTATGTCTTGATCAAATGTATAGTTCTCCACTGTAAGATTGTTACAGTCTGCTGAGGAAAACCTTAAAGCAGATTGTGTCAAAGTCTTTTCCTTCAGCTTGATCTTCTTTTGCACACAGATTTTCAAATGGTCATGAAGGTGTTTAGTCCCGTTCTTTGTGGCTCCAGATAGCTTCTTGGAGTAATGCATACATTTCGCTTTCACTGTGCCCATGTACTTCACTCTCTTGAACTCTTTTCAAACAGCTGAGGTGAGCTTTCTCTTTGAACCCACATCAACACCTTCTTCTTCTCCTTCTTCTTCTTCAACCTCATCTTCATCATCATTAACTTCAATAGGATCCAAGTCATTGACAGACTCAAGTTGTGGAGATGTAGACAGTGGAAGAGACTCTGATTCTGGTTGCGATACTTGAGATAATGGAGTTTGACGTTGGCAGCTACTTCCACTCCCACTGGCTTCGGACATCTTTTTTAATCTACATCGAACAAATTACACATCTAGTCAACCATCCATTGATATGTCAAACGTATGAAAAAAATGCAATGAGTACAATCACAGTCCCAAATTACACATGTCTAATCAATATGTCAAACATATGTAAAAAGAATGCAATGAGTAGCATCTCAGTCCCAAATTACACATGTCTAATCAACCATTCTTCGGTATGTCAAACATATGTAAGAAAAATGCAATCAGTTCATCTCAGTCCCAAATTCATTGATTTGGCTACATGAATATTACAACACATTAGTTATAGGAAAGAAAAGGCATTCACGGTCTCGCATATTCACATAAATGCATATTTGAGTTCTTCTATTGATTACACATAACATATTCACATAAATACATCACAACCATGCCAATGCAAAATTTAAATTAAGATCTCAGTTCTTGTGTTGCTTACCCCAAAGTAAATAGGATGTTGCGGTCTCCTGTAGCTGCAGCAGTTGAAGTAGGAGAAATTGGAGGCTTTCTGCTCTTGACAGTCGCAGCCGCAGTGATCTTAGCCTTGGGGGGCCAACGCTTTAAACCTGCACCAATAGCGTTAGCCAGAGAGGCACTTGGCTTTGCCGTTGCCTTCGGATAAGAGACATCGCCGCCGAAAACGGGTTCTACTACTTCGATGGAAGGAGCTGCCGGTGAAACTCCTTTGGCGGCATTGTCTTGCTTATCCACCGGATCTGGTGGTGGATGGTCAGTGGAGATGACGTCCCTTCGGACGATGGGGGGTCAGTAGATGCTAGAGCAGTAGAGCCTGACAATAACATATAGCAGCAACAGTTAATAATGAGGAAAGAAGATCACCGGTCGTCGTCGTTGCCGGAGCCGAAAACAGCCGCCATGCCGCGTGCGGCGACGAAGGTGGCATGGGCTAGCGCGGGTTGGCCTGTGGTGGGGGCGAGGGGAGCGGGTGTGCGGCGGCATGGAGTGCTGGTGCAGGCACGGGTGCGGGGCGCGGGCGCGCGGCCTGCGCGGGAGAGCGCGGTGGGGGAGGTGAGAGGGGGCGTGTCCACGTGTGGTGGCGCAGGTGGTAGCATGGAGCGGGCGACCGTCGGGCGGTGCGCCGGTGCAGGCAGCGCCCAGCGAGCGCAGGGGCGACGCACGGGCGGCCGACGCCGTAGGTGGCGCGTGGCGCGGTGGTGTGGGCGGCGCCCGTCGGACCACTCAGACAGGAAGAGGAAGGGAGTGAAGGAGAGGAAATGGGTGGGGAAAGTTTTTATACCTAGGGTTAGGTTTGTTATTGGGCCTTGAGCTGTTGGGCAATTGGGTTGCACATTACCACTGGGCTGAGCCACATGGGTAATTTTCACCCACGGATTAATGGGTTCAGGTGGGTGGAAAACGTTCCATGACCCGGCCCACCCGATGGGTGACGATTTTGCCCGATAAGAGACCCGCGGGTACAATATTTGGAACACATTTAGCTCCTAATATAATAAAAACCCATCGGGTCTCGGGTTATGGGGACCCGTTGCCATCTCTACCCACAATGAGCGACTCCTGTGATGACCCCTGTAATGCTTGTCCCTTTCGTCGTCTTCATCTTCCGGCCCGAGTGCATAGTCCCACTTAAAGGCTCGTGCTATGCGTGAGAGAAGATCTTCTAGAGTATCAACGTGGACCAGGACATTGTAAGTCCAGCCTCTCTTTAGCTCTCTAATGGCCGCGGATTACGAAGGGGCTCCAATTCTAGGAGAGGGATGTCAGTGGACAGCTCCTCCTCGTTTGCTGAAGTGATGGAGAAAGTGCCGCCCCATGGGATGGCCCTTGGCTTGTCCGTCCAAACCCAAAGGTCATAGGTATGGTTGTAGTTGCGGTGCCGGGAGTATTCTTCCATGTAGTGGATAGAGCACTTGCGGCCGATCACCTTGGCCACCATCTCTTCAGTTCTTTCATGCATCAGGATTCCTCCAACGCAAAGACGAGCTCAGTTGCAGAAGCGAGCCTGAGCGCCATGCAAACTCTCGTCCCAGGGACGAAAGAGGTAGACTATACCGGAGGCCGTGGCAAGCCTGGGCTGGCGGAGAATGGTGTCTCGATCGCTTTGGTTTGAGCAAGTGATGAAGAAGTCTTCTAGATGGAATTTGGTGAACTGGATGTCAACCTGCCTAATGCGGAAGGCAATGTGAACATGATCCGCTTATGAAGGTACGAAGGGAGACGAACATAGGATCCAGCTGAGCAAAGGGGCAGATCGAAGACCGATGGGGGTTACCCACCTCAGAAATCCAACCAGATTCGTTGACGAAAGCCGATTCTGAGGTTGGATCTCAGAGGGGCAAAGCTACGTCAGAGATACTGGTAGGCATGGGGGAAGCGGAGTGACGTGAAGGACCTGCTAAGGGGAAGAACTCGAGAGTGGGAGAAGCTAGGGAGGCTAGCGGTTCAAGGGGGGCGGGGAGGTGAAGGACTCCGGCAAGGTGCAGAAAAGGCAGTGGTGGGGGCGGGTGTCGGGACTCAGAGAACCAATCATGGTGGGAATGGCCTAGGGGAGGAGGTGTGGAGGTGGCCATCGGGGTCGGAGCGACCACCGGTGCACGGGTGTGGGGGTAGCCATCAGCGCAGGGGCACACTTAGTTGCCTTTGCTTTTTCCTGTGTAAGTTATCAAAATCTCAATTCTGTCATACCCCAAGATGGCTGTTTGTCTAAGCAAAAATTACAATGTGGTGTATTCAAAAGAAGTCAGACAGGTGCAAGGCATTCTTAGTTCTTGGGAATTTGGCCTACTCGGTAACCAACAACTATCAACCAAAAGGCAACTGGCTGAGAACTATAGGCACAATGGTGAATGTCTTTGGACATGGTGACCACTCCAAAGAAAACCAAGAATTTTATCCAGAAGAGATTCAGGTGCATTCGAGTATCCATAAAATTCCTGCTCTTGTGCTGAATTGTGAATTGAGTATGGACTTTAGCAAAGATATTGTAGCTCCGAGGAAGTATGGCCTGCAAGTTTCTGAACCTGTTGAGCTCAACAAGAGAATAAAGAGGGTTGGGGTTGCTAATTGTATCGAAGAACTTCAGACACCCTGCGATCCTGGTGGCATTGACAATAATTTGCATTGGCTTGAGGACAAGCCGAATGTTAACGAGAGAGGATTGTCATGAGCACAGTTGGGCTGAGTTAGCCACGTTCCAACCCAGGCCTAGCAAGCACAACTAGCATCATATATGAGCAACAAAAGCAAGCACGTCATCCATGTCACGCCCAGAAATTCCAGAAATAGAATTCCAAGCTGAATGTACATTAGAACCCCTGTCCATGACCGGCCAGGGTACACAAACGACAAGTCGATACACATATCTACGTCTTACAACCATAATAAAAGTCTTACAAATGCAGCGAAAAATAAAAACGAGCTAAACTGTAACATGACACTCGCAGCGCAGCGATTCCACTCCACGGGCATCCTTAACGGTAGCAACGAAGCCTACTCCTCCGAGTAACCTTCATCCGAGAAGTATTCCAACTCTGGTGTGAGGGAAAATGGAGCAAGACTGAGTACTACCCACTGCACTCAGCAAGTCATACCAATAATGGAGGTATGATGCAAGAAATTCCAAAGGTGGCCAAGGGTTCTTTTGCATAAAGCAGACATTTAAAAACAATAGTTGAAATTAGTAAAACTGTAGAATATAATTAACAATATTAAACATCACTGTGTAACGCTACACCGTGTTGCGATAAGCCTAGCCATTCGCTTGAACTACACCAATTCCAATAAGTCAAAATTATTACTAATGGAACTAATGACGGTGAATCTTGTTGATCACCCATAACTGCAGAACAGCTATTTGAATAGTTTTACTCTGAACAGAAGTGTACAACTATACCCACAAGACACAGCCCCACGACACGTCTCCGTGTGCCGGCATGCCACCACGGCATACTAAAAAGGGATTATGAATTTGGAAGCCGCAAAGGACATCGCAGGGCCCATCCAAATCCCATCACGCCCACCCTTGCCTGGGTACGTTAGAAAGGGAAATGCTACACTACAAGCCCAGCCGTTGCCCATGCTGGCTCGTGGTATGTACGCTAATTCTTCCAGGGTGTTGGCCCCCGGCTTTGTATATCGAAAACCTCATGTGTTTACAATACCATTCCCTGAATCAGTAGATGGTACACACATGGCAAAGTGGTATATCGCAAAGCTGACATCGTTAAACAGGTCTTACAATACATTAATAATACAAGGGTTGCCTGAGTGGTACTCAAATAGACCAAGCATGGTCGAATACATCATGAAGAGCCAAAAGAAGTAGATGAGATAACGGAAGCGAAGCAGCGGCGGTTCATCTTATTCCACAGGCAGCAACTGGTGAACCTATGTCCCTAGTCCACCGTCTTCGGCATATCCTCATCAGCATCGTACACGTACGGGTCAACTTCAACACCTTCCTCTAAAAGATTTAATTAAGCAAGTGTGAGTACCAACCGTACTCAGCAAGCCACTACCACAGAATACATTTAGTGTACATAGGGGATTCAAGGATGGCTTGGTTTATTTGCATAAAGCTAAATTTCACAAATCATTTCACAAATCTATGACTTAGCAGTTTTAACCGAAAACAAGATTAAGTTAAAGTTGTCGTTAATCAATGAGAGTTCATCCACCTTCCCCAAACCTCGGTTGGTCCGGTTTACCCTTGGATCTAGTTTTTCACATTCTTTATCATTTCGACCTTCCTGCACCTCGGGCAAGGTCGCACTTTCCCTCCCAATCCTATTCTAAGAAAAATTAAAATTTATGAGGCTAGTCAAGAGTAGTACAAGTCCCAACGCTGTATTAACTGCGAGCACAGCTATTCGAATAGATTTGTTTTACTCACACTGTAGTGGATGTACGCTTTTAATCCCGCACTCCATGACGTACCCAACACATGAACCTAGTCCCAACACATGAGACTTGTCACGGCCTAGTTTTTCGGTCACCCTCGCATTGCGCCACCTGCTCCAAGGACTATGGATCCCTATTGCACCCCGGCACACCAACCTTACCTCGAGCCGGCAGTGAGGGGAGTCCTGGCGCTCTCGAGGTACTAGGAGGTTATACAATATATATTAATATACTTAGGTGCATTTTAGGTTTTTGTCGTGGCGTTCAAATGATCGATCCAATCGATCCATCACATCTTCTGTCACAATCGTAACAACTGCAGAACTACCTTGACTGAGGTGCCGCTCCTCGAGGATTTCTTAGTCCGCCGGCTCTATACCCATCCAAGAAGTGCGGTCGTACTCGGTTTGTTTCCTGTCTAGTTTCTTGACTCGGTCCTTAATTGACTAGGGTCAGCGGCTTGCCATTTCATAGAACCACCCATATTCTATCCATTCTACCCCAGTCAAAATTATTTTGTTTTATTAAGTTGCGGGCGGCACTCATGTCTCCACCCGTCTTTCGACAATCACTCATACCGAGTGATCACCATATTCACATCCATATAATAAGCATGGAGTGTACATTCGTCTATACCAACAATGCTAAGCAGTGTCAATAATTGACCACGCATAAGTAGTAGACTCAGGCAACAAGGAATATGGATAATAGATTGAAAGGTGGCTGACAATCAAGTTTAGGTACGCATTTTATAATTAGCACGCAATTTTATTTGCAATCAACACATTTATAAAATTAGGATCAACATGCACAAGGAAGGGAGCGTAGTGACTTCCCTTGCTTTTAGAATCCTAAGTCTTCGAGAAATACACGTCTGAGGAATTTCCCGAATATCCGTTGCACGACCAAAAGAAAGAACCACACAAAAACCTACAGAGAAAGTAATATTCATTACAAACTAATAGTGCCAATTGATAGGTCTCAATTTTAGATAAATTCTGGAAGTTGAACAGAGTCAATCGGAGTCACGGTTTGCAAGATATGAATTTTCAAAGATTAAATGGATTTATAAACCAAGGAAAAGGATTTCTTTTATTGGGAAAGAATATTCCAAAGGAATATTCCCTGTGGGACCCACTGTCAGTGTCTAAGAGGGGCCGGTGCATGGTGGACCAAGTCCACGAGTACGTGGCACGACGGAGTGGCGAACCCGGCTCATGGTCCATGGGTCAAACCCGGCGGTGGACCAGCAGAGCGAGCTTGAGCGCACGTCAATGACTTCGGAATGGTGGACTGAGCGCACGATCAGCTAGGAAGAGCGGGTCCCACATGTAAGTGTCTCTCTCTGCCTCTCTTCTTTTCTTTCTTTCTTCTTTTTCTCTTGATTCTTCCTCCTCTGCTCTCTTGCTCCAAGTGTGCCCGAGAGAGAAAGGGGAGGGCCAGCGGGTGGCGGCCAGGCGCGGTGATGCGAGAGAGGCGGCAATGAGGATGGAAAGGAGGCCGGCGGTGGTATCCTATCGGATTGAGGCCAGATGGAGGTCGGTAGGGCTGCGTTGGCATCCAACAGCTTGGTTGCGCTCGGCTGGGCACCGATCGGGGGCAAGCCGTTGCGGCGCGGGAAGACGCGACGCAGTAGAGGCTTTGCCCGGTCAAGAGGGTGATGAGGACATCAACGCGATTGATACATCCACGCCTACACAACTACAATAGATTTTCGGTCCAATTACTTGCGCTCGTGCACTCCAAATAAACTACCAGGTGAGTTTGTTTTTATCTTCTTGTCCATCTTTTTTAGACCATGGAAATGTTTGCACTCTTGTTTTGGTTAGGAATGATGGACAGGACCCAAAAGGAAACATATTCGCGTGGGCTGGATTCAGACTGCAGAACAACACTGACTTGTGACAACCGCCATGATTTCATACGGACTCCGTTTTGGGCGTGCAAGTACTTCATGGAAACCTTACAAAGTCTACTTTCAAATGGATCCAGCCTCATGTTCATATCTGTTCTGAAATGGCCGCAATCTTCGTTTTACTACTGAGTCCTTTTCTATCAAAGGTGCTACGTCACCTTATTTGGGCCCAATGGGCTATGTATCAAGTTGGGTGCACTAGGGATGCGTCTTAGGGTAAGGGAACGACCCCAACACCCCTTTAAATAGCTAGGTACCCCTTCAGGGTTTCTTGGGTTTTGTTTAGATTAAAGTTTAGCTTCGCTACTTTGCCGTGTAATCCCGTGATCAGTTAGATTGCCAGTTTGCTCGTTACAGAACCTCACCTTTGATACTTTTGCTGATTCGATCGTACATCTTTAATCCGCAAATTGAGTTGCTTGTTTATCTTGTTCTTGCTAGTTCTCGATTGCTTGCAGGAACAAATACCCTCGTGGTTGGGCTGACCATGCATCCGTCGAGATTCACGACTACCTCTGGAGTTGGTGTAATGTTTGCTAAGGCGCAACGTCCCTAGACAATTGTAGTCAGATCGCCAACGTCGCTCCATCCAATTGACTTATTCTCTCATCGAAAGATCGGGACACCCTTGCGCACATCAGAGGGGGAGGGGGCTGCCGTGGGATCGTCGGCAGCCGAGAGGAGGCGCTCGAGCGAGCGTCGCTCGTCCTGACGCGACAATGGCCCGGATCGAGATGAAGGTGACAGCGGTGGGGCTCTGGTGGCTTCTAGGCCCAGCGGAGGTGTAGGCAGTGGAGGAGAACTACAGGGTGGTGAGCTTGTTTGGGGAGGCAAAGTAAAGGCGGCGACGGTCGATGCATGAGTTCGGGCCGCACGGCTTTGAGTGCACTCAAGGTGCTTGTCCGTACGCCTCGGGCCAATGGCGAGCACGAGGATGGCAGGGATTGAAGGGCGAGGGTGATGGTCGATTGACAAAGGCGGCTTCTATAGATGGTACCAGTGGATGGCGATGCAGGTGGCTTCGAGGGAAAGGATGTAAGCGGGGTTGCATAGGAGCGGAGTACTAGGTAAGTACAGCTTGGGGGTTCGGTCTTCTCCTTTCGGTGTGGACGCATGACTCATGGTGATACCAGCATTTGGGGCTGCTTCATGGACCGGGAGTTTGGCGCAGGTGTGGAGAGATGGACGACCTCGCCCCAGCAGAACAGGGGGAGCGAGGGCATGGCGGGGGCGAGGTGGCGCACAGCCATAGGTTAGACGGCGGCGGCGTGGGACCGGCGATGATGCGAGCCACAGCGCGGTGGTATGATGAAGCCAAGAAGTCATTGCCAAGGGCCCACTGAGGGTGGAAATCGCGGGCGAAGGGAGGAACATGTCCCGGTATTGTCGCAGAACGGCGCGGTGCACGGTGCTTTGCGTATGGTGCATCACTCGCCTGGCTCGGCATTTGGCCGAGCAGGTGCCGGGCCGGCATGCCGGCTAGGGAAAAGGCTAGGCAGGCCTTGGGCCAGGCCATGGCACAGTTGGGCCGACACGGTAGCTATGGCCCAGCTGCTTGGAGAGGCTGGTGGGCCGGCAGAGAGAAGAGATGGCCAAAATGAAAAGGAGCTTTTTATTATTTGATAGGAAATTATGTAATTCCCAAAGGAGTTTGGATTGGAATTTGAATTCGACACTTGTAAATGGACTGTATAACTGGACACTTGATTTGAGTTTGATATTTAGGTGAGCAAGGATTAGTTACAAATTTCCTCGAATGTTGGGATGGATATTTCGCGTTATCGAATAGAGATTTAGGGTTGACGTCCGATAAACGAATTCATCGGTAGTCTTAGGATTCCAAGGAAATAACTAATTTCAGGGAAAAATCGTATGGAGTTGGACTCGAAGGGAAGAGATCTGCGGAAAGCAAATTCGGATAAACGGAGTTGGGTTTAGATTCAATTTTGGTATTTCAAAGATTCAAGGGAAGGATGCGATACTACAATAGACGAAAAGAGTTCTCGGGACTTTGACTAAAGAATTGCAATTACTGGAATAGATGGATGGTTGAGAGGACAAGAAAGGGTATTACTCTTAGAGGCGATTCAGGAAAAACTACTAGGTTTGAGTATTCCCATCTTTCAGAATAATTTGTTCGGGAGGGGTTTGATTTAGAAGGGGAATCAAACTACGAAGTTCGAATCCGAAGGGATTTAATCAAGATATCTGGCATAAAACCCTAAATACACTCTAAGAACAACAAGTTCTATTAGACGAACCGGGCTAGGCCCTGCAAGGACAAAAACCAGACTTTGCCTGAGAAAGCCCTTTTTAAAATAACCTCTTAGGGATTTATTTCACAAATAGGATTTCTGATAAATACTTTATTAATAGTTGTCATTTGCAAGATAATTTCCGAGGGATTTAATCCTTAAAAAGGATTTTCAGAAAATAATCGATGTTAGATTTTGTTTGTAAAATAGCCTCTTAGGGTATTAACTCTTAAGAGGGTTTTCTCCAAATATGTAATATTTGATTTTATTTATAAAATAAACACATTAAAGATGTTTTAATTCATAGAAATGTTTTTAGAAAGATGTTTGGTATTTGCAAATATTTTATTAATTAACGTATTTCATAATCATGGTTCTTTCAACAAATAATATTTTGAAATCACAATAGAATTATATTCGCAAATTTGCATCATTTTGGCCCAAGCACAGCATGAAAAAGACAATAAGATCCAATAAACTCCAGCACGAGGGAAATTTGAAAAAGATTTTTGATCATTCCAAATTTTGTTTTTGTAATTTAAATCCGAAATTTTCAAGGTGTTACACAGGGTTTTCCGCGAACCGGTCCTTAGCTGTCATGGACGCGTCTATCAAAACCATGCGTCCACGGCCCACCATTAGACATAATTTTAGTTACATTAATACCATAATGGTACATGTCCAAAATCATTATTATTGAACCAAAGTGTAAGTTACATGTGAGATTCCCCATAGTGAGCTAGTTGATCTAAACATGACTAAGCATTTTCTAAACCAACATCTAATTATATTAATACCCAAGTTATCAATGATACAAGATGAACAAGCTATGGCCAATTATAGGTAACCATTTCACATGACATTATAAAATAAATGCAATATTTAATATAAAGAGAGACATTTGAAAAATAGGTACAATATGATCAATTAACATGCATGACTTGCCTTGCTCCGGTGCTATAGGGATCTCTGCAACAACTTTGAAATAAAGCGGAGCTTCGAAAACGTCGGAATCTACGCGACATACAAAGCACACATGCAAAATAGGCTATAAGTCTACTGAAACAGGAAACAAAACCATTTTTAGTGGATTCTAGGCATTTCTATGAATTTACTGAGACTTGAATGTACTAAAACGGAGCTAGGATGAATTAGTTATAAAATTTAGAATATTCTATGTGTTTTTACTATAAACAGAAAATATCTTAATGATTTATTCTGTAAATAAAACCCAGAGTTGACGTCATCAAGGGGGGTTGGCGCCGATAAGTGGGCCCCACCTGTCAGCGGCTCAAAGGGGGGGACGCACGATGGACCGAATCCATCGGCCGGGATGAGTGCGCCACGTGGCGCACACGTGGCGCTGACGCGGTGGCCACGTGGGCAAGTGAACGAACGGCCAAGATCTGTCGTGTGGCAGATCGGGCGGCTAGGATGCACTTGCTACTAGGCACAGGCGCGGCCCGAGCTGGCCCGATCGGCCATGGCGCACGGCGGCGCGTGGCCACCGGCGGCGACCACAGGCGACGGCGCGGGAAGATGGGCCGACGGCCCAAGAAAGGGAAAAAAGAGGGAAAAAGAAAAAGAAAAAGAAAAGAAAATTTATGGGATTTATTTAATGCTGATAATTTATTTAATTGGTTTAAAATTATTTCCAAGGCTTTTAAATTTTCACTAAAAATTGCTATTAGTGTATTTTAACATGGGGAACTCAAGAAAAATCCCACCATGCCATTTCCAATTATTAATTGCATTTATTAATTAGGGTTTAACTCTAGGTTAATTTAAACAATTTCTCAGGATGATTTATTAAATGAATTTAAAGCAAGAAAGGGGAACTTTGGGGTGTCACAATCCATTGATTGATCAATTGGAATTGGGTGAGCTGAAGCTTTCGGCGGCGATAGTGGTGGCCTGGGCGACCGGTGGGCACCCTTGTCGATCTCTCTTCCCTACCTCTCCTCCTACCTCCAGCCTCCTCTCTTAGTTCTAGAAGCTTCCGGAACACTTTATTCCATAGTTTCGTCTTCTCATTTTTTCACCCAAACACTTGTTGTTTGTATGGTGTATCCTTGCCATTGAATTGAAAGAAGTGGTCTCCTAACATGGACCTCATCGCGGCCGGCTGGTGTGGCTTCCAGAGCCTCCGGCGAAGCGAGTTCATTGTCTGTAGGGAGATCGCTGATTCACGCTCGATCTAGCTAGTTGGGGGAAAGTAGAGATCGGCTATCACCTGTACAGAACACAGTGTGGACATGTGTATGTTCTTGCCTTTTTTTTTCGGTAAATATGTGTACTCCTTTAAAATAAAATCCAGTGATATGCTTGGTTGTTTCACGAAAAAAAAATGAGCTCTTTAGGTGCCCTTGTCTACTGTCGATTTTCCTGGCAAATCAATCACACTCTTATACCAAGTCATCATCTTTGTGTGCGTGTTTAGCCTCCCCTCTTGATCGACCGATAGACACTGGGAGATATTGATGGAGTTGGGTGATCATTGAAAACAGCCCTTTCTTGGTTTATTTGCCAACAGCTCGATATATCAGTCCGGTTTTGGTGATGTCTCCTTCCTCTCAACAAGGTGCTTTATTATATTTAACCTTTTATCTCTTACTATCTCCATCCTCAAATGTTATTATCTAGTATCGGATAAAGCACATCTTAATACTATGAACCTGTACATAAGCACATCTAGATTCGTAGTAGTAAGATATGTAATACTAGATAGTAATATTTTAGTTTGTGCAGATTTGTAGTATAATGATGTGTCCCATCCAATACTAGATAGTAACATATTGGGACAGAGGAAATATATAATATCTAAGCACTTATCATAAAAAATTCTTTAAATTACATCTAAAAAAATTATCTAAAAGATGATAACATAGATATTAGTAAAAAGTTAATCCAGTTTGTGGAGTTCGGGGATATAGAATATATGGTATTAGAGTTGAAGTTGAAGAGGCCAGTAATTGGACTACTGTGGGTCTAAGTTGGACTTTTTTTCTGTCGAAAATGAAGGGATGGCTTTTGTACACATACCACTTGTTTCATGGAGAAGGAAAATAAAATCAGAACCTGATGTATATGATAAAAAAATCAAAAGGTGCTTTTTCTCAGTGTTATTAAAGTACATGCATGGAAAATTCTGGGTGGGATAAAACTAAACATGTGGTTTCCCCACTTCGTTCTTAAAAAAAATCGATCTCACATCTCTTTCTCTTTTACTCAGGTTTACTAAAAAGCACTGACGTAGCAAATAATGGCAAATATTAAATCCCCTACTCCCCTCGGCCATGCTAGGTCATCCTCTCCTCCCTGCTCCTCACACCCAACCTCACCCGACCCGCCACCCTACTTCGCTCTTCACTCCTCCCTCTGCCTCTCGCCAGAGCGCCGTCGAACACCTCCATCCCCACCCCCACTGAACTACCTGTCCTCCATCTCTACCCAAGTACGAGTGCCGGTGAACTCGCTGAGAGATGCGGTGGTGGCGCCAAGACAACGCGGATTCGGTGGCAACAGTGCCTGGAAGCCACGGATCCGTCGACGACGGTGACTGGCGGTTGTGAATCCGTTGATAGCTTTGATTGGAGGCTATGGATCCGCCGACAATGGTGATTGGAGGCCGTGGATCCACTGGCGGTGGTGCCGGGAGGTGGTGGCGGCGACCCTAGGACGCAAACCCAGTGGCGACGGCTTTGTCTTAGCTGGTGGTGATGGGTCCCATGTAGTGGGCGGGCTTGGGTGGGGTTCCAGCGGCAGATCCTCGTCCATAGAGTTGGCTAGGAGAACTCATCCACAGCGCCGATTGCTCCTCTACCAGATCTGGCTGGAGGGGAGGAGGCTGATGGTGACCGCACCCCTCTCTTGGCGGCACAGGGGGTGGCAGTAGAAACCTTTCTCGTTGGCGGCACCCGCTAACTCCTCCCTCCGAACGACAGAGGGGGAGGCGGCGGCGATCTCTCTGGACGGCTGCACCCGCTTGCATGGTGAAGGAAGGAGAGGGCGGCGCGGCTCTGGATCTAGCCAAGCTAAGTCCTTCTCCCTCTCCCACTCCACCTGCGATGATGATGATCAACACATCGACGGTCCATGGCTGTTGATGCTATTTCCTTTGCATGTGTTGATGTTTGCATGTTGAAAATGCAGTAAGAAAATCGATGCAATGCTCTCTTCAAGTGGATTTGATTCTAGGTCTCTAGATGTGGATTTGAAAATGTAGCACCATCTCTAAATATTGATTGAACTCTTCTCTTTTGCAAAAAAAAAAGATGATTTCGCTGACGGTCCTCTTAGTTGAGCCATCAGCGAAAATGATTTTTGCAAGCAGTCCTCTTAAGTGTCCGCAAGCAAAAATCTATTTTCGCTTGAGGACTGCAACCGCAAGCAAAAATCATTGATTTTCATTGGCCTTAGGTCGCTGGCGGCACTGCCACCCGCTATGGAAAATCGGTTATGGCTGCCATGAAAAACAGTTTTTGTAGTAGTGACAAGAGTTTGACAAGAACTACAAATGCTAAATAGAACATCAATCTGAAAGAGAACATATAGTGGGATCCATCCATCTGAAAGTGGAAAAGCAACCCCAGTAGTGCGCGGCCATGCACGTGCTTCCACCCCGACCACTCACCACCAAACCTACAATGGGAGGTGAGCCCCGTGCCGCCCCAATGGTGGCACCTCCACTGACACGTTTAGCCTCCCTCACTAGAGCCATTCTTTTTTTTTTCCTGCAGCCCCACGGCGGCTGCCAGCGATGGCGAAGGCGTTGAATGGAGGAGGAGCGGCGGGGAGGGCGAGCTGTTGGATGGCGATGGATGGGAGCAAGTGGTGGGGGGAGACGTTGTTTCTGCTATGTCAGCGTTGGTGTCATGGTCCCCTTCAAGCTCTGTGAGGTTTCCATCCACCCATCTGTTCGTTCGTTCTCTTCTCGCTCGATTCGTCTGAATTTTGGCGAGTTTGGGACGCCCTGTTGGATATTCCACCTCTAATTCTTCGAGGAGAGATCGGATCTCAGCGATTTCAAAGTGAATATGAGGGGGATTCCTTCTGGATTTGTTCAATTATTATGTGTAGTTGATTTGGGGATCTAGTCACCGATTCCTGCGTGTTTGTTCATGTTTGATTTGTTGATTGGTTTCCCGTATTGCTGCGAATCCGTGGGTGCTATCTCGGGGCGGTCCCAGCACCGGCCCTAGTTCGGGGATTTCTTTTATTTCGAAGATTACAGGTGCTGGTTCTTCAGATAGAACCGACACCTATAATCTCTATAGGTGTCGATTCTGTAACCAGCACTTATACAGAAGGGCGAAGGTGCCCCCTAATTGGTACCGGTTGAGAAACCGACACATATGATGGGTTCCCAACAAGCACAAATAGGAGGTCCTGTAGTAGTGCTACTAGTTTAATTTTTTAAGGAGAAGAAAGAATTTGGACAAAGGTCTTATCTTAGAGAGTTTGTAACCAAGAAATAAAAAGAATCTCTAACACCGCCTTTCTGTTGGTGCCTGCGCCTTTGCTTGGGGCTTAGGAGGCACGGGGAATTCACCATGCACCAGGCGCGAGCTGTAGAAACTTCAAGAACAACAGCATGAACTACCATTACTAGAATGCGGCCTATAGATCATTAGGTTGCATGCTGACAGGATCAAGTGCCTGGGTCGAAATGGGAGGTGCAATGCTGATCTCTCAGGGCATGGTGATCTACTCCTTGGACTCGGACCTCATCGCCGCTGCCGGCGTTGCTTGCAAAGCCTTTGGAGAACTAGAACTACTAGTTAATCGGAAGATTACAATTTCACAACTTGTTGGTTAGTTTATGTTCTTGACTTTGTCTTCTGATTTTATGCACAGTGCTGTTCTACTGTAAAAAAAACAATCAAGCTCTTTAGGTGCCCTTTTCTTTGGTCGATTGTCCTGGCAGATCGATCGCCCACTTGATACCAAGACTTCATGTTTGTGTGCATATTTAGCGTGCCCTCTTGATCGATCAATATATCACGGGGTATTGATGAAGTTAGGTGACCATTGATAACATGGTCCTTTGTTGGTTTCTTCACCACCTTGATATACATCAGTCAGGACTAGGGGATGTCTCCTCCCTCTCATCAAGGTTTTATCATATTTAACATTATCTCTTATGTGACATCTCATTACTACTCACAAAACTTTCATTAGACAACATCTAAAAATATTATGTAGAAGATGATAATATAGATATTGGTAGACTATGAAGCTACTAGAGCTAGAAAAATGCACTTCACTCAATATATATGCAGCAATTCATGAAGAGATCGCTATTGAAGGTGATAGAGATAGGAAGGACAAAGCTGCTCTACCACAAGCCACACCAGGCAGCTCCAGCTATAGCTATTAAATATATACTTGCTCTCTTGCATTCACATTTCAGAGAGCTCCATATGTATAAACTTGTTGTGAAGGCTTGGAAGGCATCAGGAATTCAGTCTTTACTAGGGGGTTTAGATTGGTCATGAGGGAGCCAACATATCTATGCCTTCGCTCATGCCCCTGCTCTGTCACCGTGGAACATCAAGCGTTGGTTTGATGTTGCCCGTGCTGGGTCAAAGTGTGCCATATCACTATATTCATAACCTCTCTGAAACTTTCTTCCGTGAGGTCTTCCTTACATATGTACGTGTCATTGGCACTATATTCAAATAAATTTAATTTTTTCATGGAGTTTGAACAAAATTTCACTAAATTCAAATAAATCTCAAATTTTTAGCCATAAGCAATTCCTACTATACCCACCGGCAAATCTAAAATTCCAGAAATTCAGATTCACGATTCAGAGGAGGTACAACGACTACAAATGCTAAACTATACATTAATTTGGAGTAACTTTTACCATTCTTTATGGGAGGCAATTAGCAGATCGTAACCCGAACAACATAAGAAGGATGAGAATACTCGGTTCACGATGTACCAAGCATGCAAAGGGTATAAGGTTATTTTCACATGCCTAATCACAACATATGGGACACTTAGTCGCATATCTTACATAAAGGCTAAGAAATGGGATATATATATAACTTGAAAATTAACAAGGAAGACAATATATATATATCGGCCAATTGGAACTAGCCACAAGTTATGTGTGCTGCGCCAAGTTAGAAGCAATATGGATGTGCATGCAGGCAGGAGACTAGGAGTAGAATTATGGAGTTAATATTGGATGGGGATGGGAAGGCATCAAGGAGCATTCGATGTGCCATCAAGATTGATCTACTATGCCTAAGGTGGTCATTAGTTATGTGCGCTAGTGCATGGCTCTACACTGTGCCATTGTGATCAAGGCTATACAGTACTCCTCAGTTTATCACATGTGTGCAAAAGTGGGCGTCTTAGAGAATGCCGTATATCACCGCCATGTGCTGTGCACGAAAGAAGCCACCGTAGCTGTCACGCACCTCTACTCTGCCACATATCTAATGGCAGAATCATAAATTACATTATATTTGGTACAATATGAAGTGAGGCTTGTCGTACTAAATACCAATCAGTGTTCAAATATTGACAATGTACTGATTGTTCATAAGAGTGGGATTGCTCACGGTTAATAGAGCAGGGGAAGCAGATCAGGATATATAAACTCCAGCTCTAGCAGAGAAAAAGACTGGGGCATGCACCGCCTCATCAAGCTAGTTGGTGTTTACTGGTAACGATGTATGGGAGGCAACATGACTGCCGTATATACAGAATCTATCTAATCACAACATATCTTTAACCATGTGAATATGTGATGACATATATATATCCTTAGAATTTCCTGGATCGGAGCCTGACATTGAATTGGTCCAATTTCAGATATCCAAATGGATCTTTTACCACTAGGCAGAATCATCATGCTAATTGAAAATTAGTGAAGATGTGATATGTCTATCAGTTAGTATCGTGGACATATTGTCACCGTATTTGGAAAAATTATCACTAAATTCAAACAAAGTTGAATCTATAGCCATATGCACTTCATATCAGGACCTTGCACTACTACGGAACCAGTCATCTGTAACGGGCCAAAACCCTTATCTTTGTCAGCAAAATACGTGGTCACTGATGTGAAAAACTCATGTGCCAGACGAGTAGCCGTCACCGATGATAGATATTTTTGTCGGGCTCCAACTCCCACCCTTCATCGATAGGTTTTTCAACCCGTCACGGACATGTCATTGATGACAGGCTCCAATTGCAACCCAACAAAAGTATCGCCGTCGTCTATGTCAGAATCTTTTAGAGCCCGTCATGGATGATCATCGGTGATGGCAAGGTAATAACACCCGACAAAGATGAGTATGGTCAGTGATGGACTTTTTTAGTGGCATGACACCGATGACGTTTTTCACTAAAAAAATTATTTTATTGGCTAGTCTCAGGCAAATGCTAGCCACGTCCTCTGCAAAATAATCCCAGCATACCCAACAACCTAGAACATCACATCAACCCCATTTACATACATTTCATGTTTCACATTCAGATGCACAAATACAATTCATGTTCAATCACAACAATATACATTGCAAGCCTCAAATATTTGCAATTCGCAATTGTAAAATTCCACAAAATTTTTAATTCTCACATTCACCGATATACCTTTCTTTCCTTACCAAATCGCCGAAGCATCTTCAAATGAGAACCATCGATCCCAACCCATGAATGCAGTTACAATTTGAAAGAAGTGATGAATATATTAATTAGTAATAGTAATGTTACAAATGTACATAAATAAACATAAGCAAAGAAAAATTATTTTTCAACAAAAATGTCACTTAATCATCCTTTTTTACACTTATATGCATAATTGTTATACGATAATTTAGCTACTACTTCGTGTGGAAGCTGCCCTTTGAAGATACAATTTTTGCTAGGATGAAGGCAACCGATTCGTCTCTTATTGTCCGTGAAGTTGTGGTATAAAATGTTCCTAGTAACTTTCTAAAAGAGAGGCATGAAGTTAGTAGAGATCATAGGTAAACCAATTCTTCTCTAATATATTTTTCTCAAATTTATATACCACGAACCTCGAGATCCAAGGAGATCACCTATCTAGTGAGAACCATCATGTTATGGCAGACGTGAGAAACCACATATTTCGTTGGATTGTTGCTTGCATTCAAAGTTGTCATATTCTCTCTCATGCCGTTGAAACTTTGATTCATTCTTTTGTACATGTGACATAAAGGGATAAATCTCCAATGACCCATGTAAACTATCTTTCGTGAGTTCTTTAACCATCTATTGTGTGTGCTAGCCTTACAGTTCGAGCAAGCCTCCTATCCTTCTATAGTCTGCCCGATAGGTTAACAAGTGCTGGGTAGTCATTGATGGTGCAAAATAATAGGACATGTAGATTGAAGTACTCTTGTCCATATGCATCCTAGGTTTTTACTCTGTCTCTCCATAATATTTCTAGATCATTGATAACTGACTCTAAGAATACATCAATATCATTGCCAGGATGTTTTGGCCCTTGGATTAGCAAACTTGACATAATATACTTTCTTTTGAAACACAACCATGGTGGTGGGTTATAGTTTACGATAAGAATTGGCCAAGTGCTTGATGGCTACTCATATCTCCGAATGGACTCATGTCATCTGTACACAAACAAATCCTCATATTTCTCGGGTCCGTTATGAATTCATGGTATATCTTATCGATATTCCTCCATTGGATCGAATCTACAGGGTGCCTTAGCATACCATCGGCCTTTCGATCTGTTGCGTGCCAATGAACTAACTCTGCTTCCATTGGATTGGCGAAAATTCATTTGAAATGATTGACAATAGGGAGATACCACAAAACCATTGCAAGACCATCCCTCTTGACTTTTTCCCTTCTTCAGAACTAATCATTTGCTTGTATTGAGAAGCATTACATATAGGACACACATCTAGGTCGGTGTATTCTTTGTAGAGTAGTACGCGGTCGTCTAGACATGCGTGAATCCTTCAGACCTCCAACGACAATGGGCATAACACTTGTTTAGCGTTGTATGTCGTCTTGGGCAACGTATTCTCCTCCGGAAGCAAGTCCTTCAAAAATCCAAGCAGTTATGTGTTGTCTATCCATCCATTACTTGCCTTAAGCTTTATCAGATCTATGGCCATAGATAACTTCGTGTGCTTCACTACACACCCGGCATACAGAGGTGTCTTGGAATCACTCACCAGCCTCATGAACTTCTCATAGTCTCTCTCGTTGTAAGCTGGGTCCTAAACATCACCCAACATTGATTTAAGAGTATCATTATCGACATCCACCCGATCACCACCTAATAGGGATTGGACAAACATATTATCTTCGTGTCCTTTCTCATTCAGACAGCCACCCACTTCATCCCCAATATTCTCTAGCTATTGCTCCCCTTGCTCCGTGTAACCCTTCATGAATCCTCAATAGATCAGATGTGTGTGTATTTGTGCACTATTGACAAACATCTTCTTGTTCTTACAATCAAAGCATGGACAAGTCACGTATTGATTGTTCGTTCTGTTCTTGCTTTGCTCTACAGCATTTATGAAATCGACAATGCCCCTTCTAAACTCTAGGCTCGCTCGATCACTTTCATGCATCCAACTTCTATCCATCTATAAATTATAAACAAAAATTAGATATAATATTTGTAGCTATATATTACATAGAAATTGTAGTTGTAATTTATTTATTATTACCTACGGAGCCTCTTGTATTTTTTCTTCAAATGAAGAGTTAAAATTCGCCTCTCTAGCCCTCCCTCCCAAGTGTGAACAATACACTAGGTTAGGATAACTATACCTCGAAGGTCTTGGGGTATCTATAGTGTGGGCTATCCGTAACGGACACAACCAAACCCCATTAAAGATTAAATCTCATTGATGACAGGCTTCACAATCATCTTTGTCAGGCCATAACACTGGGCCCATCACCGATGACTTGACGGGGTTTTGTTGTGGCCGGTCACCGATTACCTCTAATGCGCTGCAATCAAACCCTGTCACCGATGAGGGTCATCGGTGATGGGCCTGGCACCGAGGACTCAGATACTGCGTCTCTCGGTGCCTCTGTGACAGGGCATTTTGTGGCCGGACAAAGATGCGTATCTTTGTAACGGGCCGCACGTCTCCATCACAGATGGGCTGATTGGGATATCCGGTTTTGTAGTAGTGTCAGGAAATCTAAAATTCCAAAAAATTATTAGAACCGGAATTAAGAAGAGTTTGAGAAGAACTACAAATACTAAACTGTACAGTATTTTGAGAGTGGAATATATATACCACGAAGCATCTATCGGGGAATCACACTACAACCTATAACCTGAAGGTTACCACAAATTAACCAGGTATCGGAGCAGCATGTACAAGGATAGTACACAACAGCCCTAGTCAATTTGTTCAAGCTGCATGCATGCACAATGATGTGGTGCCTTTGTGTTAGCGCGCGCCAGCTTCTGTCCTTGGGGCTTAGGAGACATCCGGAATTCAGCAGGCACGTGTAGAATGTTCCAAGCTTCAACTACCTCAGATTGACTTATCCTTGCTTGCAGATGACTCACAATGCATGCTACTGTGGGTGGCATGTTGAGAGCGTCATGTAGCTTGGTCCAAATGAGCGGCACATGTTGATCGCTCTAGGTAGGTACGTCGCCCTTCTACGACACGGACTTCAGATCTTCCTGACGCGAGGACATATACTCCCGGACCTCGTTGCAGTGGCTAAGCCTTCCAAAGCCTCCGGTGGAGTCGAGATTTTAGTTTATAGGGAGATTGCTAATTCACACTCACTGTAGTTGGGGCATATCGTAGAGGTTGGCGATCACCCATTCAGTATATCTGTGTGTGTGTGATACCCATATGGGGCACCATGATGCCTAGGCAACAAGGTATAAACTACACAAATTCACTTAAGTTTTTAAAAATTTTCAAATTATGAGTATATATATACCTAGGTATAAGAATTTGATTCATACCTATACCTAACAACAAAACAACTTAAATTTAATTTTATTTCACAATCTATTATTACATACCTAACTAATTATATGTTGAATGCTATATACCTAGAATCAAAATCTAACTAAACAATGTTCAAATTTTGTTCAAACTTGTTTGAACTAGTTATTAAAGAAGTTAATGTTCATGCCTAAACATTTAAAAAAATTCATACTCATCTGAATTGGGTATATACTCAATTTGAATCTTGGTGCCCGGGCACCATGATGCTCCAGTTAATTTTAATATATATATAGACCCCTTAATAAGATGCATTTGACTTATACGAAAAGAGGTCGTACGACAAACAACAATCAGCAAATCATAAAAACCTTATCAATTTGAGTGATGCAAACAACTTAATTTTTGTAGATTAATACACTGGTAGGAATCGATTAGGCAAATCCCATAGCTGACCCCTGAACAGCTACCGGACTGCTCTACTGACATTCCTTTTGCGCGCTCATCTTCTTTGACCCGGTATGAGAGAAGACCTTGGCCCGCTTAGTTTTTTGTCCATCGCACCAATATATAGAGAAATTTATTGTAATTTCTCTGCAAAACACAAGTAAAATGTTTAGCCTACAAGTCCTGTATTATTTCCTGTATGCCGTGATCGCCCTAGGGCTCTCAAAACTGTAGAACCGGCCATATTGTTGATTGCATGCGGACAATCACCTTTTGCTATTGTGGATTTCATGTAGCCATGTCGAAATGGAACGTGCAGGTTGATATCTCTAGGCACATCGTTGCTCTTCTCTCACCTCAACATCACATTTTCATGAGGCGAGTTCATATTGCCGCAGGTCATCGTGGCGGCCAGCCTTCCAAGGCCTCCGT
Organism: Oryza officinalis; assembly: GCA_008326285.1. Classification (NCBI taxonomy): domain Eukaryota; kingdom Viridiplantae; phylum Streptophyta; class Magnoliopsida; order Poales; family Poaceae; genus Oryza; species Oryza officinalis. Next base: position 20,932,244 of record BDMV01000006.1, read on the forward strand.
TGAAGTCGAAATCTTAGTTTACCGGAAGATTGGTATTATTAGCGCCCGCCATCACCTTACATCTTATCCGCCTGTTTATGTTCTTCTTGGATTTGTTGTAAATATTAGATGTACAATTCTCTTCTCCTATAATATAAAATCAAGCAAAATGCTTTGTCCTTTCAATAAAAAAATCTGTGCGTCTCTGGCCGATTGGCATGCCAAATCAATCACGCACATGAGGCCAGATATTCATCTTTGTACGTGTGTTTAGTGTCCTCTGTCGAGGATGGATCGATCGTTCACAAGGAATTGATGGGGAAAATATATAATGTAAATCACATACGTAGTGAAAACCTATAAACTATCATTAGATTAAAAAATGGATTTCTGAGATTTATCTATGTCACCTTAAGTAAAACTTTTACTTCCAGATTTAATCATGAGTAAAAGTTTAATTTAAAAAAATTGCTTTTAGTAATATGGACAAATCTTATATGTTCATTTTTCGATTTAACGGTAGTTTACAGGTTTACACTACGTTTATGGTTTACACTATATATTTTCCCAAAGTGATGAACTTGGGTGAGCATTGAGAACAGAGTCCTTTGTTGGTTTCTTTGCCACCAGCTCAATAGAAGTCTCCTTGTCAGGAAGGTGTTTTTATTATATCCAACCACATATATATATATATATATATATATATATATATATATATATATATATATCTTATATGACATATTGCTAGTCATAAAATTTTTATTAGATTACATCTAGCAATTTTATTTAAGAGATGATAATTAATATAGATACTAGTAAATATATCTAAGCCACTACAGCTGTCAAATATACTTGGCCTTATATATATCCAGGAATTCAAGAAGAGATCACTGTTATAGGTGATAGAGATATATAGGAAATACAAAGATGGTCTACCGCAAGCCAGTTCAGGCTACTTCCAGCTATAGCCAGTAAAATACAAACTTGCTCACAGAGAGCTCCATATGTAAAAACTTGTTGGATGGTCTTGGAAAGCTTCAGGAATTCAGTGTGCACCAGATGATTAAACAAGTCATGAAGGAGCCTGCAAAAAAGCCCCTGCCCCGTCGCCATGGAACGTCCTGCCGTTGGTTGGGTGCCGACCGTGCTGTGTGAAAGTTCGGTGTCTCGTGGTACGCCTCATTGGCACTAAATTAAAATAAATACAGTTTTTTTTTTCACTCTGAGTTTGAAAATATTTCACTAAACTCAAAACAAATTGAAATTATTTAACCATAAGCACTTCCTACGTACCATATCCACCGGCAAATATAAAATTCCACAAATTTAGGTTCACAATTAAGAAGGGGTTAATAAAATCTACAAATGCTAATTAGTTTGGAATAACTTTTACTTTACTAGATACGGTTAGTATTTATGTATTGATATATGCATGCAGAACCAAACTCACAGCGGACAATGTACTAATTGTTCGTGAGAGTGAAACCAATTAAGGGAAGAAGCAGATTAGGATAAACTGCTCGTCTAAGGTTGCCGTATATATAGATTAATTTATATAATCACAATATTTGTTTAACCATATGAATATCTGATGGCATATCCTGTGTAGAATCTCCTGGAGTATGACATTGAACTGGGCCAACTACATATATCAAAATGAATCTTTTAATACTCGACAGAATCGGTTGCGTGGATGTTTCATATTGTTCTATCAGTTAGTATCGTGAACAAATTGTCGCTGAATTATCACTAAATTCAAATATCCACGCAACCGATTCGGTTGCGTAGATGTTTCATACTGCATGGTTTTCGATCTTATCTTGCTCTATCAGTTAGTATCGTGAACAAATTGTCGCTGAATTATTACTAAATTCAAACAAATTTCAATCTTTAGCCATAAGCATATCCTATCATGACCCTGGTGTCAGCGGCAACCCTGCAAACTTACTCAAAACTCGCACTCGAACGGAGGATGAAGATGATGAACAGTGAAAACACTAGGGGTTCGACACCGGAAATTTTGGTGCTGCGTACCGAACTTGCAATGTTTTCTGGGTTTACTTCTCATATATAAAACAAATTACATGCAAACTGATAGAACAAGAACAATGGGAGTGCCGTTGTGACGTGCGCCATCCTCCACGTCGAAGCATTGGCGCAGTCTACTGCTAAAGATGCGTTCCAGACAAAATCGTGGACAGAACACATGACTCTCACGCTGTGACATGCAGACATGCTCATGCAAGACCAAAAAAACAAGCTACACTACAATACAATCAGCACAGGATTAACTGAGTCTAACAATCTCCTCCTAATCCTGTCGCCATGTCACAATCAGGACAACGCCCGCCTTGCTGCGAAAATCTTGAATTTTGACGCGTCCGAGTGGCTTCATCAGAAAGTCTGCAACCTATTCATCCGAATGAATGAACTCAACCTCAATCTTCTTCTCTTTTATGCATGGACTGATAAAGTGATCCCATGTATCTATCTGTTTGCTTCTATCATGGAACACAGGATTCTTGCACAAAGAGATCGCCAACTTGTTGTCAACCTTGAGGATGGCCATCTCCGATTCAGTGCCCAGCACTTCGGCCAGCAGGCGCGCCAACCATATGACGAGACAAGCCGCACCAGTGGTGGCGATGTACTCTGCTTCACATGAGGAAAGGGCAACCACTTTCTGCTTCTGGGACTGCCACGCAATTGGACTAGAACCAAGGAAGCACATTGCTCCTGAGGTGCTCTTCTGATCATCCACATCTCCCCCCAAATCACTATCCGAAAATCCCAGCAATTGTGCTTCCGTTTCCCTGAACTTGCAAACCAGCAACCAAAGTTCACGGTACCTTCTATTTAGGCAGAATGTTCACATAGGAACACTGAGCATACACTGCTAAAAAAGTGATTTTCTTGTTGGAATAAATGGGCTAGGCCCAATTTATTCACAATAAATTCCATTGGCCTACAATTAATGCTATGGGGATTAATACTATCTTGAAAATTTAAGTGGAGAGATCTCAACTTAAATAGGGAGCTATTAGAGAGCCCCTCTTGACCGGTTGAGGTGGTGGTGGGACTGCCACACGCGCGCGTACCGGCTGCGGCGGCGGCTGCTGCTGCTCTCTCTCTCGTAATTTCTGCAATGGACGGGAATTGAATCCAATTCAATCAGCGCAATTGAACAGATTTCAATAGGGACACTGCGGATTGATTCAGTTGTTGTTGCAGTAATGGAGATTGATTCTTCTCCCTCTCACGCACTATAAAAGGCCATCACCGGGACAGACAGATACATACTTGTGTTCTCTGTTGCTTTCTCTTCCTCGAAAAACTCTCTATTCTTCTGTTCCTGCGGCAGCCACTGCTTCCCCAGTTATGATCACCTGCATACACGGGTGATAGGGATGAGCAGGCCTCCGAAACTCCATCCGCTTGTGTACTTGCACGGGTAGGCGGGTGATCAAGTTTTTGGCAAGCCTTAATGTACTTCTCTATTTTTCTGTGTGGCAGGATGCTATATACCTTAATATGATCCGAGTGGCTTTTTCTTAAAGCAGAGATGTTGGCCTACAGAACATCTTAGAAGGAACACACCTATATGAGGCCGACTGCTGGTCATAGTTTATGAGATTTGGGTAACCTCTAGATACTCATGAAAAGGCCTAGAATATGACTTATACGCTCTAAACAGAGGGGATGCAAATGACAACCTAGTATCAGTTAAGAAATTGAGTAAAGCCTGATTGCACAAGACTGACAATTCAAGGCATAGTCCATTGTTCAGTTTTGGTCCAGTGTAGCTCTTTTTCTAGGTGAAAGTTCAACTTATCAGTCTTCACCGAAACACTGGTATAACAAACAGGTTCAGAATTGAGAACATTTCCTGTGAGCCATGAAATTTGGTGGGGATTGTCGGAATAAATGGGCTAGTCCCAATTTATTCACAATAAATTTCATTGGCCCACAATTAATGCTATGGTGATTAAAACCACCTTGAAAATTTAAGTTGAGAGATTTCAACTTAAATAGGGAGCTATTAGAGAGCCCCTGTTGATCGGTTCAGGTGGTGGTGGGACTACCACACGCGCGCGCGCGCGTCAAGCCAAGCCAGGCCGCTCGGCCTGGGCATGGCGAGGCGGGCGGGCAGGCAGGCGGCGGCTGCTGCTTCTCTCTATCTCATAATTTTTGCAACGAACGGGAATTGAATCCAATTCAATCAGCGCAATTGAACAGATTTCAACAGGGACGTTGTTACTCCTGTAAAGGACGAATCAATCCCGACTTCAATCGGATTGAGTCAATTGTTACTACAGTAACGGAGATTGGTTCTTCTCCCTCTCACGCATTATAAAAGGCCACCATCGGGACAGACAGATACATACCTATGTTTTCTGTTGCTTTCTTTTCCTGGAAAAACTCTATGTTCTTCTGTTCCTGCGCCAGCCACTGCTTCCCCGGTTCTGATCACCTATGTGCACAGGTGATCAGGACGAGCAGGCCTCCGAAACTCCATCCGCTTGTGTACCTGCATGGGTAGACGGGTGATCAAGTTTTTGGGGAGCGTCCTCCGGCACGACTGCTCTGCATCAACGGTCTGCTTCATCTTCTTTCTCGACATCACGATGGCTTCCACCAGCACCGGTGCTACATGAGTGAACGGTGGCGCACCAGGAGGAGGGAACGGCGGCGCGCCAGGAGACAACGGCAACATCAACGGAGGCAATACTAATGCTTCAATATCCTGTGGAGCGTTTTCTGGGTATGTAGTATTTCTATTTTTAGTGTTAAACATGTTTATAGATGATGTTTTTCTTGTTATTAGCATATTCATGTTTATCACCATGTTATCCTTAGGATCACTATCCTATGTAAATATTGTTGATGTTTATGCTTATATTAACAAAAGCATGCTCATGTTTAATACCACCACTAGATCATTCAACTGTATACATGTCATATGTAGTATCTTATTTTTCTGGATTAAAATATGCCAATTTATAACCAAATTTTCAATATTTCTGATAGCTAGAAAGCGATTTTGCAGGCCACCAGATGCGGCACCAGCAACTAAAGAACTAAAGGCTAGTAAAAATCCTTACTTTTCAAAAGCAGTCATGGGACCGCCTATAAAAATTAATTTTCACAAGCGCATCCCTTAATAGAATCACCTGGAAAAATCAATTTATGCAAAGGCATGCCTTAAGATGACCGCTGATAAAACCTGAGCTCCACTCAATACGCTTATGGTTCTGGTTGTCCCGATCTTTCTATGAGTTGATAATAACTATAATTTGTGAGAAACGTTAACGACCCGACTATAACTATATGAGACGTTGTTGTATTGCACCTTAGCGATCGATACACCTCTTCGTGGGTTGTTGATCTTGGTGGTACAAATCAATCTTATTCCTGTAAGCAAATCAAAGAAACAAGTAAGGATAAGATAAAAGCAATCTGAATTACAAATAGGAATTGAAGCTCATCATAAGATGGGGTTTCAAAGACGAGTAATTAGATGGTCTAGCCGATACGCGTAAGCACAAGGCAAAGTAGCAATAGCTAAACTTTAATTTAACAAAACTCGAGAAATCCTGAAGAGGTATCTAGCATATTTGGCAGTTGTTTGAATTCAACGTTGCTGCAGGTGGCCGAATTGGATTTCAGAACTTCTGCGGCTTGATCTTGATGTTTTTTAGTTGAGCTATGATGTGAGCAACGGTTGTATCAATAGCAGTCATGGTCAAATCACCACTTGTGAAAGTTTTATCTGGTGCAAAAAAACAAAAATTCAAACGAATTCAAATATGCCATTCAGATATGCTAGCCTCACAAATGCAATTCCACAATCACAAATCAAAAAAAAATTACCAACGATGATGCTGATCCTGCAGAAAAAAAATCACAAATATGTTCAAATCCCTGCATCCTCTCTGCCTCCCCCGCTGCCAGATCCAAAACATGCTCGCTGTGAGAAGAACAGCAGTTGTTGCCTCCACCACTAGTGCCAGCATGGACAGGCTCCTGGGTCCATCAGCCACTGAACCCAAGCCGCGTCTCACCATGGGCTCCGAGCTGCATGGCGGCGGCTCGGCGCGGAGGAAGGAGCTCCATGGCAACGGCTAGGTGAGGAGGAAGGAACTTTACGGCGGACGCTCAACAAGGAGGAAGGAGGTTTAGGGTAGCCACCGAGGCCTGCCTCTGCCAGATTTGGTAGGGTTCGCAATGTCATCAGAGTTCGTCATTGGCGTCGTGTCCTCCGCCGGCAGATACATCTTCTTGAGGCCCAACCTCCTCTCAGTTGTCATCATCGTCGTGCGCCACCTTCCTAAGGCCTGTCCTTGTGGCCACCACTTTCTTCCCTTACCACCATAAATAGCGAAAAAGCTACCTAAATCTTAAAAAATCAAAACTTGAACGAAAGAAACAACCAGTTACTTGTTGCTCATCTGTCAATTAAATTTAAAATTCCACTACAAGTCTGCGATACCTTGATTTTTATCCTTGTTGCTGATGAAACTTGTTCCCTCGGACATGACATTCAGACTCAATGGCCTTCCTCGCTCTTGGCCAACCGTGGCCATTCAGATTACCCCTCCATATCCATAACTTGCACCAGCAGTTTTCCTCTTGTTAAAGCTTTGCTCCTCTTCAGAGACAAACGCCAGTCACGCAGCCATACACTGCCGTAGAGAGATACTGATCGTACTGGACACCATCAGTGTGGATATGTTGATATATGCATGCAGTACCAAACTATTTCTCCACCGTGAATTTGCACAAGAAAAATAAGTGCCAACAAGTTGGGCTAAATATTAATTGGAATCCTTATTATATATATGTATATCTTTACTATTATAAAAATTAAAAAATTGAAGATGTTTTCATCGAAATTTTGATACGTCATCCATGTTTAAGTTGGTTGTATGTCGTCTCCTCCCAACCCAACCCCTTCTCTCCTCTCCTCGTGCGCCTCTACTCGAAGTCGCATGTGCCCCTAACCCGATCGATGTTTTTTCTCTCTTTTTTTTTCTTTTTCTCCTTCTCTTTTTTACGATCATCCAAATCATCTCCCTCAACTTCCAATCTCCTCTATCTTTTCCTCCTTTTCTCTTTCGGTATTAGTAATAATCTACCGCTACAATTCGTAATTGATTTCAGTCAGATCTATAACCAATCATCTGATGTGCTTTGCATCTGTACGTCCGATATCGTCATCACAGACATTTATATCCCTCCACTTCTTACTCTTTTCTGTTTTCTTTTCTTTGCTTCTTAGTCAACGCTATTTTGATATATAATCAACGTCAGTAATTAGTAATTTATAGCTCGACACCTCATATACATATACAGTGAATATTAGCATAATTACAATATAAGTATTAAAATTACAATATAATTTTTAAAATTTTTAGTGTATTTTTTAAAATTACAATGTAATTATAATGTAGTTACAATGTAAATATATGTAATTTACATTTGACAGGTTTTTGGTAAAATTTATGGCACCATAAATATAAATATAGGTAATCCTTTCTCTTTTTCTTTTTTTCTCTTCCAGATTTCTCTCCTTATAAATATTCTTCTTTTAAAATTATCATCATTAAAGGTATGTACGTGGTATGTTTGTTACTTTGCAAATGCTTTCCATCTACAGTTAAAAAACGTTTACTAATTGAATCATCAAAATTTCAATCTTTGATCGATGAGGTGTAGCAAAATACACATGCATTAATTACTGGAATAGTAACCTGATCGATTTGTCGAGCTATGAAAAGGTCTACAAAAGGGATTCTTGACGAATGAAACAAGCGCAACCGGATTCAATGCTATATATGATTTCTAACTTTCTTTTGCCATCGCTTTGTTTGTCTTGTTTCGGTTTGTCGTTTAAATTGACAGAGTTTTTATCAATCGTGAAAATTATTTTCACCTGTTGCAACGCACATGTATTTTTGCTAATGTGTATATTATATATATATATGTATATATATATGTATGTATGTATATATACGGATGCGCTAAACCACGCCTGGGGTGTGCGTAACTAAAAGGCTCCCCTCCCAGATACTCTCCTACTCTACCACGCACCCACCCCACCCCACACCTTACCAAAATGAGGTACAGTAAAATTATTACTAAGACTTTGTATATGGTATACTACACTATACGTAAATTAATTACTATAAGTAGAATTTTGATGATGTACCCATCCGCACGATCCGCACCTTTTAGTAAGGAGTAAATTATTTACTTGAAATACAATTGCGCCATGCACCTGTGTATGGCAAGTTTCAACCAACATTAAGTAAAATGATTTTCTTCTGGTTAGAGCCTCAAGTATACAAGTAATAATTTTTCTACTACACTTAATTGAGCCTCACGGTGATCGTAGAACTCTAGTAATTTTTTTTACTGCAATTACTTGAATGCTCACGTGTATTAGAATCATCCAATAATGAAGGGAGTAAAAGAGTTACTGACATGTATTGGAATCATCCAATCATTAAGGGAGTAAAAAAGTTACTTAGTGGTGGACCTTACTTACATGAGTAGAAAAATTACAACATAGTGATCAGGTTTGATATATAGACAGTAAATATGTTAATGCACAACAATATGCGTATAAATGTCTTTTTACAATTGGTCATGCCATCATAGTTACAAACACACACATACACTCATCGTCCAAAAAATCACAATGCAGAGGGCATTACCCGCCAAGATTCTTCAATTGCCTACCACCGGAGCCAGTCGTTAGCCATTGCGCACTCGTCCTGGGTCGACGTCTGTACATCACCCCTGCCCTTCGTGTTGGCTGCTGGCTATGAGCATGGACGATGGCCGTGTCAAGGACGACGATCAGGATGGCATGTCCGGTGGCATCACCACCACTGGCAGAATCTTCTCATGTTCCTTTTCCAGTTTCCTGAACACAAACGAATTCACAATTAAAAAGAAAATTCAGATATGAGTTAGGATGGAGGTTTCGAATGAGCATCGACCGGATGGGGTTGGGAATAGAGGTTCCGAATGAGCAACCCAAAAAAATTAGGAACATGAATTTCTTCGGCAGACCATTACCAACCACCAGGCCATCAAGCCGTGACTCCACCATCAAGAGTGCACACTATAGCAGCTACCACCATGGCCACAAATAAAATTCAGAACATTATAGTATGAAGAAAATTGTTGTCAAAATATTCGGAGAAAAACTAGCCTGTTCAACAGTGTTATATGTAGTGAGCAAGATACTAATCATATTTCTGATACCATTCAACTTATATGCCCAGAGGAATCCACTTCAATTTCTCTATTCAACCAGAAAATCGCAGAACATGAACAAAATCCCAGTCAGAAAAAGCTCACTAAAAAAACACAATCCACACCACCAAGCCTGCACCGGCTGAGGTGCATTGCAATCACTACAGGCGGAAGCCACTAGATCGAAATAATTAGGAAAAACGACAGAACAAACAAAAGAAAAATGATCACCTTCCTCCGCTACATCCACATGCCGCTTTGGGGCAAGTGCGTTGACCTCCTTCAGTGGCAGCCTCCGACCGTGCAGGGAAGTGCCACCAAGAACGAAACGTCGTTCTCCCGGCGGTATCGTCTTCGGGGCTCAGGGACGATTCGCCATGACGCGCGAGTCGGAGGCGTCAGTGGCGGTGCCCACCTGCATGTGCCGCTCGACTGAGGTAGAGTTCGGAGGTGAGGGAGGGAAAATTACTGTTGGGAGGATATAAAAGAGCTACTCGCTATACATATCATAAAATAAAATAGTAAGTTATCTAACATGTCCATATTTTCTTTTGCAAGATTGTCTAGTACTCACCAATCAATAAGTTGAGTTTCCATACATTGCATGACCTCGAGACAACATCAATTTAGTTGTTACGGTTTTACTGAACTATAATCAATTCCTGAATTTTTGTTAGGCAGAGAGTGACCTTGTCTTCTTGGATGAGAGTGACGAACAAAGAATGCCCTCAACTTCATAACTACAACAGTGGTAGATTCAGTAGTACACAGTAAGTTTAATCAGTCACAGTTAATATTGTCAATCAACGGATCATAAACTGACCTAATGAGCCGGCTAATACATCAGCTCTTGTTCTGGTGATCTGCACCATCAAGATTCAGCAGCAAATGAATTATGGATTAGTTCTTGTATTAAGTGCAGTGTACATTGTGCTGCACAAATTAGTCCCCAGTTCCATTCAAAACATCAGCACAATTCCAGTAGAAATCATGAAAATGAGAAATCAATCTACCTATAAATCATGAAAATAAGAAATCATGCTACGTATTGCACATTGACTGGACTATCAAATACTGTAATTGTCAGGCGGGAAAGTACAAGATGACGCTATTGAGGCATTTCACCAAACATGTGCTGTGCATTTAGAACATCAACTACCTTACTTGGACCTCCGTCGCCGTCGTCCACATAGCAATATGGAAAGGTGGATGTCGCCGTCATCCACATTGACGAGGGCCGACGTTGTTGTCGTCAGGGCGCCTCTAGTAGGGGCGTTGTTGGGGGCTGGCTGCCCGGGCCCGTCGGAGGCAGCAGTAGGAGGCAGGGCGGCATCGGGGTTGGAAGGGGCGGTTGGAGCCGGGGCCGTCGTGGTTGGAGGGGCAGTTGTCTACGGACTTGGCTTCGATCCACTGTGTGGCAGGGCACTTGGCGGAGGGGCAACGTCGGCTGTTGGGGGCAGAGGTTGGGGATGGCAGCAGCAGCGATGCGTCCGGCGATGAGGACGGCTACCGGCGTCATCCATCCCTGATCCACAGGCACTCCGCCTTGTTCCCATCGTCGCCGGCGCTTGCCTTTCTCACATCCTCGCCGGCGCTCGAGATCCATAAAAACCGGAGAGAAAAAAAGGAATGGCTTGGTCGTACAGACCGGATGTGTATATATATACCGGATGAGGTCTATAGTAAAACATTTACTACGTGGTGCGTTGTGTGATAGGTAGTGCTGGTGGTCTGCTTTTGGGTGGTGGGAGACGGGGCTGGGGTGGGCTGTATTTTAGCTACAACACAATCTATCCGTAGTATAGTATGTCTATATATATATATATGTATATATATAAATAAATAAATAAATATATATATATATATTAGGGATGCGCTAAATCGCTCAGATAGCCTGACAGCGACCTGTGCTGCATATGAGACTTGTGGAAGAGTAGAGGCAGGGAGGTCGAGGATGGTAGCCTAGCAATGGAGGTTGTTGGTGGCAGAGATGGCTGCGTGGGCTCCGGACGTTGACGGTGGCGGCGGTACAGGTCGATCTGGGATCTGGCCTGCCGCCGGCTGGCCCCGTTGCCCTCCACCTCTGGCGCACCCGCCACCCGCCGGCAGTCTCCCCTCACTGCCGTCGCCGGGGGGATGGGGCCCTTCCTGTCACTCTCCTCCCTCGTCACCGCCAGCTGCCAACACATCGGAGGCCAGGAGGTGGAGCAAGGTGCGATGCCAGAGGAGGAGCACACCGTGACCTACCGCCATCACACCACCTCACCTCACCTCACCTGGATCGGGCGGCAGGTCGTCGAGATGGAGGCTAGGAGGCAACGTTGATGAGGTCCTCCCTCTGGACCGCTGCTGAGCCCATATCGGCTACTGGTAGGTGCGGCCGGGGGAGGGGCGTGGGGGACTAGGGTGCACGGGTGGGAGGGGGAGGGAGAGGGTGGGTGGGTGGGGGTTACGTATGACGGGTGCGTTTTTGGCTGTAATCACAACCCAGGTGTAGTATAGTACATACATACATACATATATATAGATAGAGATAGAGAGAAAGAGAGATATGCAGGGTTTATAAGTAAATGTCCAGGTTGCGTATATCCATCCAAATGACAAAATAGCTGTAAAGTTTGGGTACACTAATTCCAATAGCTAGCCCCAACTGAATGGTAACAGGCATAGATACATGCCAGGCTTTACACAACTACACCGATATGTTGCAATTATGCGTCTGATTATTAGGGCTTACGAGGCATTGGGAATTTGATATGCATGCATATATATGGTAGGCAGTGCTTCCACTAGATTGCTCGTATGCGTCTTCGATTGCACGCTGCGTCGGTTGATGGTTGTCCCAAGTATGAGGCTCTTTGTTGGTCCATCTCTAAGAGGCACTGCTTTGCCCAAACTCCATCTTTTCCTTGTTCAATTCTTAATTACATATATGAATACTCTTCGAGCTATCTCATCGATCGATCTGCATGCACTTAGTGTTCTCAAGTTCCTCAGCTCGTGAAGCGACGGATCGAAAATCAACTGAGAATTACTGGATTAATACAGTTGAGAATTTTGAATTAGTGGATTAATAAAAATGAGCATGCATGCATATATACGGATTTAGTGGATTAATATGCTTTTATGCTTGTGGTTTATATATCCTTTTGTCTCTTCCAAAGAGTTAAGATGGACGGCAAACGTACATTCACGAAGTGGCCTGCCGTTGATCTCTGCATATACGGAAAGTGCAAGCTTATGGTTGTGAATGCTTACAGATACTCTTACACAAGCCAAGCAGAGACGATCAATGCATCCATTCTTCCTGCTCTACAGCTTCTAGGTGCTGCTCCTCCTCACGACGTACACATGTAAGGTACTTCTTTCGTCCTAAAATATAAAGAATTTTGACTCGATGTAACACATTCTAAAGTCTGTCCAGATCCGTAGTATTAGAATGTGTCACATCAAAACAAAATCCGTTATATTTTGAGACGGAGGGAGTAATACGTACCATGACCTCTATCCATCTAGGCTTGGAAGGCACCGGAAACCATTGATGCGCAGTTCGATCTTCAGCGTGAACGCTGACGCGCGTGGCCGCCCGCATATATACAGCGGGATGTAGATCAGTCGCCGCCTCCAGGCGATAAACCGACAGGCATCCACAGCGAGCACCCTAGCTGCGGAGCAGCTAGGACACAGAGAAGACAAGGTTGATAGAGATTCACCGCCGGCTGCAGCTGGTGCTCCATGGGCCTTTTTCACATTTGTTTTTCCCTAGCTGCTCCTGTATCCTCTTGTGTTGTTCGTCCGCACGTTCATCGTTTTCATCGTGCCAATTGTGGAATGATATTGGATGTATCCATGAGAATAATAAGAGTATATATAGGATGATTATCTGATTGAATTAAGGTGGGTTCACTACTTAGGAAAAAAAATTTCGCTGGAGGCCAAATGAAGGTAGCCAAACAAGCCGCCTACAACTAATGGCGTGCCAAAATACTTTATCTTCGTAGATGGACGTCTGGTCACTGGGGAAGATTGATTTTTGCAGGCGGATCGATTGAGACGCCTGCTCGCAAAAACCTACGTTTCCCAGACGATGGTGCCAAATTTGGTATTAGGTTATTTCTAAGTAATAATATTGTAATTAATTCTTGAAATAATACATTTATATAGCTAGTAGCTAATAGACATATTTTGGATATAATACACATATATTGCATGCATGAAATAATAAAAAGTGTACTACATGTATAAGGGACATAATACACATGATCGATGGTCCCTTGGGTGGCCATTAATATTGAAAATAATATGAGTCCGGACAATAAGATTGTTAATTATACAAGCACTCAACTCCAATCCCAAAAAAACTTGTATTCTTTATTAGTCGCTAGGTAGCCGTCAGGGTCGAAGAACAATCAATCTTTATGGCAGCACTTGTGGTGGATGGAGTGATAGAGGTCCTTCTGAACGTTTCTAATGCGTTCATCAAAGATAGTTCGATGTTTGATTTTAGGCAACTTCACAACAACATGACAATAGAGAAATATCAACTAGATGTATGTTCGATCATTGAACTTATATATTGAGTGTAATATTTGAAATAACAAAAAATGACTTGAGACACTTACATCCTCTGGGTTGGTCTTATACCTCCCATTAACTCTGAGGAACTTGCAAACGTAATATCTTCAAAGGATATTGCCCTTAGGTTTCTTGTGACACTTCATTATTATATACAAGAAAGAATTAGTTATACATGCATGCAAAAGAATTTAAATATATAAGTGTGCACAATATATTTATTATATTACCGTCTAGTATATATATGCACTAGCAACTTCTTACTCATTGCTGGTTGTTACCCGTCATTTGCTGTGTAGAAGATGTAGGCACTATGTAACAGGATATTAAATATCAAATCAATTGATGAAATTTATGAAGACTTCATATATAGTAGGCCATGGATAAGCATCTCTTACCATTGTAAAATTGTTAGGAATTTTTTGTGTGCCATGTGAGTGTAATCAAGTGGGTCTAGAACTCTAGCGGTCCCATACTTCGGGTAGAGTAAGAAACAAATGTAATGATCGCTACATAGTAATGACAGTTAAGTTAGTTACACACAGATTAATTAATTAAGTTTGCAGTAATTATTATGAAAAGGAAGATATAGATAGAGGGCAGACTTAGTTAAAGTTGTGTACGACCATTACGACTCTTTTATTTTGAAAACATAGGAATGCTCGTCTAATATAGCTAACCAAAGACAACTTGTTGGTGTTTTGCAGGTTCTTCTTTTTCTTTATGAATCTCTCTAGGACCCTTGCCCTTAAGCTCCTCGGAATTGTCATTTAGAGCAACGTTATGTTGGGTTTGACATATGCTTGTTTTGTCCAGGTAACCAATGGGTTCACCCACTTTCTTAGCATCCATGTATTGCATCCTACAAAAGAATTACAGTCTCTATTTATTTCTTGGTATAACTATGCGTTAAATACTCACAAGCACCACATAGATATGAGGTTGATGTCCAATTTTTCCCGGCGGTACAAGGCGCAAAGATCACCGAAATCTATCCACAAAAAACAAGGGTCGGTATTCAAACTATTATTGACATAAGGCTTTTTTAGTTAATGCCCATGGATCATTGATGTAATCTTCTCATCTCTCATGGCCCTTCTTGAAGTGCATAATTAGGCAACAAGGCTTTGCCATTCTCAAACATGGTTAGTACATCATCGGTTGCAATATATTGCTCGCTAACAAGGTCATGGGCGTTCTTCTGGTCATGTGAAAGGTTTTCCCACCTCATAAGATGATTACCATCCACTTGTTTGTTTCCTCACTCATTGTTTGTTTCCTCACTCATTGCTTTCAGGGTCATGGGTTCATAGCACTCTAGGCACTATTGGTACATCCTTAGCCTTGCCATCCTTGAATTCATCTTCATCATTTTTTGTAGGGGCTAGGTCGTCATACATATTGAGTTCTATTTCTTACCATTCCATACCTGCCATGCCTTATGTTTCATGCTGGACAGATGACACAATCTATACTCCTACTTCTAGTTGAGGTGGATCCTCTGGCACGGGCGGTTCAGGTGCCTGTCACAATCTGGACCACTGCATTTTAGGTGCTTCCTCTAGGCTCTTGGTTTGTTCACCTATATGTTGTTCAACTACAACCGGTGCATTAGGAGGTGCCTCTTCATACCCCTTGCTAACTTTTTCATCGTGATCGTTTTCCAGTTTCTTATGTTAAGGTCTTGGCGGTTTCGACAAAGTGTTAGGAGACATCCCAAAGATTATATCCTTTTTGTTCCATAATATTATATTGTCCATCACATCCGCTAGTACTTCTATAACATCAGTTGTTGGGATGTCTAAACCATACATCTTAAACCCTTGATTCATAATTTACACCTGCACTGTCACAAAATCTTTAGGACTAACTTACTCATGAAAAGTGCAGCCTTGGATAGCTATTCCTTTCGTGGCCTCGAGGGTTCTACCAGCTCTACTAATATGGACATGCAACCTACAAGGTCTATCCTTTGTTAGATCATCAAAAGGATATCTTGGATCCGGTATGTTTGAGGAACTTTTAGGTTTAGGTAATAAACCACGGTACAGAAGTTCGTCATATCTCTTTGGAATAGCTATCTCTCTTCTTTTCTCAAGCCTTGCATGTAGGCGTCATTTTCCTGTATGATGAGGCTTCCTTTTGGAAGCCTTCTTTCTAACCGAGCTTAGAGGACAATCCTTAAATGTGACTGGAGTGTTCTGCATTGCCGAGCATCTTGTTAAGTGCATCATTGTCCCTCTGTGCCTTAAATATTCCCTTATTTTGTGCACTGGATAAATTATGTATTTTTCCGGCTATTGGCTAGAGCTTAGAGTTTTCAAATACTATATTGCCCTTCTCCGTAATCTTTGGGGTTGCAGATTTAACCAAGTTCTTTGAACGTTTGCCTTTCTCATTACCTCCTCTTTTCACCCCTCCTCAATCTTAGCCCCTCCTCCCCCCTTGCGAACTTTGCTGGCGGCCATTTGTTGCAGAAAATGCGGCACAATTATATAGTAGAAAAAGAAGGTGCGGAGGGCTATAATCATCATTTAACAGTGGTTGAACTATTTTTTTCTTCTTTTTTGGCTTTTTGATGGAATATGAGCGATGCCAGCGCAATGGATGACCACATATAACATGGGTGTTCGTCTTTATGGCTAATTACTTTTCAGTGATAGGAAACGTACCAATCGACAGCAAGACGCCTGTGATGACTTCGTCAATCTCAAAATATGCCAGTCTAGTTTTTCAGAGATGTTCATAGGGATACGGTGTGTGTGCACGCGTTTATAGTAATAAATGTGAGCGCATTATGAGCGTTTGCATTTATGATGTGTTTCTTAAAAAAGATAATTGATCAGACTAGTGGCACTTAGAGTGATAATATTTACAGGACAAATTTGTATGCTAAAGTATCATTCATTTTAGGATGAAGGTAGCACGTATTTATACTGCACCTTTCCTGAAAATCATATCATATACATATGCTGATAATCATATCATAGTACAATATATAAGTACCTGCGTGTGCTTATATATATATATATATGCCGAGCAATAGGGGTATATATGGTAACTTCAAAATGAACAGTGGAGACCACATATACCGGGTGGATATATATATATATCTGGCTAACCAAGTTGAGCATATCAAGCTAGAAACAAATATTTGTACAGGCATGAAGGAGACTAGGAGTAGGAGTAGTAGTGTGGAGTACATATTGCTGATAGGGTTAGAAGGCATCGGGATCAGACGTGCCACTCACTCAAAGCTTTCAGGGCGAGTGTTAGTAGCAGAATTTTTATTCTCATCGAGAGGATGACACTAGGAGTTGGGGTAATTTTCTGGTTTATTTCTCACACAATGTCATGCCAACCTGAGGGGTTGGAGATACATATTTATAGCCAGCCAAACCAGCCAAGCATATGCTAAGATGCTAGTCTAAGATGCTAGTTTAAGATGCTGTCCTAAGATGCTGTTTTAGATGCTGTCCTAAAAGCTAGTCTAAGATGCTCTGTCCTAGATGCTGTCCTAAAAGCAAAAGGAATAACAAAGACCAACAATACAAAGACTTATTCCATCATTCTTTCCCTAAGTCTTGTGCGTCATCTTGTGGGAAAGTTGCACCATCCCGGTCCTGGAGCAAAGCTCAAGGAACTTGATCCTCCCAAGGGGCTTGGTGAGCAGGTCCGCAAGCTGGTCCTTGGTGTTGATGTAGCTCGTCTTGATGCTCCCTTCCTCCAAGCAGCCTCGGATAAAGTGGTACCTCACCTGGATGTGCTTGCTCCGTTCGTGGAAAACGAGGTTCTTTACCAGGGCCAGAGCGGACTTGCTATCCACCCTGAGCTCCACCATTCAAGTGTCTCTGCCGAGGAGATCACCAAGCCGTCGAGCAAGCCAGAGCGCCTGAGTTGAAGCGGTGGAGGCCGCTATGTACTCGGCCTCGCAGCTGGACAAGGCCACCACCTGCTGCTTGACCGACTGCCAGCTAACGAGGCACTTGTTGAGGAAGAAGAGGATCCTGCTCGTGCTCTTGCTAGTGTCAATGTCGCCGGCGTGGTCACTGTCGGTGCACCCGATGAAGCGTGCCTCTCCAGGACACCTCGGGTAGTAGAGGCCGTGGTCGAGAGTCCCCGCAACGTAGCTGATGATTCTCTTCACAGCCTGCTGGTGCTCCGTCGCTGCATGAACCGACTAACGTAGCCGACGGAGAATGCCAAGTCCGGTCGTGTGTGGGTGAGGTAGCGGAGGCTCCCCACAAGACACTGGTACTGCGTAGCGTCCACCTCCTCCATCGTGCTGTCGCAGCTCAGCTTCAGCCTTTCCTCCATCAGAGTGAGAGCTGGGTTGCAGTCGGTGAGTCCAGCCAGCTCAATGACACGCTTGGCGTAGGTGGTCTGTCGAAGCGTGATCCCAGAGTCGTCCTGGTGCACCTCGATTCCTAGGTAGAAAGAGAGAGTCCCCAGGTCACTCATCTGGAAGGTGGCCTTCATCTCTTCCTTGAACGCCGCCACCTCCGCATCCTTGGTGCCGGTGATCACCAAATCGTTGACGTAGACACCCACCAGTAGGACATTTCCTCCATTGGCCCGCCGGTAGATGGCCGCCTCGTACCGGCTTTGCGCAAAGCCCATCCTCTTGAGCGTGGAATCCAACTTGGCATTCCATGCCCTTGGTGCCTGCCGCAAGCCGTAGCACCTTGCCCTCCTTGCCGGGGATCGCAAATCCCGGCGGCTGGTGCAGATAGACCTCCTCCTTCAAGTCACCGTTAAGAAACGCCAACTTGACATCCATGTGATGGACGCGCCAACCTTCCTGAGCTGCCAGCGCAAGAAGGAGTCGCACGGATTCCATCAGTGCCACGGGGGCGAAGGCATCGTCGAAGTCGACCCTCTCCTGCTGCACGAAACCGCGTGCCACCAAGCGAGCCTTGTGCTTGACGATGGCTCCGGCTTCATCCCTCTTTAGCTTGAATACCCACCTAAGGGTAATCGCGCGGTGACCACGAGGGAGTTCAGCAAGCTCCCAGGTGCGGTTCCTTTCAGCCGCGTCCATCTCCGACTACATCACGACGCGTCGTGCCATGTGTCTCTCGGCCTCTATGAAAGACCGAGGCTCGCCGTCGTCGCACGCAAGGTGCAACTATGCCTCCAGGTCATGAGGCACCAGTCTCGGCACCGGCTGGTCACCGAGAAGGTCCTCCATCGTGCGGTACCATGGCTCGCCATCGTGGTACGCGTCGATGCGCTCCTCGTCGTGGGAGAGCGAAGTAGCGAACTCTACCGGGTTGTGCTCGACACGAGCTGGCGTCGGAGTGGACGTGCTCGGAGGGGTGGCTGTTGGTGCTGAAGTGCGTGGGGTCACCGGCTATGGTGGTGTCGGCGAAGAACTTGTCGCAACCGAAGTCGTGACTCGAGAGCGTGGCGCTGCCGGAGTGGCGGGTGCCAGAGTCGGTGGAGGCTCACGGACTAGGGTAGGCACACTTGGTGAAGAGGAGCTGCCTACTGCCCCAGCTCCCTCGAAACGGACATACTCGACAGTGAAGTTATCGTACATCAGAGTCGAGCTATCGTCCACCGTCTTGTCCCATGCCCATCCTCGCCTTTCGTCGAACAGTACGTCGCGCGCCGTGCGCACTGCTGTGTCTTCAGGTCGAGAATGCGGTAGACCTTCGAGCCCTCCGCGTAGCCCATGAACACCCCTGGAGTGCTCCTGTCGTCAAGCTTGTTGATGTGGCCAAGCTCCTTGGCGAACGCGAGGCGCCGAAGACCCGCAGGTGGGAGACCGCCGGCTTGCGCCCATGCCAAGCCTCGTACGGTGTCCTACCGTCAAGGGCCTTGGTAGGCGAGCAATTGAGGATGTAGACAGCCATCACCACCACCTCTCCCCAAAAAACAGTCGACATCCCCACAACCGTCTGGTTGCGCCGCTCGACGACGCCGTTCTGCTGCGGGCTATACGACACGGAGTAGTGGCGCTGAATGCCCTCATCAGCGCAGTACGACACAAAATTCAGCCGCCGTGAATTCACCGCCATTGTCGATGCACATCACGCGCAACTTGCGGACGCACTCCGCCTCCGCAGCAGCCTGCGTGTGCCTGATGGCGTCCGCAGCCTCTCCCTTGCTACTGAGGACCATCACCCACATGTAGCGGGAGAGGTCGTCGACGAGCAGCAGGAAGTAACGTCATCCTCCTAGTGTGGCCGGTGTCATTGGGCCACACAAGTCCCTATGCACGAGCTCGAGCCGCTCCTTGGCTTGGAAGCTCATCTGTTGGGGAAAGGGGAGCCGCCTCTGCTTCATCAACACATAGACGTTGTAGAACTGCTCCACGTGGTCAAGGCATGGCAAACCTCGCACCATCTCCTTGGCACTGAGCCGCTTCAGGGCCTCGAAGTGGAGGTGCCCGAAGCGCTTGTGCCACTGCCATGCCTCGTCATCCCGACGAGCAACGAGGCAAACGGGTTGTGCCATCTGCACGTTGAGGACGTAGAGTCGATTGGTGCCTCGGTTACCTTGGCAAGAAGGCGACGATGGCGATCCCCAATCCTCATGACTCTGTGCTCGACGTGCACGCGCGAACCGTTCTCTTCCAGCTGTCCAATGCTGATGATAGAGTTCCTCAACGCGGGGATGTAGTAGACTCTAGTGAGCAACCTGTGCTCACCGGACTCGGTGGTGAAGATAACGGAGCCGACGCCCTTTATCTCTACGCCGGAGGTGTCCCCAAACTTGACGAAGCCTCGGACGCTCGAGTCAAGCTCGGTGAAGAACTCCCGTCGACCGGTCATGTGATGGGTGGCGCCGGTGTCGAGGTACCACCCGTTAGTCTTGTCGTTGCTAGAGCCATCACCGAGGAAGGCGTCTGACTTTGGCTCATCAAGGTGGAGGAGAGCCGCTGTGGCCGGTGCCGCTGGAGGTAGCTCGATGCTAGCATGTGCCAGGAGCAGAGCCGGCTCTTCCTCCTCCACCTGTGCCTGGCCGCGTCGTGGCTGTCGACGGTCTTTGGCCCAATGACCAAGCTTGCCACAGTTGCGGCAGGCATCGTCTAATGCTGGCTTGTGGTTGCTGGCGGCGCTGCCCTGGGTGCCTCCGCAGGCGCCACCCTCGGTGTGTCCTTGCGCCCCGACCTGGGTGCCTCCGCGCGCCTTGCACTGCTTGCCGCGCCTGCGGCTGCCTATCGAGGAAGAGGGCTCCCTTCCTCCCGTCACCCTGACAGGCCTCCCACTGCTCCCGAGTGAGATGGAGCTTCTCGCCAATGGTGATATGCCCCGAGGGAGCTTGTGGCTCATCGCTATCGACCACCTTGAGGCTACCTATCGCCTCCTCGATCAACATCGTGGAGAGGTCCAGCAGAGACTCGATCGAGCGAGTGATCTGCTTGTACTTCTCATGGATGCAACGGAAAAGCTTTTCGATGGCTCTCTCCTCGTCGTAGGTGTCGTCACCGTACTACACGATCTTCTGCAGCAGAGTGTTGAGACGGAGGGCACAGTCATCAACATCCTCACCTGACTTGAAGGCCAGGTTCTCCCACTCCTTGCGAAGTGCCTGCAAGGTGGATTTGCGGGCGCACTCGCTGCCGATGCGTGCCGCAGCGATGGCGTCCCAGGCCTCCTTGGCAGTCCACTTCTTGGAAAGCGAGAACTGCATCTCAAGCGGGACTACAGCGATGAGGGCATCCAGCGCCCATCGATCCTTGTCGTAGTCAACGTCGCCGTACCGAACTGCGTCCCACATGTGCCACACCTGGAGCCTTATCCTCATCACTGCGGCCCACTCGACGTAGTTGGTCTTGGTGAGGGTACGCCACCCACCGCCGCGGCAGACGTCCCTGATGACGGCCTGGATTCTGCGGTGACCATGGTACTGGTCTAGGGAGGGAGAGTCGTGCCGCCTGCAAAAGCAGCATCTCCGTTGACCCAGCCGTTGCCGCCGGGAGCGCCGCCGTCGTGCGCGCCCCTGTCAGGGGCTTCGCCGATGCGTTCACGCCCGTCTGGGCTGCTGCCACTGCGCGTGTGGAGTTGCGCGGCTGCCCACTACTCCGCCCGCTCACGAGCTGCCTCCCTCGTCGGCTTAAGCTCATCATCGGTGCTGCCGTAGGCGGAGACAGAGCTGCTGGTGCTAATGTCGCACAGAGCCTTGAGCTTCGCCGCCGCTGCACGTGCTNTGCCCCCGCCGCTGCTGTGTAACATCCTAAAAAATCGTATCTCACTAAAATTTCAAACTTTTTAAAACTTTTGCATCATGCTGGTTATTATGGTTGTTATTGCTTGGCCAACTGTAAATTGTCACAATGGAAAATCAAATTAAAGATGCACATCTAAATAAATACAATTTACAAGAATACATTATTGTTATTAACCCCATAAATATTTATGCAGGAGAAAGCAAAGCCGAGTAAGTACAATATAATTATTAACATCTTTAATATAAAGTACATGTCAAATATTAAATACTTGGACCCGGTGAGAGGTGTCATGAAATATAGTTGCATAAAATTATGATCACCACTATAATAATTCATTATATAAAAGAGCGTCCCCCTAGAATAATAATAATTAATATCTTAAGAAAATGCTTTATCAAGCCTCTCATGGCATAAAATTCACTCTGAGAAAATAATTGGTCATGTAAATAAATTGAGTTTTATATATGAAATGGGTCTATAGTTGTGTCTAATTAAATAATTAGATCAATGTTACACCAAGTCTCAAATTACATCCATGGAATAAATAGATTTGACAGTTCATGTAAAATACATTGTTATACAAATAAGTCAACCAATGTGCTTTTACATTAACAAAGGTCACCTTAGAACATTTTGATTGGTTTTAGAAATATCAAGAGCCTCCAAATTATCTAGATGAATTTTGGGATTTAACCTCACTTGAATAATGCAATAAAAATATATTGGTGCCATGACAGCTTTTGGGTAAAATTTAGCCTTTTGGACACTAAATATTAAATTTGGTTGCCTAGAAAATTTACGGATTAAACTGTCCTCTTTTTCCTGTTTAAATTTCTCCCTAAACCCTAAAAAGGAAATCGGCTAAATAAACAATTAAAGACATCAAGTAAACTTAAATATGTTTTGGGCAAAATTGTAGTAGAGAAAACATTCTACCTAAATGTCATAAAAATTAATTGGAAATATAAATTCAAATGGGAATTTTATATATACATATATATATATGTATATATCTACAACTAGGCATATATATATAGATATATATTTATACATATATAATCTATATAAATATAAATTATGAAAACATGAAAATCTTGGGTGAAATCTTTAAGAATAATACAAATATTGAACAAAAACCATCGCGTCGCCGCCCTCCCCCGCCGCCTATAAATCCCCCCCGGCCTCCCTTTCCTCCTAGCCCACTCCCCCTTCTTCATCCCATCCCCTTCTCCCCGGTTCTCCCCTTTTCTCTTCAACTCTTCTCCGTTACTCGGCGCCGGTCGCCGCCGCCCTGATGTCGCCGCCTTGTCACCGCCATGCCGCCGCCGGTAAGCGCCATCCCCCCTTTCCCCTCCCCCTTCCGCCGTCGGCGCCACCTGCAAAGAGAGGAAGAGAGGGAGGGAGAGACCGAGGCAGAGGGAAAGAGAGAGGCAACAGGAGAGAGAGGAAAAAAAAGAAAAAGAGAGAAAAAGAAAAGAAAAAGGGAAAAGAATAAAAGAAGAAGAAAATAAAAGAAAACGAGAGAGTTTGGGAAAATTGGGTGAAAAATTAAATTAAATTTATATATATAGATATATATATACACATGTTAGAGGTTATTGAAATGCTTTGCCGTGACGCGTCTCATTTGTTGGGACTTCGGTTCATGTGTTGGGCAAGTCACGGAGTACAGATAAAGTATATATCCACTGCAGTGTGAGTAAATCAAATCTATTCGAATAGCCGTGCTCGCGGTTACTGAGCACCGGGACATGTATTACACTTGGCTAGACTCTAAATTCTTAAACTGATTGGGATGGGATATTGCATGAGGATTTTTACGCTGGTTGATTCACTTCTCGGGAGGCGAGAAGGGGTAGACCCCAGAAAACCATGACGACACAATGGCGGGAAGCTATCCTTAGAATCACAATGGATAGTGGACAGAACCGTCGTTGATTAATGAACTATGGTATTAAAATTTGATCAGTCTATGCTAGGTCTTAGGCTTGTGAACGGATTTACAAAACTTGCTTTACGCAAAAAGGACCGGAAGCCATTCCTAGAAATACCCTCTATCATATGCATTTTTGTGTGGTGGCTTGTTGAGTGCTTTTGTACTCATTGTTGCTCTATATATATCTTTTAGCAGAGAGCTTGAAGAGATGCCCTTGTAGTACGCTTGCGTACCTAACAAGATGATCGGAGTGCGGTCCCGTTCTTGGTCTCGTTCCCTAGTTGACTGCTTGTGGCATGTCAACCGGGCCCTTGTATTGTTTTGTCTTCCGCTGTTGTTCTCTGATAGTTGTTAGCCTGCCTGGCCCTAATGTAAGCACTTAAACCCTTTAGCCTGAATTCATCCATGATATGTTGTGATTCGGCTATGTATGTGTGTACCAACTACTGATCCAGAGATTGGTACGGATCAACACATCAGATTTCCGATTTCTAAAATCGGGGGTCGACAGAGCTGGTATCAGAGCATATCGACTGTAGGTCGAGACCCTAGATAGAATGGCCGTTGGATTAAGGACCCTATATTTTACAAACTATTTTTAAATGGTAAAAAAATTGAAAACATTCAAATACTATTGACTCATCTTACCTTTCTTGAAAAATGTCTGATTGCTATGCGCCGAAAAGAAAAATTATTTTGATACCTTATATGTCAACCCTCCCTTTGAAAAGATGATCTTACCACTTCATTGCTGATTGAAAAATAGTGATTCTATATTCCCACCTATACTTCAAAATTTTAGGATAAGACCGAAAGAAATTAAGACACTATAGGAATATTATTGATTGTTGCCGAAACCTCATCCTCGAAAGTAGACGGTTGCATCATATTATATGAAAACAAAGTGATGAAAAAGATAAGATCAGAAAACTAACTTACCAACCTTGACAACTTAACATTGTTAGTACTAGTCCCCGTTGGTTACGCTCCCGTATAGTAGAAGTGAAGTCCCGACTAAGCCATTAGTGACCACAAATGCACTACCTTCGACATGGGAATATAGTGAAAGAGCAATAAAAAGAAGAGAAACAGGCTAAGCATCAAGGAGAGAGCCATACAAGATTGGCACTTATTTCCATAAGCGTTCAACGATTTAAAGGGGATTGATCGATCAAAAAGGTTTAAGATGGTATGCTGATCGGGAAAATTAATAAAAAGGACCCTGCATATGATAAATTTTGACAAGTCTATATGGATGAAGGATGAAAGAAATATGAATTTATTGGATTACAACCCGAGCCTACTTCAAAAGGTCAGGGAATAATCTAAGGCTTAAATCCCCTAAAAACCTTATTTTATGGGTTTTCTTTTGAAAATATTGCGAAACAAATTAGCTTTCATGCTTGAAATGCACTTTTACAAGATGATTGCCAAAATGGAAGAAGATGTTTATTTCGAGTATTGTGTAATTGTAAAGAGTTGGTCTCTAAGATCACTTCTCATTTCATTCGATTTCAAGAAACAGTTTGAAAAAGAAAACTTTCTCTGTAGAGGTTTTTGCAAATTTTGATTCCAAATATTTATTGCCAAATTATCTGAAATAAAATTTCATGCAAAATCAAAATTTCGAATCCATGTCTTCGAAAACATCCTTTTAAAAAAAATGATCGTGAAACCTTTCTAAAACCTTTGTGAAGACCCTTTTTCAAGCAATTATTTCCATAACAAAATGTTACAATTCATGAAAAAGGTTCAAAAATAACAGAAAAAGAAAATTTTTCTTCCATGACTTCTATTTTGAGGTGTTCAAAAGTATTGTTGTTTCAACCATGAACCGTGCATACAAACTATAAAACATTCTGGCCCTGCTGCCATGGGTTTTCTCTTGTGAAATGAAATCAAAGGGTTGCTTCAAAAAAAATGGTTGCAAAAGTTTCTAAGTTGCCATATTGGCTTTGCTAAACATATGTACGATTATACAAAGTCTTCATTGAAAAATCTATTACCAAATTATATTAGGTGAGAAAATGCCTCAATTGAAAATTTTAAATGCTTTGCAAACATCACTTTCAAAGGATATTTGTGCAAAACCATTTTGATGAAAAAAAATAAATATCTCTACTTTGTGAACGCAAAAGCATATCCCCTTTCAAATTACTTTCAGAAATTTCTTATTTTAAGGGGGGTAGCCTATGATGGAGAAACCTCGAGAGGATCAAACTTGTGAAAAAAATATAGATAAGAAATACCCTATATCAAGGTTTTGTTCATCCTCAGACAGGGATTTGAGCATATTCAATATCATATGACGGTAAAACTGCACAAGATACTACCACGACCCTCACCAACGGAATTTGTAGGATGATATAATATCAAGAAGTGAAGGATTGAATAGATGAAGAAGGACAACAATTCAGCATTGTCATGCTACTATTGATATCAAGAATTTTAGTTTACTGACCTTCAACCTACTAACTTCTAACCGAGTAACCTACCACAGGACGAGAAGACCATGGACCAACTGACAAGGAGAAACGAGGATACCTCCAACTCACAAGACCTACATAATATGGGGACAAGCCAACCCATGCTACTCTCTGAAGATCCTCCCCAAGTTTTTAGTGACAAGGAACGAGTCCAACTGTTGCCAAAACCTGAAGAGTGCACCATCGGTCTAAACAACCTAAAGCAATATCCTACAAATGGAAGCTACCACTTGACTCCAACAGGACGGAAGGCAAATGTCACATGTTTTGGTTGTGGTGAGAAAGGACATTACGCAAATAAATGCCCTCGAAGACGATTGCGACCTGGACAGACAAGGAATTCGCCTTCGCACCCAATATATAATATGAGTTCAGGAATATTATCAACATCAACGCCACATCCGGTGTATCCAAAATCTCTGTATCAACAATTCCCTAGACAAAGAACTACACAACCCTGGTGGAAAGGAAACCGGAAGAGAAAGACATCGTCATTAATAACCTATGCTGAACTTGATCTCACTAAAATGGGAATAGAAACGGGTGATTTGCCTCCAGAGGTTGAAGAGCTACAACTATGGCAACCAAGGAGAGATGGCTGCTGCTTTAGTTGTGAACAATTCGGACATTATGTGATAGACTGTACTCAAGGCACCAATAAAGAACAAGAAACATTGCCTTCACAGATCAGTCCGGAAGAGAACAAAGCTCAAGGACCATCCAAGGAACTTTTGAAGGTTAAGGCATGTAGTCATTGCGGAGAGATAGGACACTACGCTAGCAATTGCGTTACTCAATGCCCCTACTGTGACGAAGATCATCCAATCGAAGAATGCCCTACAACAAAGATAACCTGCTTCCTCTGTGAAAAGACGAATCATGTGCCCCAAGACTGTCATCTAAGTTTGTTGCTGACCAAGATGGCGGAAGTACAAAATGTGTCGCTTCGCTTCGCTCATCAACTCATGACGTCTGGAAGCCACGAAGACCTTGGATTTTCTACCTTTGATTAGCGCGTTGTTTGTTGATAAATATTCAAGTCGAACTGGCTTAGTGTCTCTGTAGTTTCACCTAAATCTCGGGGACGAGATTCCTTTAAGGGGGGTAGGTTTGTAACATCCTGAAAATTCATAACAATAAAAATCACTAAACTTTCGAACTTTTTAAAACTTTTGCATCATGCTGGTTATTATGGTTGTTATTGCTTGGCCAACTGTAAATTGTCACAATGGAAAATCAAATTAAAGATGCACATCTAAATAAATACAATTTACAAGAATACATTATTATTACTAACCCCATAAATATTTGTGCAGGAGAAAGCAAAGCCGAATAAGTACAATAAAATTATTAACATCTGTAATATAAATTACATGTCAAATATTAAATACTTGGACCCGGTGAGAGGTGTCATGAAATATAGGTGCATAAAATAATGATCACCACTATAATAATTCATTATACAAAAGAGCGTTCCACTAGAATAATAATAATTAATATCTTAAGAAAACGCTTTATCAAGCCTCTCATGGCATAAAATTCACTCATATAAAATAATTGGTGATGTAACTAAATTGAGCTTTATATATGAAATGGGTCTATAGGTGTGTCTAATTAAATAATTAGATCAATGTTACACCAAGTCTCGAATTACTTCCATGGAATAAATAGATTTGACAGTTCGTGTAAAACACATTGCTATACAAATAAGTCAACGAACGTGCTATTACATTAACAAAGGTCACCTTGGAACATTTTGATTAGTTTTAGAAATATCAAGAGCCTCCAAATTATCTAGATTAATTTTGTGATTTAATCTCATTTGAATAATGCAATAAAACTATATTGGTGCCATCAAAACTTTTGGGTAAAATTTAGACTTTTGGACACTAAATATTAAATTTGGTTGCCTAGAAAATTTACGAATTAAACTCTCCTCTTTTTCCTATTTAAATTTCTCCCTAAACCTTGAAAAGAAAATCGGCTAAACAAACAATTAAAGACATAAAGTAAATTAAAATATGTTTTGGGCAAAATTGTAGTAGAGAAAACATTCTACCTAAATGTCATAAAAATTAATTGGAAATATAAATTCAAATGGGAATTTTATATATACATACATATATATATATATATATATGTATATATCTACACCTAGGCATTTATATATATAGACATATATATATATATATAATGTATATAAATATAAATTATGAAAACATGAAAATCTTGGGTGAAATCTTTAGGAATAATACAAATATTGAGCAAAATCCATTTATGTGAAATTATGAATTTTTGGATGAAATTTAAATTGAAAATCACTCAAAATCGGCAAAATTGAAAAAAAATTCACTATTCATTGACCGCCACCTGCTCGACCTAGTACATAGCCCATTCCATCACCACTGACGCGCCGTGATCTCGCGCCCCGCGCTCGCGCACGTCACCGCCTCTGCCACCCGCGCCGCTGCCGCGCCGCGCGCGTCGCGTCGCCGCTCCCCACCCTCGCGCCCCACGCCACTGTGCGCGTCGCGTCGCCGCTGCTACGCGTCGCCGTTGCCTGCCGTGCCGCCTTGAGCCCCGCGCCACAGCGCCTCGTCGCCGTGCATCGCTGCCCTCCCCCGCCACCTATAAATCCCCCCGGCCTCCCTTTCCTCCCAGCCCACTCCCCCTTCTTCACCCCATCCCCTTCTCCCTGGTTCTACCCTTTTCTCTTCTCCTCTTCTCCGCTACTCAACGCCGGTCACCGCCGTCCTGCCGACGCCGCCTTGTTGCCGCCAAGCCGTCGCCGGTAAGCGCCGCCCCTCCTTTCCCCTTCCCCTTCCGCCGTCGGCACCGCTTGCAAAGAGAGGAAGAGAGGGAGAGACCGAGGCAGAGGGAAAGAGAGAGGCAACAGGAGAGAGAGAGGAAAAAAAAGAAAAAGGGAGAAAAATAAAACAAAAAGGGAAAAGAATAAAAGCAGAAAATAAAAGAAAACGAGAGAGTTTGAGAAAATTGGGTGAAAAATTAAATTAAATTTATCTATATAGATATATATATACACATGTTAGAGGTTATTGAAATGCTTTGCCGTGACGCGACTTATTCATTGGGACTTCGGCTCATGTGTTAGGCAAGTCACGGAGTACGGATAAAGTGTACATCCACTGCAGTGTGAGTAAATGAAATCTATTCGAATAGCCGTGCTCGCGGTTACTGAGCACCGGGACAGGTATTACACTTGGCTAGACTCTAAATTCTTAAACTGATTGGGATGGGATATTGCATAAGGATTTTTACGCTGATGGATCCACTTCCCGGGAGGCGAGAAGGGGTAGACCCTAAAAAACCGTGACGACACAATGGCGGGAAGCTATCCTCGAAATCACAATGGATGGTGGACAAAACCGTCATTGATTAATGAATTATGGTATTAAAATTCGATTAGTCTATGCTAGGTCTTAGGCTTGTGAACAGATTTACAAAACTTGCTTTACACAAAAAGGACCGGAAGCCATTCCGTGAAATACGCTCTATCATATGCATTTTTGTGTGGTGGCTTGTTGAGTGCTTTTGTACTCATTGTTGCTCTATATATATCTTTTAGCAGAGAGCTTGAACAGATGCCCTTGTTAGTACGCTTGCGTACCTAACAAGATGATCGGAGTGTGGTCCCGTTCTTGGTCTCGTTCCCTAGTTGACTGCTTGTGGCATGTCAACCGGGCCCTTGTATTGTTTTGTCTTCCACTGTTGTTCTCTGATAGTTGTTGGCCTGCCTGGCCCTAATGTAAGCACTTAACCCCTTTAGCCTGAATTCATCCGTGATATGTTGTGATTCGGCTATGTATGTGTGTACCAACTACTGATCCAGGGATTGGTATGGATCAACACATAAGATTTCTGGTTTCCAAAATCGGGGGTTGACACGCTGCTGCTTCCACTTCCGCCCTTGCCGCTACCAATTCCGCCGCCACCAGCCTTGACGCTCTCGCTGCCATCGCAGCGTTCTCTTCCGCCGCTCGCTCGCGTTCCTCTGCCGCGGCAAGCTCGTCCTCCTGCCGGTGCCGCGCGCTCGAGACGACCGAGCGCTGAGACTATCCTGCGGACATGGCGCACTACTAGGGGGCTGCTGCGTAGGGAAGAGGTTGCCTCTGACGAGCAGCTGCTCGTCGATGCAGGGGAAGAGGGATGAGCAGGAACAGCCGGTGTTTCGGCTGCCGGCTGAGAACAAAGGGGAGCTCGGGAAGGAGATGAGCAGGAGATGTTTAAGCTATAGGATAAAACGGCTCTGATACCAGATGTTAGTAGCAGAATTCTTTCTCTCATCGAGAGTATGACACTAGGAGTTGGGGCAATTTTTTGATTTATTTCTCACACAATGTCATGCCAACCTGAAGGGTTTGGGATACATATTTATAGCCAGTTAAACCAGTCAAGCATATGCTAAGATGCTAGTCTAAGATGCTGTCCTAAAAACTAGTCTAAGATGCTCTGTCTTAGATGCTGTTCTAAAAGCAAAAGAAACCACAAAGACCAACGGTACAAAGACTTATTCCATCAGCGAGGCCACCAATGGTCTTGCCGAAGACAGAACACCGGCGATTGTGCACCACTGTCTGCAGATCTTCACACGGCTGAGCTAGCTGCACGCATGCGGTGTTCCGTTCTAGCCGGGCCTTGCTTTTCGATCAGTTCGTGCCTGAATGGGATATTGGGATAAGTCGGTGTATGTGCAGTTAGCCCATATGCTTGTTTGGGCTGTTTATGCGTACTGATTCCGATCCCCACATAACCATGTCGAACTGTTTAATTTCATGCCCCTTTTACTTTGACATTATGAGATTTCAGCATCGTCAGTCAACGGAACGCGTCGTCTATCACCGGCGAGCTTGCCTCTTGCCTTCTATAAACTGTGAATTTTCGAGCTAATTAATGACGTGAATGTGCAGTGCGATATCAGACAGTGAAGTGAGAGTAAACTTGAAAAGTTGTAGGGCTGTAGCCATATATGCAGTAGGCAGCAGCACTCATCAATATCGTAAGCTGATCATGTAGCACTCAGGTCAAATCAAATGTAACTGAAAGATATCAGTTCAATGCCCTTTATTATCTCTCCGTCCTCTTGAGGAGAAAGCTAGCTAGCTGCAAAAACAAATTATGTAATTGTACCCTCGATTAATTTGATTCGTATATAGTATTTTTGAAAAGGTCACTTGGGGGAGGGGGAGAGATTCCCCACCTGAATAGCTTTCATTACTTCCAAGGAGCAAACATCAACTGCAATTTAAATTGCAGGTGCCCTGGAAGATACAATGAAGGATTACAAAAGGATTACAAAGAGGATAAAACACACGGAAGAAAGAAAAGGAGAGGGAGGGCACATGACGTTCTGCATGAGAATAACACAACCAATTCCCAAAATAATCCAGAGCTGGCAATCTAGCTTATCGACGAGCCAAAAACTTGTTAGGCACAAAGACATCCACCTCACGATCTTTCGTGAAAGAGTCGGGAACAAATAATATGCTATAGGGCCATCTACCACGCACACTAACACGATCCCCAATGTCCAAAGGTCGTGCTAGCAGAAGACTGTTTGCTCTATTCGAAAGTCTGACCTTTCCCATAGCACTTCTCCCGAATTCCCTGCTTCGTCCTCGTCCTCGTGGCCATTCCTGCCTTAATTGGGACGTCCTTTTCCAAGAACGTTGGAGGGTATTGAGCGAACTGACAATATGTTTAACGAAGACATAACACTCAAAAACTTGATGCAGGTGGTCTATGGCTGCAACCTTCAATTACCATCCCCTCTGAGAATTGATTTGATTCACATGGCCGCCCGGAGATCGCGACGAGCGGACTTCTTTCATCCGTCGGTACGTTCTGCTCGCAAGGCCGGTCAGAGATCGCTACACGACGCGGAAGACATCGGAGCACTGCGCCGCGCGCGCGCACGACGACGATGTAAACGTGCAGCCAAGAGCATGCATGCAGCGACCCGATGAGCAGTAGTCCAATAATTTTAGGTATTTACCTCATCTGATTGTATTATAAATTGTAGGTATTGAGATGTTGATTTACAATGTTATTTTGCTTGCACTAATAAATCTATCCATAAAGTTTTTCGCCAATTTGCTTTCACTAATTTTGTTTGCAGTTTGGAAGTTCCATTGTGGGCACGCTGATATATCATTAGTCTATTTTCTTAACGTGCTTATCTCCATGGTTAACTCCAACCCTCTAAAGTCTCTTTCCGTCTTAATTACCCTAGAGAATCTTAATTAGGTCTACAGGATTTAAGGCCATTAACGACCGCATTGAGTTGCTATATGCAGCATGTATGGCGGAACAAATCCCAAAAGCGCAGGACGGTGGCAACGTATAGGTACATGCAAAGGACCAGGAGAAGGCTTCTGTCAGTTAGCTATGATCACGGCAATGCCGGTGGGTTCAAATACAGTGGGTGATACTGACGGGCTGTAACGTCGAAATTACGCGTGCGATGATTGAAGCTTGGTTCCATGACCGTGGGAGGAATGATGGTATATTTGCTGCCTAGACTGTATATGAGGTTCAATTGATGTGTTTGGGCTTATGAATATGAATTGCTTTGCTTTCTCAGCCGCCTGTGCTGCAAAATGTGCCATCGTGATGCCATGCAACTACACCTAAAAAGATACATACATCTACTTGCATGCACAGCCAGGTAGGTTTGATTATTACATCGCCGTACTAATGTACACAATGTTTTATTTACTGAATCTATATATTATTTTAATGTATATCTAAAAATTTGGAGAAACAAATGATATTTATTTTATATAAGGTACTTTATATCTGTTATTTATCCCCCTTTTTTTTCCGATTGTGATATTTCATTTCTGCTATTGTTACCACATATTTGTTGATATGCATTGAATAAGAACATTCTAACATAAATTACGCAGCGTATTAGCAACTCTCACGGTGCTCATTGAATGACATATTTAACTTTTTCATTTTAGGATTTTTCGTATTGCCCATAGCTCAATCAACCCCATTTAATTTTCTTTCGTTTATCATAGTCTTTCTATCTCTTTTATTTAATCAAAAAATAAAATATATTATTTAATAATGTCAAAACATTTTAATACAATGTTATCGTACTAATATATGTTACAAATAAATTCTAAAATAGACCGTGTGAAAAAACTTGACACAAATTAGAATGACACAAAATACAACTTCATGCATATCTATACTAATATAAAAAGGATGAGTTAGTTTTTTTGCTAGATGCACCCAGAAAAAGAGCACGCAAGTTATCCGCAGTCATTTTCAGCCGTTCAACCTTGTCATCCAATGGTCCATATTGCAAGCTCCACCATGTGTCTTGCAATGCAACAGGTGAACTCACTCAATCCTATCCCCTGGGCCCTGCCAAACGCATTACTTCCCCCAAACCTCGCCACCCATCACACCCTCCTCGCCGCCAAGGCCATCGTCGCCTTGCGACCCATCCGCCGCCCCACGCGATGATTCTTCTCGCCACCTGTTGTTTCCCTACTCACCATGCTCCTCACCGTCTAGGCCATCCTCACTGCTCCCCGCACCATCGGCCGCTCCATCGCGAGATGATCCTCCTCACCATGCGCTGTCGTTGACCCGCGTCCCGTTCGCCGGCCTTCTTGCCGTGTGCTGCCATGGGCCACGCCGTCCTCGCATAGACAGATACTATTGCATTTGGATGCTGACTAATATTGGTATTTGGGCTGTCTTTGCAGAGCAAATTTTACTATCTGTCCCACACTGCCAGCGATCTTGTCTGCCAATCCTATAGCTCTTGCCATTCGTCCCAAGTAATGTTGCTCTTTTGGAATTAAAGTAAATAATATGTATTTGTTTGACTACTTATGGCTTGTGTTCATGGTGTTGCTTATAGAAAACTCACTGCTCATGAATTGCTTGGCAAAATGTTCATATGGTTCGTGTTGAAAGTTTGATTATGTTGTCTTGTATATACATCCAGTATCTTTAGATGGAGAAAAATCACATTGTTAGATTTCCTGTAAGAGTTTCAAATAATTGGGATTTGACAAAATATTTTTTTGATTCCACCATCCATATTATTTTCCTATGGAAAGAGAACATTTGTTTGTATCAATTTCATTTTCAGCATCCTTTCATTATGATAGCGGCAAGGTTCTACAGTTAATAAATCGATTAATCACAAAAAACTCATGGATCTGTTGAATTGTTCTACATTCTCTTGTTACTCACGAGGAGACTTAAGGTGTGATCCCCTAAATCATACTGTCAGCTACTGAAGAGAGACATTTATTCAGGGTATGTGGATTTTTCTGTTGCAGTTTTTGGTTGTTATTTTTGCTTCCCTTTGTTCTGCCAAATTCCAAAATAACGAACACATTTGAGCTATCAGTTTCCCTCAGATAGTGTGGTCTGTGGTAGTGCATACTAGCATCTCCTGTCTATTAGCTATGCGTGAACTTTTACTGCCAAACATTTCTTTTCTTATATGTGGCATATTTCAGGTTTTAGTGTCATCTGTAATTTTTTGCTGCAGATACTGGTAAGACTTTGATGTCATGTATATCTATGCCGTTTTCTTCAATTTTGTCTACTAATGGATTATGAAATCATGAAGTGGTACACTGATATATTCTGCCATGATTTTATATCTGTTGTCCTGTTGAATTACGATTTTCTTTTCTAACTACAAATTTTGGTTGGTCAATGGCAGATTCACCTGAGAAGCTACACGGAAGGATCATAATCAGATATTCTCATCTCTATGAGTCCGTAAATGTTTATATAATAAGAAATTTTGGATTGATGTACATTCTATTTTCCTTGGTTGATCATGCCTAAAACTGAATCTGAAATTTTTATTCTCCAAGCTTCTACAATGTAGAATCAAATAATTGAACACCTTTGATAGAACTAACATTTGGATATTTATATTTTTATGTGGTGAAGTCAGCTTTAGATAAAATCTATAATACCTATTTGTTGAAATGTGCGTCTAGATATATGGCCCTGAGATAGCATCCGTCCCTCTAGGCTGCACTCATTTCTGTCACTTAAAACTCACCAGTTGTTCCTATTTCTTAGAACAACATATATTACTTGCATGCATGAATTAATGCAGGTTGACAGGTTAGAGTTGTTTTGTCCAGGACTCCAAGTGCTCATCAGCTAAGTTGGTAGATAATGCTCTAAGTTGAGGGCAATTATGTATTCCAAAGTGATGTAGTATTTTACATGGATATGTACACATGTGCTACTTAGGAATAAGGACTCAGGAGCTTGCTACCTAAGAATCAAGTTAGAGTTCAAATGATGATTTTCACGATCTATAAAACGTATACTTGTTATTCTTGGAACATGAAAGGCCTCTAGCAGAGTAATTAGATTTTGACATTTGATTTGTGGACTCTCTTCATGCAAGTGATTCTGAATTTTTGATTTAATGTGACAACTGCAATCCACCTTAACTGCAATCAAAAGTGAATCTTCTTTTGTGTTGCTGAAATTTTCTTTTTGTCTTTCTGTTTGCAAGTTGCCGTGTACGAATGAAAGAAAGCTCCCACATGCTTACAAGCCGTACATGAATATGGCGTTCATGGAGCAAACAGAATGGAACAACGATAGGCTGTCATCAAAACTTTAGAATAAATCAGTTTTCAAACGTGTCGTTTGGTGGGAGCAAATAAGTTTGCTTTGTGAGGTAAAGCTTGTAAACATTTAAGAAATCCTTGTGCCATCCGTTTTTTCTACTTTTTTTATTGTAATTGATTTGGCAAATCATTGTTGGATTTGTAGCACTAGAAAAGGTGGAAGATGGCAAATCAGTGATGCTCTTGTTGCCCAAATATGTTCATAAAAAGCTACTTAGTCAATATTTTATCTCAAGCTATTTTTTCTTTGCAAGTGAGTTTCTTATGCCCCCTTTTATTTCTTTGAATCATATCGTGACACACTTTCCTTATATTAGTTTATTTGTTGCACTCTTACTTCAATTTTTTTTGTAGTTAGCATATGATTATTGGACTATACACAGTTCATGTGTGCTTCCTCCTTAAGTTAAGTTACAGGTCATTTAAAAGGGTAGTTATTTTTGTTCATATATGTAGATTCAGGTGCTTTACTTATAACACGTTAATGCGTCTCCAGTACTACCTTTTCTCTTTACTTCATTTCTAAATAACAAAAACATGTTGAGCTTGAAGCATTTTTAAATATCTACTGTGGGTGTTATATAGGATTACTTTTGCTCCATGATCTTGGAGCAAGAAAAAACGTGGCCTTGTTGTCGATGTACGCAGTGCACCCCTGCTCTATCAACATACATGAGACAAACCTTTTGCCCTCTTTACTAATATTGCTTGATGCATATTATTTCCTATCATTGTAACAATTTACATAATCCATAATTGCATATTATTTATTCATAGGGATTTGTAATTTGCACATTTTTAGCATATTGTACTTTTAGAAAAATAAACAGAGATCGTTTTTCTAATTTACTCATATAATGTATCTCAGCAAAGATACCATGCTATTTAATTTATTCAAACTATGCACAATAAGAAGCAAAGATATCATTCTATTTAATTTATTCAAAGCTGAATTTATTACGATGTTGTATACAACCACACAAATAAATTTGAAGTAAGTATAATCTATGTGTTTCTCCCATTCCAAGGTAAAACAAATGCTAAGATTATACTTCATTTGGTTGTGGTTCGTATAATGGTAATATGCCTGAGAGTAGATGAAAGTTTATATTGATGAAGTGCTAAGAGAATGACAAGTACCGATAACGTTGGTAATTTTTATTTTTACAGTTACTTTAGGATATATTTTTTATAAATTTTGTTTAAATAGATTATTTTTGGTAGATAATAATTTCAAATTTTCAATGCAGTCCTATGATATATTTTTTTGTGCAAAACGTGCATTGTACGTGCACGATTACTAGTCATGGAAAAACTATGACTGTGACTCTAAACCAAATACTACTCTATATTTGTAAATTATGACTTTCAAAATTATTAAGCCATGAAAACGATATAATTGAGACTAAACTAATTATGACACGATTTTTATTAAGAACAATTTGTGCAATCATTAGATTATGGTAATCTATAATCGAGACAACAATCTACAGTATATTGGTATAGTAATTCGAATATTTTGAATTGAATAAAGGGGAAAAATAAAAATTTTGATATGTTGTTAAATTATGAAAATATAATAATTCAGACTGCACACTAAAGGTATATTGGGCATATTAGTTCTCAAATTCTAAATTAAACTAAGGAAAATTATTTCTGGTCTTGATACTATTAAATCAAGAAATTATATAATTGAGGCTGCATACTAAGGTATCTCAGTATATTAGTTCTAAAATTCTGAATTAAAATAATAAGAATAACAAATGGGGAGTTCAACGAGAGCATAATGGTACTTATGAATTCAGAATTGTAAAATTATTAAGTTAATACACATTTATATTTTCCTATACTAAATGGGCACTCCTGGAGAGTTTTCACACTAATCAAGCATATTTTTATGTGCAACAATAATAGCCCGTGCAAAACACGGGTTGGCCACTACTACAAAAACCTTTATAAGTACCGGCCACATAGGTGCCAGTTTTGCTAGAACCGACACCTATAAGGCATTCCCCGCTCACATTTCCACAGACCGGCACCTATAAGATCTTATAGATGCTGGTTCTTTCAGAGAAGTACATTGGTGCCGATTTCTAAGAAAGACTGGCACCAATGACTCTCTTCCGAACGGTCACCATGCCCAAAAAGGTGTCCGCCCACCTTATAAACCGGCACCTATCACATAGGTGTCGGTTCGTAATAAGAACCGGCACCTATGTGGTGGCTTCCGTAGGAAGGAAAACTAAATAAGTCCCGGTTCATGTTATGAACCGACACCTATATACAGTCTATATATATCCCTTGTTCACCATATAAATCACGATTTTGAGGCTTCTCTTAAGCTCATCCAAACGGGCAAGTAGGTTTTGCCTAAAAACTTCAAAAATATCAAGAGATGTATGTGTTTGCATGCGTAAAGGTTAGTATATGTTGATTCTCTATGTAATTTGCACTAATATTTGTCAAGTTATTTTTTGCAATTTGTTTTGTTGAATTGGACCAATATTTTGAGATGGTAATTTGAGAAAATATGATGACTTATTAATATTGGAGTAATTTAGAGATTAATCATGAGTGAGTAATGTACCTATTGTTAACATATATTAGAATTTCAATAGATATAGAGAATGATATATGTATGTTAATGGTTAATTTAAGAATTTTCGTAGGAGCGATGGATGAAGGAGGGATGAACGTTGCGGAGCGCGGTATCTTAGAATATGCCAGGAGAGTAACCAACTTCATGATCGCGGCCACGAGATCGAGATCGTTGAACACG
Organism: Oryza officinalis; assembly: GCA_008326285.1. NCBI lineage: Eukaryota > Viridiplantae > Streptophyta > Magnoliopsida > Poales > Poaceae > Oryza > Oryza officinalis. Next base: position 20,971,098 of record BDMV01000006.1, read on the forward strand.
ACGAAACACTTGTGTTGTCCACTGATTGCAGGAATGAGAGACAGTTTCGTGCAAAACAAATTCACGAGCATCTCCTAGTAAGAGGTCTTATGCCTAATTACATATGTCAGGACAATCATGGTGAAGATGAGAATCAGGATGTAATGGACGGAGACAATATAAAGTTGCCTACTGACGGAGGTGGATATGATATTGACGAATCAGATGGTTTAGATCAGATGTTACGTAATGGGGAGATAGCCTACAACAATGACAGGCAATACTAAAAGTTCAAGGGCATAGCGGAGGACTAAAAAACCCCGCTTTATCCAGGATGCAATGAGCAGTACACCAAGTTACACGTCATCCTTAATGGGTTAGATGGTTTGAGATATAGAACATGAATTGCATTTGCATATGTTTGGAGATTTTTGGGATGTGGGTGATATGAATATGTATATATTATGTGAATTGATATGAGATTTTTGTGTGTATTTAGTGTGGATAAACAATCTGTCAACTTGGTCTTTTTGTTGGCTACAGCATTATAGGTGCCGGCTTAATACAACAACCAACACTTATATGTAACTTAGAACCGGCACCTATGGGCATTATAGGTGTCAGTTCTTGTAAAAAGCCGACACCTATGGGCTTGCGACGGCATCCCTGAAACCCTCATAGGTGCTAGTTCTTTACATGAACCAACACCTATAATGCCCATAGATGCCGGTTTAGGAACCGGCGCAAATGACTTGGGTCATTAGTGCCGATCAATTGATGCCGGTCCCGAAATCGGCACCTATGTGATCTTCCGAACCGGCACCTATGTGGTTTCCTAGTGGGCGACTAGTGTACCAAATAAGAAACAACATTGTTCATGGAGTAAAATAGCCATTTTATATTATTAAATTTGAACTTCCGTAAATTTATACCATTTGAACTAGTTTGTTATTTTGTTGATTAATATGACCATTTTCTTTAACCATGTCACTTAAAGTTGAAAATCGTGAAACCCCCAGAAAATTCCTTGCTCTTGCTGATGCATCACAGCCGGTATGTATCTCGTCCTCGTCGCAAGAATGGCAAACGTGTGCATTCTGTTAAAAAATTAATTTGTTTTACTAGATTAGAGCAAGGGGATATGATATTGCTACAGGATGAAGAAATTAGCATTACATGAATCGTGATATTACTATCTCCATTCAACAACTAACCATACATCTTTGTTGACCCTCTCTCATGGCGTACTAGGATAGAAACTGGTTTGGTCTGTGCTATGGGCTGTTCGGTTGCTACTCTATCTCGCTCTGCATATTGAATTAACGCAAAGGAGTGCGAAACAAATAATGATAGTACTTAAACCTTTAGCTGAAATTGAAGCTGTACACTGTAAGAGAACAGACTATGCATGATGTAAAATGGCTCTCCGAAATTGATGGTGCTACGTGGCCGTTGATGAGCTCTCTGGTTAGAATGGTTTGCTCATGTTTTTGTTGAGATCCTTTAACTTTCTTTAGTACATTCAGAACGGCTGATGTTAGTACTTCCTTCGTCGAAAATTATAGGACGTTCTTTTTCTAAAAAAAATTGATCATACTAATTATATTTATGGTAAGTATTATACATATTATATTATTACATCGAAAGATCATACTAATCTATGTTAAGTATTATGCATGTTTTATCATTATAATCATATTTTTTAAAGTACTTTCTTGTGACATATTCGTTAGAAATATTACATGAAATAAATTAATTATCAAAGTATATCATTTAAAACTATGTAAAAAAATATAGACTTTATAATTTGGGACGGAGGGAGTACAACAGAACACGTAATAGAGAAAGAAGAAAATAAAATTACCAATTAATGTTTACATTAGTTTTTTTAGGCCAAAGAAGACTTCCTTCCTATCATAGAAGTGGTAGATTCCTAATGACATGGAGAAATCATGCTCAATTGCAGAAGTTACCCTTTTAATCTTGTGTTGTGGTGTAAGTAGCGGCAAAATAATAATCCTAACTCTCTTTTAATCTTGTAATATAGCTAGGCAATCAAATATTAAAAGAAAATTCTTGTTTATTTCTGCCAAAAAGGAAAAGATCGATCGGACAAAAGTCATGCATGTAGTTTCTCCTATTTAGTAAGTTGTTCTCACTGTTTGCTTTACAATGTAAATCATTTTGTCAGGTGGACAAAAAGGGTTTTCACGGGTGGATGGATGGACCCGTCTATAACTAAGGCATATGAAAATCATTAGATCAAGATGAGGAAGCAAAGGGAGGAGATTGATCGGTGAGGCGGTTTGAGACTAAATTAGCGACATATTCGGGAGATGGAAAGAAGAGTTGTGCCTTGCCCCCTCGGCCGATTGACCTCTTTTATATTATCCAGCGATTTTTAAAAGTGAACCACTTAAGTATCCTGTTATGAAAATAATCTCACTCTCACATGCAGGTGGTCATTCTAAAGAAAACCTAGGAAAATCGATTTTTTTAGACCATATGTGTGCTCCTGGCCATTCGTACAGGCATTATATTTTTTGTCTGCGTGCGGAAATAGTTTTTGTAGCGGTGTTTTAAGACCGAACAGGTCTAACCCATTGCAACTACCACCTGCTAGCTTATAAGTACATTATGCATGTAGACACGCGGAGAAAAATCAATGATCCAGATGGGATGTTAGGGTTGAGCCACGCCCTCAGCATGCAAGGTTGGCACGAACATGCATAGTACCAAGCTAAGACGACATTATCCATCTGGTTAGGTAGGTTTAAAAGATAAGACACGGTCCATCTAATTAAGTTGGCTTAGAAGGCATCAGGAACCAGCGATGCGTGTATATATGCTATTGAGCATAGTAACAGTCACTGCTAAAAAAGGCACATACAGAGTGACACTATAGCTATCGAAACAGCTAAAACCGACACCTATAGTGTTTTCTCGCCCGCATAAGCGTTCATCGGTTAAAATTGACATCTTTGTGAGAAAATAGGTGCCGATTCTAAAGAAAAACCAGCATCAATATTATAGGTATCGGTTTTTCAAAAAAAATGACACCTTTAATTTACTACAGATGTCTGTTTTTACCTAAAAAATCAAGCCGAGCCGATTGCATAGTGCTTATCCACTTGCGAGCGGATAAGGTAAGGAGACTACCTCTTTCTCTCTCGCGACTCTCTCCCTCCCTCCCTGTCTCGCGACTCTCTCTCTCTCCCTCTCCTTCCCACCCATGTGCGCCGCCTTCCCCCTCGCAAGTGCCGCCGCCGACGGCGGCACCCTCTCCCTTGCGAGCGACGGCCGTCAGATCCAGCTGCCCCACCCACGAGCGCCAGCCAGATCCGCCATGGCCTCCGTGACTCTCTCTCCCTATCCTCCCTACCCACGTGCACTGCCGGCAGCGCCCTCCCCACCTATGTGCATCAGCGGCGGCGGCACCCTCTCCCTTGCGAGCGGCTGCCGTCAGATCCCCACCCGTTAGCACCGGCGGCGCCGTCCTCCCTACCTGCGTGAGCCAGTGACGACGTCCTCCACACCCGCGAGCGCCGGCTAGATCCACCATGGCCTTCGATGGGTGACGACGAATGGCGCGGGTGACGACGATGTTCCTTGTGTGCGGTGAGTTTGGTGGCGTTGGGATTTTTTTCTTGTGCATGTGTTGATGTTGATTGTGTCTGAATGGTGATGTTGATTGTATATGATGTATTAACTTGTGAATGAACCTGTGAATGTTAATTTCATTTTGTTTCTATAAGATTTTTGTGGATGAACTTGATCTTCTCTATGGACTCTTGGTGATGGGGATGATTTCAGGGGTGATGGGAGTCGCTTGCTGTATCGAGCCGGTATTTTTTTATTCGTGGAACCTCAAAGGTGCGAGGCAAGCGAGCGCGTGTGTGTTCCTCTTGTTGTCTCCATCACATATGCCTCAAGTGCCTAGGAAAGCATTCTCCCTTATAACGAGGTCTCTCTCCTAGAATAGGTAAAGTGGTACTAAACTCCTCATGCATGTCATCCCATGAGGTGGGTTTTTGTGATTTTCCAAAAAATTAATCTTCATATGGGCCTTAACCTATATATCAATTATAACAAAAGTCAGGAACTAAGTTCAATTATTTTTAAACTGGGCTAGAGAATAACTTGAGATGTTAACTATATATTTATTTTCAGAGCACTATATATACCGATCGATCAGAATTAAACTACAACATAAAAGTTAGCCCACGAACCAGATCATATATAGGACTGTACAAAGGCCAGGATGCAAAAGGCCAATCTGTTCAGGCATGCAGACATTCTCGGTAACATTTGTGATTTGCGTTGACGCATGCTTGATTAGGGCTTAAGAGGCTTGGGGAATTCACTGTGCACGTGGCGATTCGCTCTCGTAAATTTTTTACAATTTGATCTTTTATAAAAATTTATTTTATAAATAGACCCAAAAAAACTTATCCTAATAATGGTCGTTTTTGGGGCACCAGAGTGACTGGCGCCGTGGTTCAATGGGATGCTGGTGTTGTCCCCCTGCCACCATGGCACACCCAACGCGGACGTGGCCGAAGGAGGGCGCCAGCAATGCTGGCGTTGTCCCCCCCTCCAATCTTTCTCTTTATTCTCTCTCTAGTGTAGAGAAGAGAGGTGCAACTTTTTTATTTTTATTTTATTTTTCTAATATTTTTTCATACATAGGAGCATGCAGGAACCAACCACAGAAAATTTAAACTCAAACGGACGAAATATGTGGTCCGTAGAATTTTTCAAACTTCTATCGAAATGGGTCCCGAAGCTTCTCACCTCAAAAACACAATCTTGCAAGCGGAATTTCGAGATTTTGATTTCGCTGAACCTGGCTCTGCCAAGGAGCAACGGATGTAACTTTTTCTGTAGATGTCCATCGATATATTATATGTCTGATTTCGAATCCATCTGAAAAAGATATGGCTGTTTTATCGAAGGACACTCAAGTTATGGCTGTTTTGATGACAGACTCAAAGACAATCGGATTCCAAGGAAGAAACAGATCTTGCACAAACGGAAAGAGATTTAGTGGGTGGCAGCGACGGTGGTAAGGGCAGCAATAGTGATGATGACGACAAGAACTCAAAACTCTAAACGACGGAACGCTAATACTAGCAACTCGACATAACGATGTAATAAAAAACTTAACAAGCCCTAACTAAGTAGTACTAGTAAAAAAAGGCTCAAAGGTTTAAAGAACTACGGAAAATTAATCTATTAATTTTTTTTCTCTTTTTGGACTATAAGAAAAAAACAACGAAGAATATGATGGCGCGCCAGCGACGATGGCGCCATGGTGGTGAGGGCGGCGCCAGTAGTGCTGGCGCCCTCCTACTGCCATGTCAGCGTTGGGCTGTCGGGTTTGCCACGGTGACAGGATGACGGCGCCACTGATACTGGCGCCATCCCATTGGACGACGACGCCAGTCACTCTGGCGTCCCAAAAAGTACCATTTCTGAAATAAGTTTTTTAGGGGTCTATTTGTAAAATAAGTTTTTGTAAAAGACCAAATTGTAAAAAATCCACATTCGCTCTCATGCTGCTTCCAGCTGTTGGCATCTTGATGGCTAAGTGATTGCATCCTATTGTGGGGCTTGCAACATCTCATAATTATGGCTGCAATGGGAGCACTACTACACAAATACTCATTGGTGCAGGTTCGAAAGGCCTCATAGGTGCCGGTTTCGAAGCTGGCACCATGCCCTTGAACTTCTCGTATTGCCTGTCATCGTCGTAGGCTGTCTCCCCGTCGCGTAACATCTGATCTAAACCATCTGATTCATCACTATCATATCCACCTCCGTCAGCAGGCAACTCCACATTGCCTCCGTCTATTACATCCGGATTCTCATCTTCACCATGATTGTCCTGACATGTGTAATTAGGCATAAAACCCCTTGTTAGGAGATGCTCATGAACTTGTTTTGCAGGAAACTGTCTCTCATTCCTGCAATCAGCGCATGGACAACGCAAGTGTTCCGTCGTGTTCAATGATCTGGATCTCGTGGCTGCGATCACGAAATTGGTTACTCTCCTGGCATATTCCAAGGTACCACGCTGCGGAATATTCATTCCTCCTTCATCCATCGCTCCTACGAAAATTCTTAAATTAACCACTAACATACGTATATCATTCTCTATATCTATTGAAATTCTGATATATGTTAATAACAGTTACATTACTCATTGATGATTAATCTCTAAATTACTCCAATATAATAAGTCATCATACTTTCTCATGCTTCTCATTCAACAAAACAAATTGCAAAAAATAACTTGACAAATATTACTGCGAATTACATATCGAATCAACACATACTAACCTTTATGCATACAAACACATAGATCTCTCGATATTTTTTAAATTTTTGGACAAAACCTCCTCTCCTCGTTTGGATGAGCTGAAGAGAAGCCTCAAAATCATGAGAATGCAGTGAACAAGGGGTATATATAGACTTGGGGGATATAGGTGTCGGTTAATGTTATGAACCGGCACCTATTTAGTTTCCTTCCGAAGGAAGCCACCACATAGGTGCCGGTTTTTAATAAGAACTGGCACCTATGTGATAGGTGCCGGTTTATTAGGTTAAAGCGGCACCTATGTTGCCGTAACATAGGTGCCGGTTCTTATTACGAACCGGCACCTATGTGATAGGTGCCGGTTCGTAAATAAAACCGGCACCTTTTTTTGGCTCATAGGTACCGGTTTTTCTTACAAACCGGCACCTATGAGCTTCTCCCACCCAACCGGCACCTATAAGACCTTATAGGTGCTGGTTCGTGGAAAAATTAGGTCTATTTGTCTTTTAGGTACCGGTTCTAGCAAATCCGGCACCTATGTGGCCGGTACCTATGAAGGTTTTTGTAGTAGTGGAGAGAGTTGCTGGCATCATCAGTGAAATCCGCTTCGTAGACTCAGGGAAGTGGCAAGTTTGAATGCGTGAGGGTATCCGTGAGACTCAGCTCGCTGATTGGCTTCCAGGGCGATCTCTTCAGAGCATTGGAAGAACAAATCAGCATGAGTTGTATCTTCATTCAGCTTTAACTAGCGTGTGAGGTCGTGCATTCGCGTGACCATGACCTTCCTCTTTGATGAATGTATTTAAACGTTATTTGTAGTTATGAGCTTAAATTTGTATTAAATGTTGTAAACAGTGTCCATATTTATAGAATTTGTATTAAATGTTGTAAACAGTGTCCATATTTATAGAATTTAGTATGGCCATGCCACATGAAAAGCATACGAAATTTACTATGAGCATGTAGTCGTAGCAAAAATTTCACAAAAGAATCATTTATTAAAAGAAGTTGTACTAAATGTATCAACTGTAAACTTTATCACTTATTTCTCTCTTGCTTAAGCATATTTCTGTTTCTAGCGTGTTTGCAATTATTTACGACATAATGTTAATTTCAAGAAACGGAAAAGTAATTTCAAATTTGTGTATACTTTTAGAAAATACATACACACCACTTGAACCGATAGATAATTTCAAGTAATAATAGGATTTACAATGTTAATAAGCTGCTATACCACACACAAATGGGTACAATTATAAATAAACACTAGATGATACTCCGCGTGTTGCTGCGGGATATTTATGTGAGATATAGTTGCAAACTTAAAAATTTATCAAAAGTATTATTATGTATATTGTCAAAGAAAAGTACCATTAGGAGCAAAAAGTTGCATGATTCATGTAGTTTAGGAATATTATGTGATTACCTAGAGCACCAATGTACCATTCACGGGTGTAAATGAATGGTGATGCTGTGGTATTATGTGTAGCATAAAAGATGATGCTCCGCGCTTTGCTGCGGGATATATGTTAGATATTTGACAAATGATGAAATGATTTGAATTGAAATATTGTGAAAAGGATTTGAGAATGATGATTTAGCATGTGTATGTTTAGTTTTATAATAAAAAAATTATAGATATAATTATTATATGCTTGCATGTTGAGTTTTATGTGTTCTGTGGGTTGATGTGGCATGCTTACGTATAGGTTTTAGGGGTGTTAATAAATACTATGCTGACATGTTGAGTTTTAGGTGTTTAATGAGCATTAGCTTTATAGAAAGAAGGGATAGGTTACATTATTTACTAAGGAAATAGTTTTGTTATAGTGAATTGTAATGACAGAATTCCTTGCAGCTTGTTTGTTTTCTAAACATCCTCATCATTTTACTGTATATTCTTAAATCTTATCCGAGTGGACTACCCGATTAAAAAACATATTTTGAGCTCTAGTCTTAGCGCCTTACAATTAATTAAGCTACCATCTACGTTACTAAATTCAGTCTGTGGAGCATGTATGCAGGATATAGCAAGCCTACAGAGAAAACACCCTGGCAAGATGGCCCAAAAAGTATGTGCCTGCAAAACGTAGAACATAGGCAACCGATAGTTTGACAAAATAAAGTAAAACTCGACAAAATATTTGAAGGGTCAGTTTGACCTCATATTACAGTACACTTTTATTGGCTAAACAAATATATGAAATTTTCCCTAACAGAGCTTATACATTTTTAGTGGACGAAAGGGAAATATGATGTTCCACGGACTATTTCATAAAGAAAGGACAAACCAATCGTTAGCATAAACAGAATTTAATGACAACAATATCAATAAACATAACAGATAGAAACAATATCAACAAACTTACCAGATGGAGGTTGAATCTAAGATCAAAGAGTTATGAGAGTAAACATTTTGAATAGGGGATAACAAATTCCTAATTAAATCAGTTGATCGGTTTACATCCTTCGACTACATTCAAATCAGTTGATTAATATTATGGTGGATAAATTGAAAAAAGTAGATTGCTGACTCCAAAATTTCAGAGATCACATTCTTAATAGAGAAAGAACAACTGAATTCTCATGAGGGAAAGCAAATGAAATTTGTAATTTCAAGATAGAAAAACATGAGATAAAATTAATTGTCATTAGGGAAGAGAAGTGGCCGTTACAAGATAGAATATCACTCAAGTCAATTGCTAATTATCAACATCAGCAATGATGAATGAGGAAACAAAAGAATAGAACATGGTTGCCTGCAAGTGGATAATGCTAAGACTTGATAGGCAAGAGATCTGTCTTCCAATATAGTGGTGTTGGCGCAGAATTTAGACCCGCCCAACAAGAAAACGGGTTCCACGTTTCCACGACGGCCTGGGAGATCTGCTTAGCTCCAGTGCAGGTCCAATGGCTTGCCTAGGTGCGTGTAGGGCGTGCCAGTTGATTTGATCTTCAATCAACAAGATTAAACAAGTATGCCATGTAAGAACCGACGGCCGATCGGCCGATAGGCCGATGTTGCATCGTGAAGGCCTGGCCGATAGGGCAAACCTATATCGGCTTACATGAGGTAACAATATGATAGAACTGATAAAGTAGATCTAATCTCATCGGCCCATGTTAACATGTTTATAGCAAATTACTGGAATCGGCCGATGAGGGTATCATGAAGGTAAATACACTAGCTAATACTCTAGTGCGAACTTATACAAGCCAATCGGTCAATATAAATATACCAACCACAGAGAGATCCTGAGAATACCCTGTAACCAATATATGTATATTCACCAATCCGCCTGTATAAGTGGCAAACACATGCAAGAACATAAAATAATCACATGCATTAGGTAAGACCGGCTGAAACCCCGGCGTTATCCTTCATTACGATCGGAAAACAGACTTTGAGCTAAACCTCGAAACACGACTAAGGTCGATGACAACTCAGAGTGTAGATTGAGAGTTAACACAAAGAAAATCAAGTTGTCGATCGCTTTTGGGGATGGTTGATGCCTTAGATAATCTAAATGAGCAAGCTAATTCGATCATCGTCGGCAGTAAACCCTAAAATGAATTAGCCGCTGGCGAGATAGGATTAGAAGGCCGCATCAAGATTAGCTACCACACGATAAACGACGATCACATCGCCAGGGCTTAACGTGCCTAACGCGACACGCTAGCCCCGACGATGCAGATCATCGGGCACGAGTTCTTACCTCTGCTCTGGGGAAGCAAGAACTCGTCGGGAGTTAACCTCTTGCGAGGGTTGGCGATGCACCGAAAGTAGATTGAACTAGTTGTTGTATGATTGATTCGAGAGAGATTCTATGTACAAACTACCAGGATATTTATACCCAAGATTACAACAGGGTCCTTGTAGGACACGATCTTATCTCTAACTTAACAAACAAGTCTTTGCGCAGACTCTTGCCACAGATCAGATCTAAACCTACTTGATTTACAACATACAATTGCCTAAAACCGAGCTTTATCTCTATTTGGCAACTTCCTTGAAGCTTATCTTGAGCCCAGACCAAGCCCACGCTGACTCTGTCAACTTGCAACCCGTATCGGCCGATACGCACTTCCTAGTAGCGCCTCTCCCAGTCCGATACGGTTACCGGGTCCGATACGAGACTTGGTCTGACTCCAACTCAATCCTCCCTCTCTGCTTCGGTTTCCTCTTTCCTCTCTGAGCCGATTACCAAAATCCGCTGTTAACACATGCCCCCCAATTCCGCTTCATTATATAATGTGGTGGAATTAGCTCCGAGGAACCCATCGACTTCCTTGCTAGGGCTTGACTGAAAACCGCGCAGATCCAGATTCCCATCCCTCCACCGCCGATTCAGCAATTACTTCGTGTTCTTCAACTCCGGCGACCCCTCGGCGTCCCATCGGCATCAACCCCCTCAACGGCGACCTCTTCAACGACAACAATGGCTTCCGCTCCATTTTACGCCTCCGAGATCCCTGCAGTAAGTCAATCCCTTCTGAATTCACATTTTCACTTTCTCACCGATTTCCTCAAACTAGGGTTTCTGCTCCTGCCCCTTGGGTCTTACTTTTCATCGTTGTTCTTATGACATAGGTCTTCAAAAACCAAATCTTGATCCCCACCAATGACAAATAGTACAAATTCCTGCTAGGCCCCATGGGCGATTGCGACCCGACCTGGCTGATCAATGCTGAGACAAACAGAGTCCCCTTCAAGCAAGCCAAGCCCAACGTCTCTTCGTGGAAACACACTTTCATATCCTGGCCGTCGAAGCTCAATGGGTACAGAACCTGGCACAAGAGGATTGCTGTAGCCAAACAGGTCCACTGGGACGAGATAGGAATCAGCCAATGTATCACTTTATCCCTGACCGATACCAAGAAAAACGAACCACTCATGTCAGCGCCCACCTACTTCTGGTCTAGCACCTTGAACGCTTTCCTGTTCAAGCAAGGTCCGATGACCCCAACTTTGATTGACATCAAGATGCTAACAGGACTAGACATCCAGACCGAGATCAATCTCTCCAGCCTCCTGGCAAACAGCAGCCACAAATTGAAAACCAAGAAGATTGGAGGCTGGTCTGGATACATTTCTGAGCACATGGAACAAGGATCAGTCTCAGAAAGAGAACACGTGGCCTTTCTGACGCTATGGTTGGAAAGATTTGTCTTCTGTGGATCGACCTGCGGCCCTACTACAAATTGTCAACATTTGGCTCAAGCTTTGGTCGACAAGAAACAAATCCCCCTTGGCCGATATCTCTTGGGAGCTGTCTATCGGCTGCTTCATATCTCTACTCAGGATCTGATGTTGAAGCAAACTGTAGCTCATGGAGGACCATGGTGGTTTATACAGCTTTGGCTAACTATCCACACCAACACCATAGTCGATCGGCCTCCACTATCGGACTCCCGCTTCCTATCAAAGTATGCCGATCACGAAGACCACAGAACCAGAAGGTGCATGTCTTTTGGAGAGGCGGCCTCTGTCTATCCTGGAGCAGATCAATCGGCCGAAGACATGTCTACCTGGTTCATCCAATTCTACATCGGACCTCCATCAGTTAAGATGGACATGTTCATCTACCTCTCGGACCAGGGTTTTGAACTCCCTGACGATCTGCACTTGGACCTGGTAAACGATGACATGGAATCCCGAGAGTCATTTATGATCGGCATCACCCCATGCCTGCTCCAAGTAGGCATATTTCAAGGAAGAAGCACCAACCTGTCTTATGAATTCTATAATCCTATGGTGGCTGTTAGACAGTGCGGGCTTGGACAACTCCCCATTAATTTATACTTCCATAGACTCCTAGAGAGCAGGGGCATAGTGTCATCAGGGTTGATCATGAGCGAGGCACTGGAAATTGGAATCCCGAACCTGGGTGACTGCGACCGATTACACCTGAGCGCCTTTGTCCATATCAGCTTCCAAGCATGGTGACAAAAATGGGCTGCTCATATTTTTCACCAATCGGCTAGATTCTATGTCACGGAGCTTATCCAGGGTATCAGCCCTCAAGTCCCAGACGGGCCGATTCCATCCGTGAGCAATAGTGGACAGAAAATCTGTTATGCTCAAACTGTAGCTCCATCAAGATCAACTATCCTGGAATCCATCATCGGCCTTACTGCCCCAAAGGCATCATCATTACTCCAAGAGCCGATGATCAAAGAAAATCCCAAGAGGAAGGCGCCAGCCAAAGGAAAATCTTAAAAATCCAGCAAAAGGGCTAAGACTGATGATCAGGCCGATATTGAAGAGTTAGACCCCTCCATAGAAGAATTCCTTGACGAACAAGTGATGGAGGAAGAGGTCGATGCAGCAGCTGCCGCTGCACCTGAAGAAGAAAATCCATCGGCCGAGACCACTAAAGAACCATCGGCCAAGACCACCACAGTCCAACCGGCCGATGACCAAGCCGATACCACCCAGCCGAAGAAAACCAGGCACGCAGTCCGCAAGGTAACATGTCTTCTTTCTTGAATTTATGCAACGTCCTTCTACTGGTATGTTACACCTTAATCCCTTGTAGGTTCTTGCGTCGTCTTTGTTGATGGAACGGACTCAATCGGCCCCTTTACCAAGAACCAAAAAGGCAACTTTACAGAGACGCGAACGAGCTAAGGCACGATTGAAGACTCCTTCTCCTTCTCCACCACCCTCTCCGATTGCTTCGGTAAGAGTTAATTTTGCATTGTCTTTTTAACAACATAGATCTGTTCACCAATTTCTTGCTTTTTCTCCAGCCTAAGGCTCCATCACCTGCACCACATCGGCCAACCCCCTCGCCTACTGTTTCAACACAGCAAAAGGAAGCCGATGCAAGCACCACCGATGCTCCAACACAGGTAACCAAGATTATTTTGATCCCCTTTTGCCGATTCTCGTTTGACTAAGCTAACCTTGGCCTATACTGATATTTGCAGAACCTAGCCGATATGTTCTCTTTTGATATCGGCCAGTTTCTTGATGATGAGGACATGGAGCCACCCACCACAGCCAAGGCGCCGATCTCTGATGAGCTGAAGAACCGGCTGACCGACATTGCCAATCGGCTGGAGTCCTCACTGGAGTTCTTGGTGGAAGATTGCACTCCCATCAGGGCCAGGGTGCAAGAAATTCAAGATCAACTGCCCAAAAACCTGATGGAGATCTTAACACCTGCCATCTTCTTGGAGCAATATCGATTCAAGCTTAACAAGGCGAAAGAAAGACTTGCGGAGCGACAAGAACGGGAACAACTGGAATCGGCCCTGTCCGCTAGCAAGGCTCAAGTCAATGTTGACAAAACCAAGTTGGATGAGCTAGCTGTGGAGCCAATTGTCTTGAAGAACAAACGCGAAGAACTCCGTCGCCTTGAAGCAGAGCTAGAGTCAAAGCTGGAAGCCACGCGCTGAGAAATCCAAGAAGTTGAAGCCGGGATAGCTGCATCACCCATGGCTATAGAAGACCAGACGGCAAAGCTAAAGGCATCGGCCAAGTACCTTGCAACCCTGAGCAAATCGTTGAAGCCAATCCCAGGGTCGACGGCCGATGACGCCCAAGCTATAGAAGATATTGAGCAAATTTGCTGTAGAGCCATTGCAGCTATTGCAGATTTTATAGAGTGATGTAACATATTTTGTCTTCATACTTTGTAAACACAAATCTCATCGGCCAGGCAACCGAATTTGATCTGAATAAATCTGAAGAAACTCCAGCTGGAAAATTGTTTTTGAAATCCATCTTGTAAACAGATATCCTCTTACTATAATTAATCTCATCGGCCAATCAGCCGAATTCGATCTCAATCTGAAAAAGTCCAAGTCTGAAAAATTGAATCCCATAAATTTGAATCCTCTTACTATAATCAATCTAACAAACTTGAAGAATCATGAAGAATAAGACTTGAAAAAATTCCTTGAAAAATTCCCGCGCTTGTATATATATATGCCCCCCAAATTTTAGAAGATGAGGGCTCATGTTGTAAAATTTGAACTAAGGACGATAGTATATATCGGTCATCTAAAGACGATGCATAGCACATCGGCTGTAATCATAAATCGGCTGGAGGGCCGATCATGAGTCGATCCATAAGCTTGGATAATATCTATTTAAGTACTTGCCGTTGAGAGCTCTGCCATAAACTTCTCCATCTAATCCTCTGAGCAGAAAAGCATTACGGGGAACACATCGATGAATCTGAAAAGGACCTTCCCAATTAGGTGACCACTTGCCGAATTTATTATCTCTAGAACCAATCGGCATTATTAATTTCCAAACGAGATCCCCTTCCTCAAATGACTTGGCAACAACTTTTTTATTATAGTGACGAGCAACTCGATCTTTATCACACTTTATTTTCTCCAATGCCCGCAGTCGGACATATGCCAAGTCATCCAGCTCATCAACCATAAGATTATGGTACTCATCGGCTGTCAAGTCGTCTTGCAAGGCAATCCTCCTTGAACCGATGTTCGTCTCCCATGGCAGCACAGCTTCATGCCCATAAACCAACTGATAAGGCGGCACTTGAGTTGCACCATGACAAGCCATCCAATACGCCCAAAGGGAATCGGCCAACGTGGTATGCCACCGTCTCGGCTGTTCATCAATTTTCCTCTTGATCAACTTGATTAAAACCTTGTTAGAAGCTTCTGCCTGCCCATTAGCTTGCGCATAATATGGAGAAGAATTCAATAGCTTGATACCCATGCTCTCAGCAAACTGAACAAACTCATCGGACACGAAGATTGATCCCTGATCTGTAGTCAATGTCTGTGGAAGTCCAAACCGATATATTATATGCTCTTTGACAAACTGAATTGCGTCCTTGGAATCAACCTTCTTAAGGGGAACGGCCTCAACCCACTTTGTAAAGTAATCTGTAGCCACTAGTATATATTTGTGTCTCTTGCTTGATGGCGGGTTTATTTGGCCGATCATGTCTATTCCCCATCTGCGAAACAGCCATGGCTTTATGATTGGATGCATAGCCGATGCCGGTGCTCTCTGAATTGCTCCAAATTTCTGACAATCTTGACATCCTTTATAATACTTGAAACAATCCTCTAGCATTGTTGGCCAAAAATATCCGACGCGCTTTAAAAGCCATCTCATTTTATGGGCCGATTGATGTGTTCCACAAATCCCTTCGTGGACCTCGCTCATGACAACTTTGGCTTCTTCGAGACTCAAGCATTTGAGCAAGACACCATCAATCGTCCGATAATACAGATCATCATCCAGTAAGACATAATGTAAAACTTTATATTTCATTCTTCGTGACGCCGATTGAGAAGGGTTTCTCAAAATAATCGATGATATCAAACCTCCAGTCATCGGCATCCACGGTAGCAACCTGAATCTGAACATCTTTAGCCATCAGCCTGTATCCCGATGCCCCCTGAGCTAAATCGTTGGCCTCGAAGTTCTGCTTCCTGGGTATATGCCTCATTGTCACAATCTTGAAGGCTTGTAACAACTCCTTGCACTCCTCATTGTAAACTCTGAAAATATCATTCTTGCACTCATACTCCCGAGAAAGTTGATTAATGACCAACTGTGAATCACCAATGATCTCTACGGAATCGGCCTCAACCTCTTGTAATAACTGTGAACCTTTGAGAACAACCTCATACTCTGCTTGATTATTGGTATAACAAGGCTTGCTGGTAAAAGCAAACTCGAAGCTTGCCCCCCGAGGGGATATGATGACTAGGCCGATACCGCATCCATGTCTACAAACAGATCCATCAAAATACAATGTCTATGGCAAAATATCTGAATATGCAATTGAATCATCTTTATGCTGAACAATAAATCGGCCAAGGCTTGTCCCTTGATCGCTTTGGCCGATTCATATCGTAAGTCAAACTCTGTTAAGGCAAAAATCCACTTCCCAATTCTTCCTTTCAACATGGGGCCGATAACATGTATTTCATCACATCGGCCTTACTTACCACAATGCACTCATTGGAAAGTAAATAATGCCTCAACTTAGTACATGAAAAATATAAGCACAAACAGAATTTCTCCACCGGCGTGTACCTTGTTTCGGCGTCCAGCAACCTCCTGCTGAGATAGAAAATAACTCGCTCTTTGTCGTCAATATCCTGAACCAAGACTGAGCCGATAGACTTCTCATCGGCCGATAGGTACAGCCTGAACGGAATTCCCTTCTGTGGAGGAATTAGAACTGGTGGGGAGCTCAAATATTCTTTGATGTCGTCCAGCACCTTCTGCTGCTTATCACCCTATGTAAACTCATGATCGCCTTTTATCTTCAATAACGGAGTGAACGGCTCTATTCTCCCTGACAGGTTCGATATAAAGCGCCGGACAAAATTGATCTTGCCGAGCAGAGATTGTAACTTGGTTTTGTTCGTCGGAGGCTTGATCTTCTTGATAGCATCGATGTTCTTCTGCGTAATCTCAATTCCTCTTTCGTGGACCAAGAAACCCAAAAACTGACCGGCCGATACGCCAAAGGCACACTTGTTAGGATTCATCTTGAGACCATACTTCCTTGCTATTTCAAGTACCTTGTGTAAATCGGCCAAGTGCATATCATATTCTCTTGACTTCACGACGACGTCATCAATGTAGACTTCGATCAAAGAGTCAATAAGATCATGAAAAATATAATTCATGGCCCTCTAATAAGTAGCTCCAGCGTTCTTCAAGCCGAAGGTCATAACAACCCACTCGTATAGGCCGATTGCCCCCAGACACCGGAAGGCTGTCTTGTGGATATCTTCCTCGGCCATGAAAATCTGGTTGTAGCCTGTGTTCCCATCCATGAAGCAGATAACCTTGTGTCCAGACGCAGCATCAACTAGCAAATCGGCCAACGGCATAGGGTACTCGTCCTTTGGTGTTGCTTTGTTTAGATCTCTGAAATCAATACACACCCTGAGCTTACCGTTTCTCTTCATCACTGGAACTATGTTGGAGACCCACTCTGCGTACCGGCAGGGTCTGATAAAGTTGGCATCGTAAAGTCTTGTGATCTCTGCCTTGATAGCTTCGTGCATATCGGCCTTAAATCTCCTAGGAGCTTGTTTAAATGGCCGATAGCCTGGTTTGATAGGTAGCCGATGTTCTACAATCGATCGGCTTAATCCTGGCATCTCATGGTATTCCCATGCAAAACAATCCATAAACTCTTTCAAAAGATTTATCAAATTATTCTTATATTCCTTTGGCAGGTTAGCACTTACATACGTCGGCCTAGGCCTATCACCTATTCCTATATCAACCTCTTCAAGTTCATCGGCCGACGTAAAGCCTTGTCCCAATTTGCCATCTAGCTCATCCACCGCGTCGTCTGTGTAGGGACTAACTTGCTCGTCTTGAACAGTGGATGGCGCATCTTCGCTAAAGCAACTGCTTGTCTTGATCTTCAATTGTCTCGATATCACAATCAGTTACTTTGAGGAAATCGGCGTCCCAGACTCGCCCGGACAAGCAGTCGATTCCCTCCATCTCCCAAACTGCGAGATCGGCATTGGCCACGTGTACTGACTGATCGGCCTGCACGATCTCAACCTGGTCCCCTTGCCATTGTATAAGGCACTGGTGCGTTGTTGAAGGGACGCAACAGTTTGCGTGGATCCAATCCTATCCCAACAACAAGCTGTAGGAACCCTTTCCATCGAAGACGAAGAAGGTAGTGGGTATCGTCTTGTTGCCCATGGTGAGCTCCACGTTTAGCACCCCCTTCGCTTCGGATGCGTTGCCACCAAAATCCTTCAGCACCATGTTGGTCTTGATAAGGTCTTCAGGTACTTTTCCAAGCTTCCTGAAGGTCGTGTATGGCATCAAGTTGACCGTCGCGCCGCCATCGACCAGCATCTTCGTCATCGGCCGCCCATTAACGAACCCTTTGATGTATAACGGCCGGAGGTGCTTGTAGCTGGCGTCGACTGGCTTGTCGAACACGGCTTGATCGGGTGACAACTGTAGTCTAGCCGAGGACTGCTCATCGTCGGCTACTGCTTCATCGACCGTCTGCACACTGTACTCTGCTGGCAATATGAAAACCATGTTAACAGAAGCCGATGCTACGCCTTTACCTTTTGCGGACGCGGGAGCTTGAGCTGACTTGGAGGTGCCCTCATCGGCCTTGGCCACTGCAGATTTGACTCTCCACTCCTTCTTGGTCTTTGCCGGCCGATGGGCTGTTGTCGCCTGTTGCTCTTGGATCTGCTCTTTCCTCCTTAGCCTCTGAACCCGCCGCTTCTGTGTCTTGCTGAACACGTCGCTTGGGCACCATTGGGGGTTCTGGACTTGCTCCTCGTCCTCGGTCTGGTGATCATGGTGCATCGGCCCTAGCCTCTCGTGTTCTTTGCTTGTTTGGCCGATGCACTTGCTTGCTCGAGCTGCCCTGATAGGAGTCTTCTACATCATTGCATGCAGGGCACTCTTGGATGGATGGCAACCTCATGCCTTCATTCCAGCAGAAACGGAAAAACTCGCACTCCCAATGGGGGTCATAGGAGTTGTCTTGATCAGCCTGATCCTGTGCTTGTTCCTCTCGTCTTCGCTGATATTTTTTAATCAGGCCCTCGGAGGTCTAATGAGGTCGCTTGCCGGTCCGATGGCCACCGCCGTCGGCCGTGTCTGCCCGCACCATGTTGACTGGGAACGAGTGTCCTTCTATCTTCATCGGCCTCTTGGCATCATCGATCTTAATTCTGCCTTGCTCGATGGCAGATTGGATCTGTTGTCGGAAGATCTTGCATTCATTAGTGTGATGGGAATATGTGTTATGCCATTTGCAATACCTTCTCTTCTTGATTTCTTCGGCCGATGGGAGTACATGACCCACTGGCAGCTGGATCTGCTTCTCTTGCAGGAGTAGGTCAAATATCTTGTCGGCCTTGTTGATGTCGAAGTAGTACTTGTCCTCTTTATCGCCCTTTTTGGCCCACTGGTAGGCTGTCGGCTTCTTCATCCGGGCCCACTCGGCCAGGTCGACATCAGCGTCTTCTTCATCGTCATCGTCGGAGGCATACTGATAGTCCGTATTGATCTTCTTTGCGAACTTCTTTGCCTCCTGGAACCGTTGCTCGTGGGCCGATACTCGTTAGGCTAGCTGAGCTAGGCTGTCGAATTCCTGAGAGGAGAACCTCTCTCGTATCGGCCCCAATAATCCTTGGAACGCCAAGTCGGCGAGCTGTGAATCGGTCAAGCTGAGGCTGTAACACCTATTCCTTATGTCCCTAAATCTTTGAATATACTCAGGGACCGATTCATCCACTCGTTGCCTGATGACAGTAAGATCAGACAGTTTCATCTCTTGCACGCCGTTATAGAAATACCTATGAAACTGCTTTTCCAAATCTATCCATCCTCTGATGGAATTGCAGGGTAAAGATGAAAACCATGTAAATGCTGACCCTGACAAGGACAGAGGGAAAAACCTCACCCTCAACGCCTCTATGGCCGATGCCTCCCCGCACTGTGCTAGGAATCGGCTCACGTGCTCGTACTTCGAGACGTTGTCCTGCCCCAAAAACTTGGAGAAGTCCGGGATTTTGTATCGGCTTGGCAGTGGCACTCTGTCAAACTCCTCGGGATATGGATGCCGATACACTGTAGAACTTTCCTTGGGCTTCAAGCCGAACTGATCTCGCATCACCTCGGCTATCATGTCAGCCCAGTATCCTGCGGGCCGATGAGGGAGGTCTTGCTGGTAAGATTGTTGCAGGCCCTCTGCTTGATACTGCCTGGGGGAGTACGGCTGATAGTGGTGATCCAGGTTCTGCGCGTCGTACTGCCCTGCGGTGTACTATTGGTAGCCTTGCGGCACGTTGTACGCAGTTGGTTGCGGAGGGTTGCCAGTCGTGGGGATGTGAGGTTGTCTGGCCGATGGCGGGTTCACAGGAACTTGCTGCATCGGCTCGATCACTGGTTGCTTCCCCTTCGTCCATTGTGCATATTGCTCCTCCGTGATATGCTGAGGGCTCCCTCCCGTCTGCCTGGTGAGGACCAGCGGCAGGGTTGTTGTTGTTTGCGCCGATGGGGTGGCATCGGCGCCGTCCGCTGTGGAGCCGCGCTCAGGTCGTTCCTCAAGGTCCGATAGGCAGGGAACATATTTTCTTGCAGGTAAATCGGCCCTTGAGGCTTGTACTGGTGGATTGACCCATCTAGGATCGACTTGACCGTATTGGTCAATGTGTTCACTAGGATCCTCGACTGGTTGACTAGCGCAGAATGAATTGCGGAGTCAATTCTGTCTTGCAACGTCGGTGCCACGGTATCTTCGGTCTTGACGGTGTGGTCGTGTGCCGCCGCCGACGTGCTGGCTCCATCTCCAGGACTCGGCATTATCACCTTAGATTTTTGAATCAGGGTGCCTTGCCGAGTCCTAGAGTATGTCTGCAGGTATATATTCTGGAACTGTTCAACCAGCTTTTCCATCTCCGCCTTCTGCTCTTCGTTGAGCTGGTCAACGGTCACGGAGACGACGTTCTCCTCGAAGATCTCAGCCTGCTTTGACATCTCGAAGTGGTCTTCTTGTTGTTACGAAGCTTGCGTTCTTGAGTCCCACCGGGCGTGCCAAAAGCGTGTTGGCGCAGAATTTAGACCCGCCCAACAAGAAAACGGGTTCCACATTTCCACGGCGGCCTGGGAGATCTGCTTAGCTCCAGTGCAGGTCCAATGGCTTGCCTAGGTGCGTGTAGGACGTGCCAGTTGATTTGATCTGCAATCAACAAGATTAAACAAGTAAGCCATGTAAGAACCGACAGCCGATCGGCCGATAGGCCGATGTTGCATCGTGAAGGCCTGGCCGATAGGGCAAACCTATATCGGCTTACTTGAGGTAACAATATGATAGAACTGATAAAGTAGATCTAATCTCATCGGCCCATGTTAACATGTTTATAGCAAATTACTGGAATCGGCCGATGAGGGTATCATGAAGGTAAATACACTAGCTAATACTCTAGTGCGAACTCATACAAGCCAATCGACCAATATAATATACCAACCACAGAGAGATCCTGAGAATACCCTGTAACCAATATATGTATATTCACCAATCCGCCTGTATAAGTGGCAAACACATGCAAAAACATAAAATAATCACATGCATTAGGTAAGACCGGCTGAAACCCCGGCGCTATCCTTAATTATGATCGGAAAACAGGCTTTGAGCTAAACCTCGAAACACGACTAAGGTCGATGGCAACTCAGAGTGTAGATCGAGAGTTAACACAAAGAAAATCAAGTTGTCGATCGCTTTTGGGGATGGTTGATGCCTTAGATAATCTAGACGAGCAAGCTAATTCGATCATCGTCGGCAGTAAACCCTAAAACGAGTTAGCCGCTGGCGAGATAGGATTAGAAGGCCGCATCAAGATTAGCTAACACACGATAAACGACGATCACATCGCCAGGGCTTAACGTGCCTAAAGCGACACGCTAGCCCCGACGATGCAGATCGTCGGGCACGAGTTCTTACCTCTGCTCTGCGAAAGCAAGAACTCGTCGGGAGTTAACCTCTTGCGAGGGTTGGCGATGCGCCGAAAGTAGATTGAACTAGTTGTTGTATGATTGATTCGAGAGAGATTCTATGTATAAACTACCGGGATATTTATACCCAAGATTACAACAGGGTCCTTGTAGGACACGATCTTATTTCTAACTTAACAAACAAGTCTTTGCGGCAGACTCTTGCCACAGATCAGAGCTAAACCTACTTGATTTACAACATAGAATTGCCTAAAACCGAGCTTTATCTCTATTTGGCAACTTCCTTGAAGCTTATCTTGAGTCCAGACCAAGCCCACGCTGACTCTGTCAACTTGCAACCCGTATCGGCCGACGACCACATCGAATCCGTATCGGCCGATACGCTCTTCCTAGTAGCGTCTCTCCCAATCCGATACGGTTACCGGGTCCGATACGAGACCTGGTCTGACTCCAACTCAATCCTCCCTCTCTGCTTCGGTTTCCTCTTTCCTCTCTGAACCGATTACCAAAATCCGTTGTTAACAAGTGGCGCCAACTCATCGACCCATCTTCTGATATTAGGAACACGAAGCAACATCAAAAGTTCGAGGTGCAGTTGTCAGGCTGGGAGGATGGAAATTGAAGAGCAGCTAGACTGAATTAGTTTGAATGTTTGAAACCTGGGCGAAACCTGAAGAAAAGGGGAGAAAAGGCAATGGCAATGGAGTTATGAAGATCGGGCAGACTAGATTAAATGCGAAGGGGTATCGATTAAATCTAGCCGTTATTTTTTTGTTGGGAGACCACTGTTGTTGGTCTTTGTCGTGTTTGCTTTTTGGTGTGAGATTCCAAGCACGATGACTGCTTTTGCTTTCGATCTGTAACCTTTATATATTCGAGCCATGTGGCCAAGTAAAGGAAGAAAAACTCAGTAATTTATATTGTTCTTAGGAGTAGACTAAGGTAGAACCCTAGAGCGAGTCTTGTGGTGACCACCTCGAAAAATCCTCTGTTTTGCTCTGTTCTACCGGTGAGATTCTGAGAGCAGATCCATTTCGGTAGGGGAGATAGCTCGATCCTGACAGCAGTGTCGATTACAATATATCACGGTTGGAGAGGACAACTACACAGGCCTTCAAACAATAGTTGGAGAAACTTTGAATGGTGTGATGGCATGTAGGACTCCCAGCATCTCTTAAGAGTCAAGGACAGATGAATAAAACCAGAATCATAGGCTCTTCAGGAGCCTCGTTGATTTCCACTTTTGCATCACCAAATACTGCCTATGTATATACCAAAGAAGCAAATGGATGAATATAACGCTAGCAGAAAACTATAACTATCTATAATCAATAAAAAAGTATATGGGATTACGCAAGTGGTACCTATAGAGCTCTGAGGGCAATACAGCACCTCGTTCATGCGGAAACTCGGATGAATCGAAACTCACGCAGGACAATGGAGGATCCGAGTTTATGTGGATTATATTGTAACCTTACTTCCCCGGTAATAAGTGAAGGAGGACAATGACTACAGGTAACCAATGTGTTGATGACAGCCACCGTTTCGTTTCATCTCGACGAGGTGAGCGGGCTAAGAGGCAGGGGTGAACCAAGTGAAAGAAAGCACCACAAGTGCGGTTGGCTTCTGCACGAGGCACGAGGAGAGAGAGCGAGCAGTGGCAGCATGACCAGTGTCCTGTCTAGGAATGATAGAGGTGGCGTTGAGTCATGAGGAGAGAAAGGGCAAGGATCCTCACCTCTGTTGCTTAGGCCTTGCTAGTGGGAGATGGGGATGGTTGTATGGGCCTATGGGGGTAGGGATGGGCCTTCATCTAAAGATGGTGAGTGGAGATCATTGGGCTCTGGCTTATTGTCTAGAGGAAGAGGAAGAGATAGAACATGTAAACCGTACAGATTCAGTCTAATGGCTGTGGTTTTTTAAGGTGACGTGGCTTAACCACAATCTAGGAAAATGCTATTAACTACACTAAGTGCACTTGTATAGGTTTATTTGGATATGGACTTAAAAAGAATTAACAGTGAACAGTAGTACTATTTCCAGGGCTATTTTGCGTGTATAAGAAATAGTAGCATAGGTTATGAAATGACATGTAAGTTGGAGTAGATAAATCATGTGCCTAAAGTATGTTTCTTTGTATGGCCTGGAATACACATATTCAACTCATTGTTACATCAACTCTTCGTCCATCTTCACAACAAACTACACGCAAGATGCGCTACTGTTATGCTCTGATGTGCTGAGAGTCAGTTGTCACTTGGCAGATATGAATAGCAAATTATCACAAAGGCAACACATCTGAAGCATTCTATAGCACTCATGTTGGGAAGACTTGAAATGAACTTTGATTAGTACATCACTCCTTTGGATACATACAATACTACTTATGCGGTCCAATCACTAAAGCTCGTATCCAACAATTAAATTTACAAGTGAGCTGGTTTCCAAGTACTTCTTTATGTGATTTGGTGGATAGAATGCTACGTAATGATTTACTTATGATTAGGAATTATAGAGAGGACCAGGGAGCACTTGAAGAGAGACTAGGAGATGGACAAGATCATGGACGTTCAAGTCAAGATGGAGGCCCAACTCATATCAAGTTCGAATCCACCTCGGATTCCAGGAGCAGTCCACACTAAAAATGTCATCCAGATTGTATTCGGACTCCATTTTCGACGTTCTACATATGCAAGGAAAGCTAATGATACCATCTTTCGAATGGATCTGGTCCCACGTCAGAATTCCTTTTAAGTCAACAGGAATCGTCTAAACAAGAGGGCATCCAGAATTTGTCCAGGTGCAGCGTCACCGTCGTCTTTGGGCCGTTGGGCCGTGTATCATATCAGAGTCCAATAGAGACACGTCTAGGGGTCCAAGTTCGACCCTATAACTTATATATTCAGTATCCGTTGTTGAGTTAGGGTTGGGTTTTGCTTCGATTATTTCTACCATTGCAGTTGTGTTGTTCATTGGTTTGTGGAACCCCAACTTTGAGTTCTTGATTAATCATTCAAATGCAATTGAGTTGTTGTCTTTTTGTTTCTTTCTTGTGTTCTTCTATTCACATGTAGCGATTAGTCTTCTCGGCGAGGTTAATCAGGTTTCATAATGGTTGATAACTAGAGAAGACGTGGTGCTGCGATTGCAGGGTTCAGATCGTATTGATCGGAAACCAGATCATGTGTATCAAGTTTTCACTAAATCGATAGTTATCTTCACGTGACGGAAGATCGGACACCCCGTTTCCATAAAACTTCTTAAACACCTATTATGCTATGACATGAGTGAATTTAACTGCTGGTCATTGGTGGTGGGATAGCCATATGGATAACGGAAGCATGATAAGTTGGTAATGATAGAGAATCAACGGGGAAAGCATAATAAAAAATTAACAGGTAAAAGCTTGATCAGTATGTTCAAAACTTCCCTGACAGAGAGTACAAACATATAGTTAAGTCTAAAAGATCAGGTACGGAATCTCATGAATCATGAGTAAGAACTGAGAAATAATAGCGTGGATATTGAGGTAGTACTGAAAAACATGTTTACAGCTGCAACAATCAGAGAGAAGAATACATTCTTAATCAAGAGGTTGACTGCTCTATTTCTTAGCTCGATGGCACGAGACATGTTTGCTTTGGTTCAAAATCAAACTAAAATGAAATGTGCATATATATATATATCTATATCTATACTAATTGAACACTTCCTATGAGCTCTTACGTTAATCAGACATATCTAACCGTCACTACTACAAAAAACCTCAGATGGACCGGCCCATAGGTACCAGTTTTAAATAAACCGGCACCTATGTCCCTTTTCCCACCTCCGGCACAATGAAAAAATATAAAACCGGCACCTTTAAATGCTATAGGTATCGGTTCTAGAAAAGAACCGGTACCAATACTATAGGTGCCGGTTTTTTAAAAGAACCGGCACCTATACTTATATTATAAGTGTCGGTATTAGAGAAAAAACCAGTACCAATACTATAGGTACCGGTTTTTTATAAGAACCGACACCTATAAAATAAATATAGGTACCGGTTCTTTTAAAAAACCGACACCTATTAAAAAAACCGGTCAGCGTTCCCCTCCTTCTCCTTATCTTTTCGCCCTCTCCGTCCTTATCTTTCTCACTCCTCTTTGTTCTTTCCACCGTCCTCCTCTCCATCCGCCGTCCCTCCTCCTCCCCTTCTCCTCTCTGTGCAGCGGTGGCGGCCTCCGCCCCACCTCTCCTCCATCTCCTCTCGCCACCACTCCTCCTCCTCCTTTCCTCTTGCGGCGCGTGCCCCTCCACCTTCGCGTCGTGCCGGATCTGGCCGCCTGGAGGTCGGGGCCTCCAGATCCAGCCACCACACGCGGCAGCAGTGCCGCGGGAGTAGCTCCTCCTCCGGCAGCATCTCCAACTGCCGCACACCATGGCTCTCCCGTGTCCGTGGTGGAGGAGGCTCGAGGACGGCGGGCGGTCTCCACAGCGATGAGCGGCGGTCTCTCTCTGACCTCTCTCGCATCCCCGGCCCCCACCTTCTCTCCCTCCTCCTTTGCATCCCCCATCCAGATCTAGCGGCGGCGGCGCTGTCGCCGGTGGCGGCAGCGGTGGAGGCTCGCGGACGGCAGGCGGTCTCCACTGCGATGGCAACCTCCATGGTGGCAAGGTGGCGGGCGGCCTACCCTTTGGTGGGGCT
Source organism: Oryza officinalis (assembly GCA_008326285.1). Classification (NCBI taxonomy): domain Eukaryota; kingdom Viridiplantae; phylum Streptophyta; class Magnoliopsida; order Poales; family Poaceae; genus Oryza; species Oryza officinalis. The sequence goes on from BDMV01000006.1 coordinate 20,997,555, forward strand.
CGGTGGGTGGCGGGCGGCCTCGCCGGTGGCGTAGCGCAGCGGACGACTTCCCAACGACGGCTCGCCGGTCGCTCAGGTCCGTGCGTCCTCATCGGTTTCGTTCTCTTCTTTTCAGATCTATGTGTTTTTCAGTTATAGGATGGTGATCTGTGCATGTTTGATGTCTCTGTGTTGTTGGATGAATGGATGATAGTATGTGGATGTTGATGATTAATGTGTTCTTGGATGTGATGCTCAGGATGCTTTGGGGATGTTGATGTAGTGTTGCACTATTGCTGACGTTGACACTGCAAAATGCTCTGATTCGAAGCCTAATGCCATATCCCCTGAATTTTGAAGAAATCATTCTTTGAAAGAACTGAAGAATTTTACCCATTCTGAATCTGAAGGATTGAAACAGGCAAACATTTGTTGGGGCGTAATAAGTGGTTACCCCTTTTAAGATCAAGATGTATTCTCTAATTTGATGATTTGGGGATGTTAGTGGATGACGGTATGTTGATGGCTCGATCGAGCCATCAAGCTCTTTTTTTTGTTGCGCGTATTCCTCATAGGTGCCGGTTGTTAGTGATGAACCGGCACCTATAATTGCTATAGGTGCCGGTTCTAAAACCGGCACCTATAATCTCACGAATAGGTGCCGACAAATTGGTGCCGGTGCCGACAAATTGGTGCCGATTAAAAAACCGGCACCTACGATCAGTTCCCAACTGGTACCAATGACTATTTTTGTACTAGTGCATTGATTAAGTAGATCATATAATATTAACCATAGATTATTAATGTATAATTAACGTTATGGCCTCACGGGCCTCGCAAAGCCCATTCAATATGTCAGTAATGTACGTACGCATCCAATCTGCCATATGTACGTACTGTTTTTTCTTTTCTTGAAATTTGTTGCCGCAACATGTATTGGTAATAATTTTTCTGGTGCTAACTACCTTGCTTGATTGGATAATTACTTCCAAGAAGATATTATTAAAAACTATAAGTTTTTACTTTCCTATTCACTCTCGTCGCTTTGATCCATTTGAATCCGATATAGTTTATTTTTTTTATGACCGTGTACTTATCCATAAGAATTGAAAACATCTTTCTAATCAAACAAATTTTTCTCACATACTATAAGTATCACATATTATACGTATATAAAGATATAGCCTACATATAAGTGAAATCATATTTATCTCTAGAGCAGTATTAACAAGGTCAAATATTCTTAATTAACTAATCTCATTGGCAGGTACAACAGATTAATCGATCTAAGGCGTGCCGCAAGGCATGGCAACTCTTATGCGAGCAGTTAATATATCTGCACAGAAAGTAACTCTAGATCGTTGCATGCGCTTCTCAAAGATCGAATGTTTATATGCTTTTGTTCTAATTAAGTCAGCCCTGTATTCTGGCCTTGCTCTAATTCGCTTTGGTGGAAACGTTACAAAGCCATACGTGGTGCGGTTACAATAACATACACGAGAACAAAATTTCCATGTTTTTACACACAAGTTCTACTGCATGCATGGGATACACAAGAACACTAAAATCTATTAAATTACTCTCTGTCGGGTTAAGTAGTTTGTTTTATTATGACACGCTGATGATAGTAGTATGCGTGGAGCATGTACGTTCAATTTGTCAACTCTTATTATGGCAATTATTTGTGTCAAATAAAATAAACAATTGAAATTACTGATGATGTTAACTATTACCATCTCACTTTGATGAAAAAAAATTACTTCACTTAAAAATTATGTGGTCAAATTTTGAAATTGAAACTGCCAATGTTAATTATTCCAGGATAGATATCAGTACCTTTGACCTTTCCATCCGGAATAAATAAAACAAAAATGCTATTTGGAAATACTATTGATTACGATTTTAGTTTTAAGTGTTAATAATTCCAAAGTTGGCGATAAATAAATATCAATTAAGTTGTACTACTTTATTTAATTTCAAAATTATTAGTAACTTATATGAACTTAGTCTAAGCCACTGGAAAGCCCAACACTTGATTAAAATTGTAATATTTATAATATTAACAATAATAGCTCGGTAAACTGTAAGAAAAAAATACAATTAATTTATTATAATGACAAAATAAATATTTTTTAGTTTTTACAGTTTTTATGATTTTCAAAACCAAACCGATTACTATTTGATATTTATTAATTACAAATTTTAGAACTAAATCATAAACAGATCTCTTTAAAAATATTTAAATATCAATAACAATAGCCGTGCAACACATAGGCTAACGACTAGTGTATTATAGAAGAAAATGATGGGCTCCAGCAGACAATGCAAAGTGTTGCCTCTCCGCTTGGTGCATTCATGTAACCAAGCGAGAGGCAACAATTTACTCCTAGATTAGGAACATATATCTGATATATCTGAAGGTCATTTTGAATCGTTTGGAAAGTTGGAGCCATACCGATGTTCAAGCACTTGATTTCAGGTAACCAAGGTTTTCCCAACAAGCACAATTACTTTGAATGGAGAATAGTGGAACAAACAAACACATATAACCAGATAGCAGTGAATGACATGAGCATGATTTCACTCTCAAGTATTAATGTGACGTACTAGTTATTACTCAAATATATTTATATCTATAAGTAAAAATTCTCCACATACTGCAACTCCGTATTACTTAGGAAAATGTATTTAACATGCTTTCCTCGATTATCTAATCAGGGTAATGCATGCCCTCAATTGGGTCTAAAGAGACCACTGTACAATTTTGTTTCTCTTTTTTTTCAAAAAATATACATACTCAAGTTCTACGATTTTGTACTAATTAATATGGTGCTATCAACAAATGAAGCATACCGTACAATAAGAAGGGAAACTATTTATCTAGTGTCCATTCGAACGATTTATCGAGCACCTAGCACAATCCTAGGGGGGATTTGGGAATTGGGAGTGGTTCGGAAGGGGAGATGTAAGAGGCGATGGCCGAAGTGACGTGTTCTGGGATGGTGGCGGCGGCGGCGGCAGCGATGAGGCTTGAGTGATGTTTGGTAGAGGGGGAGGTGGCTGTGGGGAGGACGGAGGGGCCGCGGTTGCCAGCTATGGAGAAAGGAGGAGGAGGCAGCGGCGGTGCAGAGGCACGGGCCCTAAAGAAACGGACATGCTTATACGGAGGCGGAGGCGCGATGCGGGGACGAGAAGACGGCGGAAACAATGGTATCTGGGAGGAGGGGACGCACTCACGCAGGTGGTGAGGAAATAAACACATTTTTTTTGTTTAGGGATGTTGAAGGACCTTGTCGTAAAAGAAGTTTCTTGAAAGATAGGAAGTGTTTTAAGCCAATCAAAGAACCGACGGGCTACAATGTATAGACCAAAAATCTAACACTCCATATTTGCTTGATGACGTGTCACTGTAATTTTGCGGCAAGGGTTTCACCTTTCACTTATTTCCACCCTAACCGCACTAGAAGGCAAGAGCTAGACAGGTTATGTAGGGGTACCACAATGTTGCTCTTCATGCTCATTGCAATTTGGTACCTCTGTATTCCATGTTCTAATTAGGGCTTACGAGGCATCGGGAATCGGCTGTGCACATGCAAAATAGGTGGTTATTCATTCTAGCATGGTCTTAGGTTGCGCCTTCGCTCCAGTTTTGCTTCTAAAGCTTGTGATTTTCACGTTGAAGCACGCAGTGGCTCGATGGGTTGCCAACAGCAGCGGGCCCACGATTTGTATATGAGGGTGACCAACTTGGTTAGTAACAAAAGTCATAGAAAAAATAACATAGTTGTACAAGCAAATTTCAAATTTTAAGCCTTCATCCCATGGATAATATATTGATATTCATGGCAACTTACAAAGTAGAGATGATAGTACAATGAAAGGCTAAGATTCATATAATATGCATAAGTGTTGCGCTGTAAAATGAGGTAAGTGGTGCACCGTAAAAGGACTCAGATTATATGCATAAGGGCATCCATCGAGAATTCGAGCCTAGCTTCAATCCACCCGACTACCCTCATATTACTAGCCTCGTCATAGCCTTCACCCCTAATATCTTGCACATTCAACTCATCATCTATGAGGATAGACAAACAAAGTCTTTGTAGCAGTGTCTTTAACAAGTCTTAAGACTAATGTTACTGCCGACCGATGTGGCGGCATGTCATCATGTGCCATCATATATTGTGGTTGTGTACTTTGTTGTCTTCACCGCTACATATCACCTCAACGCTGAGTGTCAATCTGACATCCTTTGCACCCTTTATTGCCTGTGGGCTTAATTTGAATGCAAGTTTTGGCTGCTCTTCTCCCCATCAATTCGCCCTCGCTATGACTATTTACATCGACAAAGTATATATTTGTCTTCTGGTCGAGCTCTTCAATTTATCTCCAAAAGAGAAAAAGATTGGAGATGCTTGTCATTAGGCCTACTAATAGAGTGAAATCCACCCCTCACCCCCCAATCGAAAGCAATCAACCTTGTTCACCCAACCCAAAACTCGAGGATTTGGAGGCCACATCAGTAGTACCGATTTGGGGGCTAGTCCATGGACTCAATCCATGGATTGGTTCTCTTTGTCATCTTGCATCCAATTGAGCCCAAACCATGCATATTTTATTACAGGCCAATCTGTACTGGTCAAAAATGAATATTTGACACCAACCAATATGATCCAAATCAACATCCAACTCATTTAATCCAATCAAACCTGCCGCAGTAACTGGCCTACTTCTGGTATACGCTTTTTTTCTCTAGAAAATTAAGACCGATGTGGGCATTATTTGGTTTTCACTACATGGTCTCAGCCATAAGCCATTGAGATTACTCATGAAAATGCTTATAAATAGGACTTGGAGTGCACAGACATCCAATCAATCGAGATACATGTTTCAGGCCGGTTCACATATATATACAACAAGCTAGCTAGTGTGAGCCCGTTGCAACCTACATTCATAATGCACATAATACATGTAGTGCACGCGCGCGGATCGCACTAACATTCAAGCGAATGCTAGGAACACTGTCTAGTATCTAGGCTCAAAAGGCATCAGGAATCGTTGATGCAGACAAGTAGATCGGTGATGGTAGCGGGTGTTAGGAAAATAGATGCAAAAGAGACACAAATTTTTACATGGAAAATCCCCTCCAATGCGGAGAGGAAAAAAACCACGGGAGACAAAAGATATCAACTATGACGATTCAGGGTTACCTATACAATGGTGGCCCATATATATAGGCATATATTAAACTAGTCCTTAGGATTAATAATATATTTGAGTCATTATCCAACAAACCTTCCCTTGACTCAATAACCCTATAAATATGTTGTAGAAGAAAATGTCTCCAAAACCCCGAAGGGCTGCTAAGTACCACGAATACCTACTAAATCCAGGCAATGCTTGAATTTAGTATTTGAATGTGACTTTGTAAGCATATTTGCAGGATTGTCATCAGTGTGTATCTTCTCCACAATAACTTTTCCTTGAGCAACAATATCATGAATAAAATGGTGCTTGATATCAATATGCTTGGTCTTGGCATGAAACATATTATTTTTGATCAAACAAATAGCACTCTGGTTATCACAATAAACAGTATTAACATCCTACTGAATACCAAGTTCAAAAACGAGACCTCGTAACCAAATAGCTTCCTTGACACCTTCAGTAGTTGACATATATTATGTTTCTGTGATGGAAAGAGTAGTAACAGACTGAAGTGAAGCTTTCCAATTGACAGCTAAACCACATAAAGAGAAGACATATCCCGAAATACACCCCCTTTTATCAAGATCTCTCAGCATAATCAGAATCAACAAACCCAATAACATTATCTGTCTTCACCTTATTTTTATCAAAACATCAAGCCAAAATTAGAAGTACCTTTCAAATAATGAAAAATCCACTTATCAGCATTCCAATGTTCTTTGTCAGGATTATGCATAAATCTGCTAACTACACTAACTGCATGAGCTAAATCTGGGCGAGTGCAAATCATAGCATACATAAGATTGCCAACAACACTAGCATAAGGAACACGTGACATGTAATCTTTGTGATCTTATTAGTAGGACACTGACTTGAAGATAATTTAAAGTGTGAAGCAAAAGGTGTAGAAACAGGCTTGCAATTACCAAGATTATATTTGTTAACTATGTTCTCAATGTAACTTTTCTGAGATAGAAATAATTTACCAGCCTTACGGTCACGTTGAATTTTCATGCCAAGGATTTTCTTTGCAAAACCAAGATCTTTCATTTCAAATTCATGACTAAGTTGAGCCTTCAACTGATCAATCAGTACCTTGTCATAAGAAGCAATGAGCATATCATCAACATAAAGCAGCAAATAAATGAAAGATCCATTGGGAAACTTGTTGAAATAAATACAATTGTCATAATTGCTACGTGAATATTGTTGTGCAATCATAAAAGAATCAAACCTTTATACCACTGCTTAGGAGCTTGTTTAAGACCATAAAGAGATTTCTTCAAATGACAAACTAAATATTTTTTTCCTAGAACAACAAAATCATCAGGTTATGACATAAAAATCTCCTCTTCTAAATCTCCATGTAAGAAAGTAGTTTTAACATCAAGTTGCTCTAATTCCAAGTCAAACAAAGCAACAAAAGCAAGCATCTCCCGAATGGAAGAGTGTCGTACAACAGGAAAAAACTTCATTGAAGTCAATACATTCCCTTCGGTCAAAACCTTTATCCACTAAACGGACTTTCCATCTTGCAGGTTCAACTCCAGAAATACCTTCCTTCTTCTTATAAATCCATTTACACTTTAATTGTTTTTTATCTGTTGGAAGCTTTGCCAAATCCCATGTATGATTTTTATGAAGGCTCTTAACTTCTTCATTCATAGGAGTTAACCACTTAGAAGAATTTTCACATGAGATAGCTTTAGAATAAGAAGAAGGTTTAACAATATCATTAACATCTTATGCGACAAGAAGATCATAACAAGCCATATCATCAGTGTCACGATATCTAGCAGGCAATTGAATATTCTTTCTTCTATTTCTATCTCGAGCAACGCAATGATCATTATTATCTGAAGATGATAAATCAGAAACTTGTTGTGTAGTAGGAATAACTATAGGAGGAGTAACTATAGAATCATCATCAACAGTCGGTAAAACTACATCAAATTCCGCATTCCTTGTAACAGCTTCATGAGTTTCAGATTCATTTATGGGTGAATTATCACTACTCGATGAGAGAAAAAAAATTTCATTAAAAGTGACATCACGACTAATGATCAATTTGGGAGCATCAGAACACCATAAACAATATCCTTTGACACCAAAACCATAAGCAACAAATATGCATTTTCTTGTTCTAGGCTCTAATTTCCTAGTGTTAACATGAGTATAAGCAGGACAACCAAAAATTCTCAAATTGGAATAATCAATTGGTTTACCTGACCAAACCACTTCTGGAATCTAAAAATCTATGGCAGAATTTGGAGAGCGATTCATCAAATAAGAAGCGGTAGAAATCGTCTCAGCCCACAACACACGCTTGTTCCATAGGCATGCATTTGAAAGCATGCAATGGGTTCTTTTTAGAAGAGTGCGATTCATATGCTCTGCCACAGCATTTTGCTAAGAAGTTTCTGGAATAGTCAAATGTCTTGCAATACCATAATTAGCACAAAAATTATCAAACTCACCACTACAAAATTCCAATCCATTATCAGTTCTAAGTTTCTTTATTTTTCTACCAGTTTGATTTTCCTCCAAAACTTTCCATTTCTGAAACACTGAAAGAGCTTCATCTTTATGTTTCATGAAATAAACCCAAACTTTGCAAGAAAAATCATCGACGAATGTTATAAAGTACTCAAATCCACCAAGAGAACGGAACTTAGACTTAACCCAAAGATCAGAATGAATGTAACAAAAAATTCCTTCAGTTTGATGAGTTGCAATACTAAAATTGACCCTCTTTTGTTTGCCAAAACACGATGTTCACAGAAATCAAGTTTGCCAATATTATCTAAATGTCCTTTCTTGCAAAGGAGATGCATACCTTTCTCACTCATATGACCCAAGCGCATATGCCAAAGCTTGGTAGTGTGAGGATCTGATGCAATTGTGGAAAAAGCTGCAACACCTATAACTGTAGATCGTTACAAGTAATAAAGACCATTGATTCTATGGCATTTTAACACAACAAGATTGCCTTTTGGAAATTTAAGAACACCATTGTCACCAACATATTTATATCCCAAGGATTCAAGAGTGCCCAAAGAAATAAGATTTCTTTTCATTCTAGGAACATGGCGAACATTTGCAAGGGTCCCAACAATGCTATCATGTGTTTTAATTTGAACAGTACCAATTCCAGAAATTTCAAGTGGAGACCTATCACCAATCACAACTTCACCAGTATCAACAGAATCATAAGTAGAGAACCACTCTTTATATTGACATATATGAAAAGTGCAAGCCGAATCAATAATCCAAGTAGTTCGATTCTCAATCCTAGCAGTGCTGACTAAAACCTTTCCATCATAATCATTAGCAATAAAACTAGCATCAGCAAGTTTTTCATTTTGAGTTTTAGATCTTTCTTCCTTCCTTTTCAATTTATAACACTGAGAAATATCATAATTATCTTTCTTACAACAACGGCAAAAGAGTCTGGATTTACTGTCTCTTGATTTAGATCTGGATTTTAATCTAGAAGAATCATCCCTTTGGGAAGATCTACTTCTAACAATTAACCCCTCAGCTTTAACTTCAGAACAAAAATTAGTATCAAATTTTTCCTTAGACAATAAATTTGATTTAACAACCTCAAAACATCATCATTAATTTTCACATCTAACTTCTCCAAATCAATAATGAATGAATTAAACTCATTAAGATGAGACTGAATAGATTTACCTTCTGCCATGTGAACTGTGTATAAGCGTTCTTTGAGGCCCAATTTGTTGGCCAGACTTTTCTTCATGTATAGCGTCTCCAATTTCTTCCACAATGAAGACGCAGATGTCTCATTAAGGACTTAACGCAGAACATCTGTAGACAAACTGAGTTGTATGGTAGATAACGCCTTTTGATCCAAATCCTCTCATTTATCATAGTTCATATCCGCTGGTTTAGCACCCAATGCCTTCTGAACACCAACTTATGTAAAAACAGCTTTCATATAAATCTGTCATATGCAAAAACTGATCTTGCCATAAAACTTCTCAATGTCAAATTTAGTAGATGACATGTTGGTGAGAAAACTGCAGATCAAAAAAATATATAACAGATTAAAAAAGGAGAGGAGTTTCCTGGTATGAAGGCTGTGTGTATGTAGCAAAAAAACCAACGTGAATCTGGGTTCTCGTGGACAAACAGAAGCTATGCAGGGCAAGATTCCTGGTACGCTGACTTGGGTGCGCCTAGCAATTTCCACCAAAAAAAAACCTGGACAGACAGACAGGAATGGCAGGCTGCTACTTGCGCGTCGCTTTTTTCGTTCTAATTGCTTGTGAGATGATGGAAGGCGACGAATAGGACGATAGGATTCAATCGATGCGCACCCGCTGCCGATTAGGACGAACGCGTCAGCGGTCGAAGTGAGATCGGATCCTTCGCTTTGATATTACTTGTTAGAAAAATAGATATTAAAGACACATAAATTTTTATGTGAAAAAACCCTACGAAAGAGGCACAAATTTTTATGTGAAAAAATCCTTTCAATGTAGAGAGAAAAAAAACCATGGGAGACAAAAAAAAATCTAATAGCATGACGGTTCAGAATTACATATACCATGATGACCCATATATATAGGCACATATTAAACTAGTCTCTACTAATAATATATTTGAGTCATTATCTAATAGCGGGTACGTGCAATGACCATTGGGTGCACACGCCGTATGCTCGGGTGTGCAGTGGATGACACATAGATGTTCACTGGCAGCTATACTGTGAGTACTAGCATCACAGACCTGGATGTTTACAGTAGACATATGGCTCACGGTTGTCTCGTTCCTGGCTGCGCGCATTCTAACCCGCCCTTAGCACAACTTTTTTTGCATGACGAGGTACATTTGTGATGTGACCATGACTATCGTTGATACAAGCATTGCTTACATCATAAAACAATTGAAAGACATCGAAATTGACCCGCAAAAGTTCTGAAATCCAATTTGGCTACCTGCTATAGTGCTAACTTTAAACAGCCACCCAATATGCGTACGAGCTCTATTTTGGGCCCATCAATACTTGATGAAAATCTCTCGGAGTCCTCTTTCCAACGGATCCAGCCTCATCTGTAAATTCCATCTTAGTCAGCCATAATCTCAAAAACAAGGTGCTGCGTCACCTATAATGGGTCTATAGGCTTGTAATTTTATCTGGGAACTCAGTCCAAGTGAGACCCATATAGGGTACGCCCCAACCTGGTGGAGCAAGATCCTAGGGACCCCTTGGTTATCCTTCCACCTCCTTAAATAGTCAGGTACCATTTTAGAGTTTCTTGGGTTTCGTTAGATTAATATTTTAGCCATTTCTATTTTACCTTGTAATTACGTTTGTCGACTAGACCACCTAATTACTTATCTTCGGAACCCAACTTATCATGAGCTATAATTTCTATTTGTAATTCAAATTGCTTTTATCTTCTTCTTGTTTATTTCTGTGATTTACTTGTAGGAATAAGATTGATCTGCACCAACAAGATCAACAACCCACGGAAAGGTGTATCCATCGCTAAGGTGAAACACAACAATGTCTTGTACGGTTGTATTCGGATTGTCAACGTCTTATAAATCGTAGTTATCTCAACTCACCGAAAGATCGGACCAATCAAAACTGTGAGTATATTGAGTGGAGTTCAGGGTTTATCAACTGGTGCCGGTTTCATCATGTCCTTGATGAACTCGGGTCACCTGTATGTAAGTGAAAAATCAACCCTCGAATTTATGTCATTCAAAACTTGTGGGGTACTCTGTTCGAGTGATGACGTTCAGAAAAGAGCATAATTCGATCGAATTAATTGACACGGAGGAATCATTAATGTACTCAGAGCCATGCTATAGCCCTGTTCAACAATTAAATGTTACGTATTTCCAACAATTTTTTTGTTCCCAAGGGGATCAAGCTAGTTTCCAACTTTTATTCCCAAGCGGATAAGGTTCTTGGTACTCCCTCCATCCCAAAATATAAGGCATAACGACTACTAACCCAAAGACCAAGAAATAATTATTATCACCTGTTCGTTTATATCGCCCTTAATAAATACAATGCATACCCTAATATGATTAAAGATCTTAAGGATGGCAGATTTAAGAAAAAGGTATTTAGGGGAGGGGAATATGGTAATTAATTAATTGCACGCATGTACCCTTTATATTATGAGATATAAAAATTGGGATGGACGGGGTATAATTGAATGATGATCACAGATGTACGTATACATCCAAATATATCCAAGTAAATACACATGCACCACAATTTAATTAATTTTACCGATAATCATATCATATAGGAGTATATGCATGTACTTAGATGTATATAAGCCAATAAATTGGGAATGATACTTCAAAGTGAACACGGAAAAACCACCAGTTATACTGGCTAGGAAGATGGAAAATAATCATATATATGAGATCTGGTCTTATGCACTTGGGATAGCTAGCAAGCAAGTTACGTTTGTGAATGTAGATGCAAATTTATAATCTGTATTAGAACTACGAGTAGTACTAGAGATGAAGTATTGGAGGGCATCAGGACCATTAATTGGACGTGCCAAACAGTTTGATTTGTTCATGTGCACAGCGACCTTCAGGTGCGATGCCTTGACACGGCCATGGCAAGGTTCGTCATCCCTGTATGCTTTTTGGATGAAATCCATGTTTGGATATAAAGCATTAACTGATGGGTTCCATTTGCTAAACAACGGGTACTGATGTTCTTTCTATCTAAAGAAAATGCTTTTGAATTTCTGTGTTTTTTTATGATTACTGTGGAATGTGTGCTCCAGTAATCTCTTTGTAGTCTAAGGCGACCAAGTGGACTAGGATTCATCATGCAGATCATAACAATGTTCAGTGTCCGCTCACAATGTTCAATGTTCATCGTGCGAAAATTTTGAACCGAAATTACAAACCCTGATTGAGACAGAAACGCCATCTCTTGAGCCGATGGTGGTGTCCTTGACGTCCCTGGGCTGCATGTGAGTACACGAATTCAGATTCAAGACGTGCACGTGAAAATTAATTGTGGAATCGAAAGGTTCCAGCCCCGATTAACACAGCACGCAGTTCGTGCCATCGTTTCAGTTGGGCCATAAATGAGGTAGTTATTCATCGCTTGGTTGAGGACCATATATATGTTTGGGATGAACCAAATAAAGAGCAAGGTCAGTCATGCATGCGCACTTGCTTGCTGCTGATCAACCTCTGCAAAATACTCGTAGTCTCATTTTCGTAGTGTGTTCTATAACAACCATCCATCTATCTAGGTTTGGGAGACACTGGGAATCGTTGATGCACGCAACGGCGCTAGCATGTCAGTGGGTAGTGACTGCCTGCAGATGTTGCTAGAGTGTGCCCTCCGACCAGTGGAGCCATCATAGGCACTCCAAATAGGGGTGGGCAAAAATTAGCCGAGCACCGAACACCGAACCGAACCGTCCTAAACCAAACCGATCTAGCGGTTTCTTTTGGCTTACAGTTTGCCTATCGGTTTCAGTTTTTCTCTGCTTTGGCGTCCGGTTCTTTCTTCGGTGTTGTTCGGTTGAAAACCGAGTAGGCCGGAAAACAGAAGCAAGCCCACCACAGGCCGTGCCAACGCTAGCCTACTAGTCTAATTCCCCTATTTCTCAGTTTCTCATTGGCCGAGCAACGTATGAAGTGGCGAAGCAGGCACACGGATGGTGGCTTGAGGCAGGCTTGCTGTGCAGGAGAAAAGCCAGCGCTTCGCCTGATCTCAGCGGGCGGCAAACATCGCGTCGACAAGGGAGCTCGACCGTTGCGTCACTTCCTCGGTAAAACCAAAAACCAAATAAAACCGAACTAATTTTCTTTGGTTTTTTCTTCTTGGTTAATTATTTTCCATAACGTGTTTCGCTTTGTATTTTAGGAAAACCGGATTCAAGAGAACCCAAAAAAATCGATCTGGCTAAATCGAGCAAACCAAACGTCCACCCCTAATTCCAAAGCTGGTCGACGTGAGAAGCTGAATTCGGAGTTTTAGAGATGACACGAGTTCAGATGCCATGCCATTAAAAGAACGATTAGCCAAGAAATCCAGGCATCTAACTTGTGATTAATCATGTAATGCCGAGCTTGCCCACATAATTATAGTGCGTGTTATGTAGATAATTATAAGCACCGGTTTTTGCCAAATAGAAGATAAGTGTACATAGGTGCCAGTTTCTGTAATTGACACCACACAAGTGGCACTGATAAGCCACGCTTTGGTGCCATTTTCAGAATCAGCACCTATGGGTCCTACGGCGAGAAAAATTGAGCCAATATTTCGACCACTACATCCCTTGAGATCCACATCCAAGACGAATCAAGAACATCCATTGCATTTCACAGAATCCATTACATTTCACAGAAAAACAAATCAAGAACATTCATCACATATTCACATATAAGGCCCTGCATATGCTACGTAGCACAGAACAATTCATGTTTGGATCCAACATAAACTCACAGGCCCAGGACATGAACTCCCGCATAATTCCCCTTCCCCAACAAATGAGAAATCCCATTGCAAAAATGCAAAAGGGAGCACTAGGAGACGAAGTAGTAGCTGGATGAGGGCGAGCAGTCGAGGTCCTTGGCATCGTCACCGGCAAATACCCACATTAGGGGAGGCCTAGTTGAAGTAGGAGTCCTCTCGCATGAGGCCCTCAAAGCCCTTAACCGTTGAGCCATCGCTGTCATCGCAGTCATCAACTGAGGTCAAGGGTGGCTGGATTCATCTGCCTTGACCTCCATGATGGTGGATCTGCCGACCTAGCCATCAGGGCAAAGGGGATGCATCGCCCACCTTTCGGTATGATGGAGGAGATGGCGCGGGGGCCAGATCTGGTGGCCACCGAGCTTGGGCTCGCCAATGAATCTGGTAGAGTGAGCCGAGGCTATAGCCAGCAATGGCGATAGGAGGAGGACCTGATGGTGCCGTGTTGTTGCCGATGATTGGTGGCCGTGGCAGTGGAGTCACCGCCGAGGAGAGAAAGGCTACCACAGCCGCATCACCCGTCGGCTTAACGAGGTGATGAGAGAGCGGATGGAGAGAGAGATAGGAGGAGTAGATAAGGCCAAGTACATGACATAGAAAATGGAGCAAGAGGCTGTGTTTGGCTCAGTTCCATCCTAAAGTGATGTTTTTTTTAAAAAAAATATCACTTTTATCCCATACAAAAGTACCGGTTTTTAAACCTATGAGATGTTATAGGTGCCAGTCTTTTATTTTAGATAGATCCATGTGAGGAGAAAATGTCTCATGGATGTCAGTTTTACTTATAAGGGTGTCCCCCACTAGGGGTTTTGTAGTAGTATTCATACGCTCAAAACCGACACCGATAACACCATTCATGCCCCTTCCTAGCTGCTTCTGCGTGTCATCACTGCCGGTTCCAAAATTAGTATTGATGACCCATATGTGCTGCTGCAATGATTGGTTTATGAACAAAGCTATGCTTTTTGCTTAGTAAGAGAAAAAAGATTAAACAGTACAGCTGGCTCAATAATGTTCATTAGGACTTTCGTGTCAAGCTATCTCTCTGCTCTTAGCTACCCCAACTACCTGATGTAGCTTGTAAACATATTGCATTTATAAAGGCACATAGGGAAAGACATGTGATTGATGAAGATGGGTATTAGATTATCGGGAATGAAAATAAACACAGTAAGGCTAGCTAAACTACGCATGCATCAGTTGACGCTTGGCATTAACATGCAAGCCAAAGTCATTGTTCATCTAGCTAGTTAGGCTTCGGAGGAATCAGGAATCAACAAGGCTTGGAAATACTACACCGTCGAGGATAGTGCCTATGCTCGACCACCATCGGTTGATAGTGCGAATGATCAATCATCAACGGACCTGGAACCAACACTGGAATGGCCTTTAAAAGGTTGTGGATGACTATGCATTCTCACTTCCAAATGAGCGCGGAAGCTTCGCGTGCCCGCGTGCATGGTCAAACACTTACGGTTTGTTTCAATGCAT
The DNA here is from genome assembly GCA_008326285.1 of Oryza officinalis. Lineage (NCBI taxonomy): Eukaryota > Viridiplantae > Streptophyta > Magnoliopsida > Poales > Poaceae > Oryza > Oryza officinalis. The sequence continues at coordinate 21,012,736 of BDMV01000006.1, forward strand.
CACCAACACTAGCCTCCATAAAACAGTTCAAAGCATGGACGATCATATTTAGATGATCTGATACCGATCTTTGGATACATGAGTTCAGACCCTTCAACCGACTGTTATATAGATCAGTACCATGTCGTAGATATATATCCTCCAATTATATTTTGAGTCGTTACGGAGAATGAGCACCAAAATTTTGTGTGCCCTCTGTCTGCCGCAGTGGCGCCATGAGGATGCATTTGGCCACGAGGAAATTAATGTATGCCCTAAATGACACATCCACCTTTGATTAATCACCTACTGCTGAGCCTGGGTGCATATTATGGTACTATGTTCAGCTGGGTGTAATCACTAGACCAGTCAAATACGAAAATAAAACTGTGTGGCTGTCAATGCATGAAGGGACAAGCATGCTAAAATGTGATAGTTAATGAATCGGGTTACTACTTCTTTATAAAATAAGAGGTCAGATGCTAAAGAAGGCTGAATCTCTACTAAAAAATCATTTTCATAGGCTTTTTCATAGGCGGGTGACCAACCGTTTGCGTAGATCAGTTTTTGCAAGCGGCTAGTAGTACCGGTCACCTGTGAAAAAGCTTCTTCACAAGTGGTCCGGAGTATTTAGAGTCACATGTGAAAATCGATTTCATTGTTGGCATATATAAAATTTTGCTGTCTGTGATAATATCTGAACCAATAATATTTTTCCGGTCAAAAGTTTTTACGTCCAATTTTTAATTAATAATACAAGACATCAATCTGCACATTGGATGTGTTGAGAACATTGCTAGCTCGGATATGACCATGGCTACCTTATATATTTAGAAATCAAAGGTGCATACTTTCTATGTAAGATTTACATATTATATATTTGAACAAATGTTGTTGTACTATGAGTTTTGTGTGTTCTCGTTTGTAGAGATACTTACTTGGGTGAAGGAAAAGAGACCGGGCACAAAAAATGCATGGATGATCAAAGAAGTTGATTAGGGACTAAACTATGATATTCCCCAACTCCACTTCTATCTCACCACATCACTTTCGGCCCACAGAAGCAATAGATAAAGTTCTACACATTTTGGATTCGGATTCGGGTCTTCTGACAACATAAACTTCAAACGGACCTAACCACTGATCTAGAAGGAATCTCGGGGCCCATGAGTGCTTGTTGGAAAGTTTATGGAGTCTACTTTCAGATGGTTTTGGTCTCACGTCAAAATTCCTACCAAGTTGTCAGGAGTCTGCAAAACAAGCCACGTATCTCATCTCATCCGAGTTTGATTTGGGCTTTTGGCCTTGTAATTGGGTCGTGGGCTAAGTCCAAGGGGTGGACGCTCTAAGGCTAACCCTACAATGTCCCTAATCATATTTATTCAGTAGTCATCATAGTTTAGAGTGGGGTTTTGTTTTGCCATTGCAGTCTCACCACTAGTTCAGTTTGTGGAACCCCAAATTTAAGTGCTTAATTATTCAATTGAGTTGTAATCTCCCTTGTTCTTGCTTCTGTTCTTCGACTCGCATGTAGGGATTAGCCTTCTTGACGAGGTCAACTGGGCAGCGCACGGTTGATAACTAGAGGAGACGTGGTGCTGTGATTGTAGAGTTCGGATCGTGTTGATCGAAAGCCAGATCTTGTGTGTCAAGTTTCCACCAAATCGAGAGTTATCAATACCTATCGGAAGATCGGGACCCTAGTTCCTCATCAGTTGGTATCAGAGCCCCAGGTTGTCCGTTAGGTAATCAATCTACCCATAACCAGAAAATTACCCCAAAAAAATATTTACCTTTACATATTACATTGTTCTATTAGTTTTTGCTTTGTTGAATTTAAGATTGCATTGTCGTGTTGAGTGCTGGTTTAGCTTTAGATTCAATTTTTAGTCTTGAGTATTTCATATGTCCATCACTGTGGGTCTAGTTACTTCCATCTGTTTGGATCCAGTTTTGCATCTCGTCCGTTATTGCCGGGACCTTTAAAAATCAAATCCTATCATCTCAAGGTTTTCATTTTTTTTGTTTCCACAAGATTGTGTTGGTTAGATCAGAAGTTACATAGCTTCCTAGGGTTCCGCTGTGCTCTTGCAGGCTTTTGGCATGTTTCTGTCGTGAAGATAGGTGTATGTTGGTTGCGGATATACATAGATTGGTTTCCTTTGTCCAATTTTTCACTTGAGCCTTCCCCACCTGCCAAGGCCGAGTCCGGTTCACCTCCACCACATGGCCGACTCCTAGCTCCACCACACGGCAAGTTTCTTTCCTGCCTCCTCCTTGGTCATCAGATTGTTAGGCATTTTCGTGGTTGCAGATTTGAGATATTTTGGTGAAAACGGAACCTACATAATATAAGCATTCCATTTTTCAGAAGATTCAATTTTTATCTACATTTTTGCATTTGAGTCCTTGTAATATTCATATTTACATTTGAGTCCTTGGTTGAGGTCATTGATCGGTTCCTGTTAAAAAAATAAAAAAACAAAAGACAAAAATATGCAAAAAAAAAAAGCCGCACCAATAAAAAAGGAAAGAAAGAAAACAGCGAAAAGAAAGAAAAGAAAAAAAAGGAAAAGAGAAAATTTAGTGATTCCTTTGAGTTTGTGTTCAGAGTACAGAGTTATGCATTGATTTATATCTAGTCCTTAGTGCTGTCGGGTGCTTGCTTGTGCTAGTGTTTAGTCTAGGCTACGCAAGTACATTGACACTTTGAACTATTATTCAACTTTGCATTTTTTGATTAGCACAATTGTGTTCCTTTGCTACCATATGCTGTGCCTCCTAAGCTCTACATACATACTTCTGATTAGTACAGTTTCGACCCTTGCAATCATCAGATCACACCCTCAAGGTATCACGAATCAGCCACCGGTTGTACTATCCTTAGCATTGTTGGTAAGATACTTGTAAGAGATTGGTAAGATGCTTCCATTTGCTAGCCTTCACTCTAATCCTTGTTTTGTAGTTAATAGGGATAATACTCTTTTGTTGTTTTCTGTTTTCTACTAACAATAGTAGGTTACACCACTCGTGGGCATGGGAAAAGAAGTTGGATGGGAGACAAACCATAGTTGCTACATCACCTTCCACAAGTGCAGATAATGTAAGTCCTTTGGTGCAACGAGTGCTAAGTTCTCAAATGGAGCAAGCAGAGCAAAAGTAGTGCTATAACTTTTTTCAAAGAAGGGTTGTGGTTAAGGATAAAACATGTTGTGTTATAATCGATAGTGGGAGTTGGAGCAATCTTGTGAGTTCAGATTTGGTTGAGAACCTTGCGTTGCCTACACAACAGCATACTCATCCATATTACATCAAATGGTTCAACTTTTGCGATAAGTTCAAGGTAAGTAGAATTGTGAGAATACAATTTTTGATTGGAAGTTACCATGATACTGGAAATTTTGATCTTGTGCCTATGCAAGCATATTCTTTGTTGTTTGGTCAACAATGGATGTATGATAACAATATTTTGCATAATGGTATTGCTGATACATACTCATTTAGATATAATGGTCAAAAAAATGAAATTGGTACCAATGAGTCTTGCTGAAATTTTCAAAGATGATCTTGAGAGGATAGAGAGTAAAGTCAATGAGATTTTCAGAAATATCTGCATTGGTATTACTAATCCAATGCCTTCAACTAAACCTGAGTTATTACAAACACATTGTTGTACCTCTTGCTTTGGGTACTAATATTTTACAGGTATCTGAGAATAACCAAGGTGATGAGGGAGAGAAGAAAGGTAGAGAGAAAGAAGAACTACCCATTGCTCCATGCATGTTGCAAGAAAGTTTAATTGAGAAAGCACCCACAATTTCTAAAAATGAGAATAAAGGTAATGATAATGGTGCTACATTTACTCAAGGTATGAACAGTTATGATGTGCTAAATATGTTCACTACTTATGCTACACTAGATCAACCCATACTGAAAACAATTATTGATATACCTTTGTCACAAAATAATTTGCTTGTTGTTTCTGGTAATAAAGAAGAGTTGTGCGATGCTTCATTTATATCCATGTCACAACTAGTGAATGAACATGTTAGTTCCATAATTGAACCACCATGTGTTGAGGTTAAACATGTTATTCACATTGTAGCGAGAATGAAGAGTTTAGATTGTTATCTTCTTTAAATACTTGGGGCTATATTCAATTTGATGATCTTTGTCCATTGAATTGTCTAGAGAAGAAATTATTTGTTAGACATGAATTGCCATCTCCTTCTCATGTATTTTTCATGTTATTGGCACTTATGATAATAAAGGGGAATATAATGTGCATAGACTATATATTTGTTTGAATTTGAACATATCTCCTTTTCATGATGAGATCTATTGTCAAGGGGAACACATGCGTATAAGTAATTCTCTATCTAGTTGCTCTAGTTGTTTAAATGGGTTACAGGTTGGTTTGAAAGAAGGGGAGTGTTGTGGTTTTTCGAGTGTCAAAATTTCAGAATCCAACCATGTGGTCATCAAATAGTCTACCTCATCTTATGTTGTGATAAATAAAGATAAGTTTGATAGGCCCCATGATAAGGTGAAACCGATGACAGTTTCCAATCAAGAAGGGGAGGATGATTACGACATTACTAGCTTGGATATGACCATGGTTGCCTTATAAATTTATAAACTAAAGGTACATACTTTCTATGTGAGATTTATATGTTATATATTTAAACAAATGTTGCTGCACTATGAGTTTTGTGTGTTCTCATTTGCACAGGTACATGCTTGTGTGAAGGAAAAGAGACCAAGCACAAGAAATGCATGGATAATGAAAGAAGATGATTGGGGACCAAACTATGAACTTTCCTAAGTCCACTTCTACCTCACCATGTCACTTTCGGCCCACAAAAGGCAACAGATGAAGTTCTGCATGTTTTGGATTCAAATTCGGGTCTCCTGACAACATCAACTTCAAATGGACCTAGCTGCTGATCTAGGATTAATCTCGGGGCCTATGAATACTTGTTGGAAAGCTTATAGAGTCTACTTTCAGATGGTTTTTGTCCCATGACAAAATTTCTAATAAGCTGTCGGGAATCTGCAAAACAAGTCAAGTATCTTATCCATTACGAGTCTGATTTGAGCTTTTGACCTTGTAATTGTGTCGTGGGTTAAGTTCAAAGGGTGGATGCCCTAGGGCTAACCCTAGGATGTCCCTAATCATATTTATTCAGTAGCCGTGATAGTACAGAGTGAGGTTTTGCTTAGACTATTTTTGCCATTGCAGTTTCGGTGCTAGTTCGGTTTGTGGAACCCCAAATTTAAGTGCTTAATCATTCATATGCATTTGAGTTGCAATCTACCTTGTTCTTGCTTGTGTTCTTTGATTCCCATGTAGAGATTAGCCTTCTCGGCGAGGTCAACTGGGCAGCGCATGGTTAATAACCAGAGAAAACGTGGTGCTGGGATTGTAAGGTTTGGATCATGTTGATGGGAAACCGGATCGTGTTTGTCAAGTTTCCACCAAATCGAGGGTTATCAATACCTATCGGAAGATTGGGAACCTAGTTCCTCATCAAGATGGGTTATTATTATGTTTGAAATTTAATTTTTTTGTTATATGCTGATATTTCAATTTTGATTTTTCATAATTTATTTTGGAATTAACCACTACCGATTTAATTTGTTGTTGTGTAACCCAACAAACACAGGCTATATGCATGTTTTCATATTATTGGACAACAAGAGGGTAAACTCGATTGACAAAACTGAAACAATTTCTTGAATAAAACCTATAGACTTATACAAAACAGGCACTTGGGATCCAAACGTGCTTTGAGGAATTGAAACCACTTGGGGTTTACCTGGATATTGAAAAGTGGTGGTTTATTATGATGATTATGAGAAAAACAAAAGGGATGAAATACAAATATGCAGTCAATGATTTTAAAGAAGTGAACTCAAAATCATAAGAAAATAATAAGAACAAACACTAACAGCATATAAACAGGGACAGAGAAGGTTGTGATGGTTCGATTTCTACAAACTTTGAAGATAGAAGGAATGGCACATTACGGCCATGGCGGGCTATAATGAGATGCTATCTCCGTATAAAAAAAGTGTACTTTTAGCTTTAAACCTAAGATACTCTTTTAGGGCAAAGTAGTATACTAGATACCAATAGTCCCCTATGTGCCTGCATATAATCGGTACTTATTACAGCAAAGTCAAGGTCATAATAGATTATTTAGAACAAAAGTCGTGAACTGTTATTCTTACTTTGTGTGCATGCATATTTTCAGTGTTTTTTTATCAGAAATTAAATATAAGACCGAAGCATCCTTAATTACCTTACTTTAGTAGCTACTCACGATCACCGCAACTAACTTGTTAGCAGATGTCCATAAATACATCTAGAGGTCATGTGCATAGCAGAGAGGCAGTGAACAAAGATTTATGAATGTCTGAGGTTCATGTAGGCAGTAAGGCCGCCGGGTTTTGTGGTGGATTGCTTGCTGCTACACAAGTTAGCTAGTGATGGGTGTACACTGTAGCAAGCTACTCATCATAATTCAAGCATGGTTGACACTTACATGTAAGCTCATATATGTGGGCTCTATCTACTTAGGTTTAGAAGGCACCGGGATTCAATAATGCGCCCAATTAATTCAGTGAATGTAGCACCCACAAGCAACCACTGCAGTGTGTCTCCACTACACTAGCGGCCAATGGCAGCTAGACGTCGGTTGTTTCGTCTCTACGCACTATGCTGACGGCTGGGCACCAATGACGGTCCGGCAGAGCAGGAGATGGAGATGGAGGATAGATTGATGATAATTGCCATACTTTGCTTGGGCGAGTGCATGCGAAGCATCAAAGCTGTTTTTTTCTGGGACAATTTAGGCCCAACACCAGCGGGCCGTCTGGTTTCATCTTGTATTCATTTGTGCATAAAACCAGGCCCAAAATTAGCATATACAGATTGGGTGTTCTCAGGGGCCTATTATTTTCTATATATTAATTTAAACTAATATAGTTTATCCTCCATGTTAAAAGGGACAGAGGCAATCAGTAATTAGCTACACATACATACTACATCAACAATACTTGGCCCCACCTTATTCTCTCACAAAGCTTCTTGCCTGTGTTTCAGTTCGCGCTTTTCTTCTCTCCCCTCTTCTCTTTCTTTCAACTCAGCACAAATCTGAGGTAACCACTACTATATAATCAATTCACATCATCTTATTATACCTGCTTTAGCTTCTCTCCCTAGCCTCACTGAAAACTCATTAAAAAAGCACCTGCATGTGCATATGTTTGTGGGAACTATGGCTCTGTTTGGGGGAGCTGGAGATTCCGAGAAGCTGAGATTCTGATAAGCTAGCTGGAGATTCTAAGAAGCTAAGGGGGCCCTGTTTTGGAGAGCTTCTTTTGGTTTGCTGGCTGGTGAGCTGAGAGACTGAATTGTCTGAAATACCGTTGAAATATCCCTGAGGTAAATGGTGCTTCTGATCTTTTGTTAATTATTTGTTGGATAGATTACACCCTTCCATATATAATTTTTGTACAAATACTTTTGTAAAGATTCATTTTTCATAATGATAGGTAAAAAATGTGTTCTTTTTTTATGGCAATGAGAAAGGTTAAATTAATTATCGTACAAAGCCATACATGTCATTTGCCACTGCAATGTATTTGTCACGCACATACAAAAGATTACTTTGCATTAATATGTGTTCATCAAGAACATATCAGTACACAACATGAATCACATTAATATTTCTATCTACCATGTCCTCTATTTGCCATCAAGGAGTTTGCTATAAAATCCCGGAAGACACACATATCACCATCATCGGATGTTGAGCCAACACAACCTCCTTCTTCTTCTTCTTCAGGTCAATTGATTGATGGCATATAGTCCTCGTCATTATCACATCTCGCAAAAAGAACGTCAGCTAAAGCACTATCTTAAATGAAATTGTGAAGTGTTGTGCAAGCAATTATGATCAATTTTTGCTTCTCAACAGGGTAGCTAGGCATGTGCAACAGAATTCTCCATTTCATCTTCAACATGCCAAATGCAGTTCAAACATATTTCGAAGGGATGAATGGGCATGGTTGAATACTTCCTTTTGACCTCTTGCACGCCTGCCTAGTCGAAATTCCTGTAGGTGGTACTTTTCTCCTTTATATGGAACGATATAGAATATGCCTGCAAATTTTGTAGAAAAAAGTTAGTCCATAAATAGCAATAAGCAGAACATTGCACGTAACAAATTATACATTACCATCATGGGGATGTTGAAAATAATCAGAGTATCGAGGCAATGAATCATTGAATATGCGTGAGTCATGCGCTGAACCAGGCCATCCAGCTACACCAAAAGTGAACCTCATGTCAAAGTCACAGATTGCCATGACATTCTGGGTAGGATATGCATGATCGACCAATGTGAGCAATTCGTTGCTTTGTACGCACAACCATAGGTATATGTGTACCATCTATTGCACCAATACAATTGTTGAAATGAGGATGAAAGCGAGAATCTTGAAGCCTTGGGTGCAATGTGGATGACTCTTTTGGTTTTATGTTGTGCTCTGCTAGTGCATTGATAACTAACATGACCTTTGCGAATTTTCTATTAAGTGTTTCAGTTGACTGCTCGAAATGGTTCTCGGCTTGCCTAAAGGACTGAGGTCCACCACACATCCACAAGAACATTGCTAAAGCTTCAACAAAATTCATATCTCTGGCAGACTCGAGACAATAACTTTCAACCAATGTATCATGTAGCTTATGAAAAATAAGAGGAGTCATCCAAAACATATGGTAGCAACCCTTTGTAGTACTCAAGTTGTTGATAACTCACTAATAACTTGATTCCAGTAGAGGTGGTCTCCTCTTTTTGTCTAGGTATATTTCACCATAGTCCAAAGAAACAAGGGCAATAGTTGTTGCAGTCTGGAGGATTAATTTTCACCCTTTAAATTAATTGATGCACCATCACTCTCACATGAGGTACCATCAGTATCACTTGAACAATCATTCTCACTTGCAGATAGGCTCTCACTTGATGAGCTCATCTACAGAAAGAAAACATTGGTAATAGTCACACGTAGTACGAAATTTATAAACGTATCAGTAATACAACTTGTGTTAGAATAAGGTCTGAAATTAAATAAACATATTCGTGGGTACAACATACCATTCAGACATACAACAAAGTTCAAATAATAACTAACAATACATGGTGAATAAAAATAAATAATGTATTAGGATACAACACACTCATACAACTAGTTCTTCTTCCTGTCCTCCTACATCCTCCTCAACCAAGACATCCTTGCTTCATTGGTCTCGAAGGAACAAAACGCTGCTCGGTATTGTTGCTTGATAAACAACTTGGTTGCAATGTAGTGTATATCACTTCCTTCTGCAGCTCCACATCTAACAGTTAGATGTATGTGCTCTATGATCTCATCATCAACTTTACTAGTCTGTCGTGATGTCACATTGTTGCTACTTTCAAGGTTTTCAGTTTTGTCAACTAGTCGTCTCACTTCCTTGACCATAGGATTTCTTCTATTCTTCTTAGGACTAGGCGCAATAGTAGCAGCCATTCACTTCGTGCCAATAGGCTCTTCAAGAACAGCGAAAACATCATCATTGTCATCAACATCACGGACATTAGCTGCAGCTATATCTTTACCACTATCTTTAGAGACACCGGGAATAACCGAAGAGACACCGGAGACATGAATATTCTAAAACATAATGTCCAGCTCATTAAGGTTCTCAATAGGTGAGTAGCAAAATTTACCGTATTCTTTGTTAGCCTGAAAAAGAAGGAAGTTCATGAAAATAATTAACAAACTTGTATGTGAAAATGCAAATAATTAACAAAATGTTACTGTACTTCTATTTTTTGTTTCCACCAATCATCATCCGCCACTATTAATCCCTCCATAACATCAAAGCCAAGACCAGTTGTTGCATGCTTGAGCTCTTTCCATAAGCTATTGTGTCTTCAAAGTATCCCAATGGTTTTTTAATTTTGAACGGTCATATTGACGCTCAGTCTTTGCAAAGAATTTTTCTTCCATGTTTTTGTAGCCAAGGGGACTCAAGGAAGATGGTCTATTTCCTGCTCAGTGTTCACCTAGACGCTAGATGCTAGACAGACGGCGACTCCCGGTCTAGAGTCTAGCCAGTCTAGATGGTCTAGATGATACACCGAACATTATACTACCGGCATATTTTTTTTGCCATCATATATGTAAATACACTCAACAAGTCAAAAGTTCTAGAGAACATTTGAGAGCAACAAAAGATGGTATTTAAGGTTTACCTTATTTTGCAAGAATGAATCTTCAAATAGCTTCAAATTTAAACCTTCCATTATTCTCAAACTCATACTAACATTTTAAATTGTGTTCCTGAAACAATAAAATGTCACATGTTACTAACTTTGTATTTATACCTGTAGTTGTAGTCTTGTCTTGTACAGCGGTACAACCACAACTATAATATTTGGCACCACAAACAGATGGTGCTACCATACTCCATACTTACAAAATAAACCACCAACAACTTATAACAGAATAAGACATAGTTCTCATGACCAGACAATAGATAGTGACATAGAGAAATAACACATAATTCTAACAAGTCCAAAAGACCCGAATTAATAAAACACACAATGGAGTAAGCTGCAAGCTAAATGGTTCGAAAGCACAATGATAAATATGTAGACAGATCACAGAATATTGGTGATAGGAGTAGTAAATATAACGATCAAATGCAGCTAATCATCATTGTCCTTCTCCCCCTCTTCCCCATATTCCATCATTGGCACCACATCCTCTTGGTCCGATTCGAACTCAATTTCGTCCTCATTGATTGGTGCATCTTCAGTCTCGGAGTGAAAATCTTCTTCATCAATATCTCTTGCTTGAGCCAATCTTGAACTCCTACACAGCTTTGTGACCTCACCAGCCCCACACGCCTCTTCAATTACCTTCCATGTCAATCCGGTAACAGGCTCACCATCCAACTCCTCTCCTCCGCCATCAATCATCCACCCTTGAGCATAAGTTGAATCTGTTACAAGAAGGGGATCCACTTTGTTGTTTTTCTTTGCCTTCTCCTTTTTGTTTTGCATTTTGGCATTGTACTGAACAAACACAAGTTGGTTCAAGCGCTCACAAGTTAGCTTATTTCTTTTCTTAGTATGAATCTACAAAGTGTAAACATATCATGTCAAATTTAGCTATATATTTCAAATAAACATGGAGAATCACTAAGAGACAAAGTTGGGATGCTCACTCCTTCAAAACAACTCCAATGTCTTTAACAACCGGAAGAACTAGCAGTCAAAAAGAGAATCCTTATGGCCATTCTTTGCAAAGTTGGAACTTGTGTTCCATAGTTGCCCCACCATTTGGCTACATACAAACAAGAGATATGCAAAATTAGCTCTAAAGGAAAAAACATATCTGAAATATACATAAAAAAATAATTAAGGCATTAGTAGCCGCCTACCTAGGCTAAAATCATAATCACTGCAGCCATTTTTGGCTACAAGTTTTCCAAAATGACCTGCTTGATCTTTAAACCTGTTCAGCTCCTCATTGATCACAACATTTCGCTTGTCATAATCGCCATGGTAAATTGTTTCAACAGCAGTCATTAATCCATCCATGACTTGCTGATCTGTGAAGATTGATGGATCATTGTAGCTATAATACAGATTCAAGAAATATGCAGCCAAGTGTAAAGGACTGTACAGCCTATTCTTCATTTTCTCATCAATGATATCTATGATTGTTTTGTATAAAGCCCCATTCTTGTCAACATTCCTAACACCAAATTTGATTTCTTTCTTTGCCTTTTGAATGTCTACATAAAGAAAGGCCATTGATGGATTGATATCACCATCAACCATCCGAAGTACTTTGATCAATGGCTCGAACACCCTCAAGCAAAGACCAACCCCAGCCCAAAATGTAGGTCTTGTTAGTGTACCGGTGGTTTCAACAACTTTTCTGTTCTTCCTCATGTGGCTCAAAATGCAAAATTTTTCTCATTCTTCACATTGAGACATTGCCCTTAATTGGTCCTTCTTCTCATACAAGCTTTACAATGGGAGAAAATAGGAAGCAAATATAGTGACGCCAGGCCGGACAATATCTCTTTTTTTTGTAAATTTCCTCATCAAAGCCAATATTTCATGGTGTGAGTAGATAAAGACTGTCACTGCCTTCGCATTTTCAATGGTGTTCTTGAACCTTTTCAGCTTTCCAATTCCTTCCAGCATCAAATTAAGTGTGTGAGTTGCACATGAGCTCCAAAATATGTTGGGTCTCTTCACATACAAGTTCTTTGCTGACATATTGTTTGAAGCATTATCTGTGACTACTTGCACTACATTTTGTGCACCTACACGCTCAATACAGCTATCAACATACTAAAAAAATCAGCTATCCTGTGTGTGACTCATCTGAGGTGTCGAAACTAGAATTTGACAATAAAAAAAGGGGATAGCGCACAAGATCGAAAGTGAATGGATTATGAGACAAAGGTTTAGATAGGTTCAGGACTTCTAGAAAGAAGTAATACCCTACTCCTGTTTCGAGGATTATATCCGCCGAGTGTTGTATTGATCTGATGATCGGGTTAAAATTATCGAAGTGGTTATGCTCCCAAGGGGAGTCCCGTCCTGCTTATATAGCTCAAGAGGATAGGATTATAAGATAGAGACTCAACTAGATATGGTATGAGTCTCCTAAACTTCTCTACAATATTATCAACTCAGGACTATAGGTCGTTCCTTAATTTTCAAGAAAACGTAATACACAAGCCCTAAGCTATTACATATTCATTATACGCCATCTATCTCCTATAATCAGTTAGATAGTCTAGCCGTGTGGGTTTATGGTACCCATAATCTTCACAGTAGCCCTTGAGACCTTCATAGTTGAAGAAAAATTCCATCTCGATACAAATTACTCCATAGCCGAGTGTTTTAATCATCTCTCCTATAGTTTCTCGAGTGCTATCAACAGTCCCGAAGGCTTTGAAGGACCGAAAAAATCACAATAAAAAATATACCTAGGTGCATCAAGTAGATGCACCTAATTAGGTGTATCCCCCGACTGTGTGTTTAGTTGAACAAACTAAGCATATAGTTAAGAACTCAATAATCCAACCATCCGAGTGGTTTTATAAGTATATATAAATAACATGCTCAGCCTAAGCTAAAAGCACTTTGAGAAAATCGCATAGCAAATAACTTTGATAACAAAGCCTGTTGCGTAGCGAATATAAGGCACTGGCTTCATAACATGCGCATATTGCCAAAGCAAATATGCCTCGGTCCCTATAAGACACACAATTTCACCATCCTTAAAATATATGGCACTTGTGGCATAAAATCCGAGTTAATAAAACTCATAAATAGATTTACCAACTGCCTGTAAAATGACCAAAGTATAATTAGCTTAAGTCATAATATTGGTCCTTATCAAAGAATGCACACTTATGTGGTCGAGAAGCAATGATATAATATAAAATCAATTGCTTTGTAAAAATCCAAATAGTGTCTTTAACTTATAAAAAAGTTAAGAGAGCAGCTATATATAAAGCTTCACTATTTGCCACCTTTTAAATCTCATCGTACCAACTCCTAAAAAGTCCTTGGTAACGCCGAAGTCCTTGTAGATATCTTGCCGACTGAATAAGAGCAGCTTTGCGAGCCTCTTCCAGTCGATTTAGATCTTCAACACAATCTTGGTTGCAACGCTCCTCATCAAAATTACGAGCCCAAAGAGATTCAAACTCCATCTCACTCGGCAACATAGCCTCAACCGCATAAACCAAAAAGAAAGGTGACTGAGTCGTAGCCCGACTAGGTGTGGTCTTGCACCCATCATCCAGCATAGGGGCGGCATGTATCAAAAACATGGGCTTTGATACATTTTAGAACCATACCGTTAGCACACTCAACTTGTCCATTACTTTTAGGATGTGCAACTGATGCATAACATATATTGATCCCAAAATCTTCGCAAAAATTCTTAAAAACTCCACCTATGAACAGAGTGCCATTATCAGTAATAATCCTATTCGGAACATCAAATCGATGCACAATGTTGATGAAGAAGTCACAAGCTTTATCAGTCATAATTATAGCAACCGGTTTAGCCTCAATCCGCTTGGAATACTTGTCGATAGCAACAAAAAGATACATGAAGCCTCATCGAGCCTTCTTAAAATGCCCACCATATCCAACCCCCAAACAGCAAAAGACCATGAAAGTGAAATAGTATGTAACACTTGGGCTGGAACATGGATTTGAGGAGCAAAAAATTGACAACCTTCACAAGTCCGAACAACTTTATCTCATCAGTAACAGCCGTGAGCTAGAAAAATCCATGTCAATAAGCTTTTCCCACCAAAGTTTGCGCCGTAGCATGACTGCCACATATTCCCGACTGGATATCCTGTAACAACTGCCAGCCCTCCTTAGGAGAAACACATTTTAACAAAACACCAGACAGGCTCCTCTTATATTACTTGGAATCAACCATCGCATAACTTTGGCTACGTCGTTGAACTCATTCAGCTTCGTCACGATCTTGAGCCAACTCTTGCTGAGTTAGAAACTTAATGAAAGGCATCCTCCAGTCGGTATCAAGCATAGACACTTGTTTTGCGCTATCATCGTCAATAGTTTCTTTCTAAGCAATAGTCGGCTCATGAAGGTGTTCAACAAAAACAACTATCAGGGTTGCCTCCCTTCTGGATGCAAAATTAACCAACTGATCGTTAGCTTCATTATTATGCCTCAAAACATGAGATAACTCCAAACCACCAAATTTATCCTCTAGCTTGCGAACTTCCTGGGGATAAGCACCCATGTTGTCATTCAAACAAGACCAATCTTTCATCACTTGATTGACCACCAATTGAGAATCTCCTCATATAATCATATGTCGTATTCCCAATGACACAGCAAGACGTAACCCATGAAGTAAGGTTTCGTACTCAGCTACATTGTGTGATGCTGGAAAATGAATTTGAAGAATATATCGCAACCTTTTTCCAGTTCAGGAAATTAAAACCACTCTAGCCCCTGTGCCAGTAACTCTCTTAGACCCATCAAAATACATGGTCCAATATTCCAATCTTTCCGCAGGCACATCTCCCTGGCTCTCGGTCCACTCGGCAACAAAATCATTGACGTGTGAGCTTTGAACGTAATATCCAATGATATCAACTCCAATGCTCACTTCGCAATACGTCCCGTGGCCTCGCGATTATGAAGGACATCGTCGAGTGCAAAAGATGTGACCACCGTAACCGAGTAACTTTGAAAATAATTAGCCAATTTCCGAACGGTAATTAAAACTCCATATAATAATTTTTGTACCTAGAGATTGCATGTCTTAGATCCAGCCAACACCTCACTGACGAAATAGATAGGCCTCTAAAATTTTTGGACTCGACCAAAACCGTACTAACCACCTGAAAAGTCGCCGACTCATAAAGTAATAAAGGCTATTCAGGATGCGGTGAGGCTAGTACAGGTGGAGTTGTGAGAAAATCCTTGAAGTCTTCGAAAGCTTTCTGGGCTTCAGGTGTAACACCCTGAAAATTCGACCAACGAAAATGAAACCCTAAAACGCGTAATTTCAAAAACTTTTGATTGCTCTGCTATATGGATCTTTATTTGCAGAGTTAAATTAAACATTTTATAGCGGGAATAAATTAGGTATAAACCCTAAAAAGGAAATTGGCTAAATAAATAATTAAGAAAATAAATTGAAATAAGTTTGAGGCAAAACTGGTAAAAACTAAAATATTCTACATGGATGTCTTAAGCAGGTTTTCTATTTATTTTGGATCGGGATAGATTCATACCAATAAATAGGAAATAATAAATATATATATACGATCTTTAAGTATTAGAATTATTAAATCGGGAATTAAATAAATATTGAAAATTTAAACATTTTTGAAGTTGGGCTAATTCATATTTGAATGCGAAATATTGTCCTTCAAATATTTAGTTGGAGTTATCAATTTACATAGCGATTTTATCTATTTTTTTAACTAGAAAACACTAAAACAAAAAAATATATATATCGTTGGCGGCACTGCTCATTGCACGCCAGGCGTTCGACGAGGGTCTAGCCTGGCTGAACGCCCGGCCGCCGTTGCCGCCGCGCCGAGCCCCGAGCCGCCTCGAGCCCCGCACGCTGCCGCGCCGCGCGCCGTCGCCATCCATCGCTCGTCGCGTCGTCGCGCTGTCATCATCACCTTGAGCCCCGCGCCGCACCATCTCATCGCCGCCCGCGTGCCGCGCGCGTCACCGTCACCGTCGCACGCGTCACCGTCACCGTCGCATCGACGCCGCGCGCAGTCGCCATCGCCTCGCCGCCGCCGGTAAGCCCCCCTCTCCTCCTTCCGCCATGGCGCCGCCGCCTGCGCAGAGAAGAAAATAAGAGAAGAAAAGGGAAAGGGAGGCAGAGAGGAGAGAAGAGAGGAAAAGAGAGAGGGAGAGAAAAGAAAGGGAGAGAGAGGCACACAAGCCCGCTAGATTTGCGATTTTCCATTTAAACCATACTATTTGTAAAAAAAATTCAGAGAGAATTTTTTTTTACAAATAGTATGGTTTAAATGGAAAATCGCAAATCTAGCGGGCTTGTGTAGAAAATCGCAAATCTAGCGGCCCAGTCGGCCAACCGCGTGACGACAGGACCCAATCGAACGGCGGAAAGATAATAGGCCGGACCGATCGACCACCCGCGGTTTGACTGGGCCCTGTCGACATGCCGCGTGACGACAGGCCGGCCCAGTCGAATTCCGGGTGTTCGACAGGCCGGCCCGCCGGACCAGTCGAACGCCGGCCGTTCGACAGGCCGGGCCGGTGCCGGCCCTTATTATTTGTTAAGTGTAGTTTTTTTTTGTTAATACAAATTATTTTTTAAAAGTTGTTTTTAACTTTTTATTAATTAATTAATGACATATAATTTATAATTGATTACTTATAATTTGTAAGTTGTTTTCATAATTAAGTTTGTAAGTAGTTTTTGTAAATATAATTTTGTTATAATTGATTAATACCCATTTTGAATTGAATGTTTGGAGAAACACATTGGATTTTTAATTTATTAATTTTAGATATATCTATTTATAATTTAGTAATGTACAGAAATTTTTTTTTAATTGGGTAAGAATTGTTTTTAAGTTGTTAGTTAAGAATTAATGAGAGAACTGTTTATAATTGATTAATTGTAATTTATAAGTTGTTAATATAATTATAATTTATTATAACTGACATACACATTTGTAACTGCATATTTGGATAAACATATCGGAGTTATAATTTAATAATTTTAGATATATTCATTTGTAATTTATTAATTTACAGAACCTTATTTTGTTTATCGGTTATTTTGGGAAATTCCAAAAATCACTTTCGGATAGGGCCAAAAATTTGCAGAAATGAAAATTGGTTCTGTCTATTTTCGAAAATTCCGAAAATCGTTTTCAGAGAACTCAAAAAATTTTGAATTCACAGAACATGTTTTTAGAAACGGAGAAGAAACTTTTTTTAAGAATTGATGTTGAGCACATCCATGACCATATCGAAACAAGGAGAAGTTGTAGTACAATTTAAACATGATACACCTGGTTCCATTGTGGTTACATAGATAAGGTTAGATTAGAACTAGAAGGAAGGTAGTGCAAGAGTTGAACACGACGACGATACAACTACCAACTCGTGCATACTACTGAGTGCAACGAGGCCACTTTCTCTTCCTCTGCGCATCGGGATTCTCCTCCATTGCTGCCTTCGCTCGCCGCGCACGCTCAAGCTTCCGCTCCTGCTCCTCCTTGTACGCAGCAACACGCCTCCTTTCCGCCTCAGCCTTGTGCTCTTTTTCTGCGGCCTCCTCCTTGCGTCTCTACTCTATCTTCTCCTTGCGCTCTGCATCCCATTGCCGCATGTACTCCAACCGCTCCTTGTTTTGTGGCTTGATGTCGGTGTCAATCCACTGCTCAAAATCACATAGCGGTGGAGGGGTCTGCCACAAATGCAATGTTTACTAATCAAATAAGTTGTTCAACACTACTTAATACACCAAATAATTATTACAAAACATCAGTTCCTCACCATTAAGTTAATGCGGCGTATCTCAGGTGTTGGCTCAAACTCAAAATTGGCACACATCCAGTATCTCTACATGTACGTCTCCTCTTCATCGGACTTGGCTACCTTGCAAGGATCACCGCACCAGCACATGGGCATTGGAACACCGCTAGGCAAAGGCAATGGGTTGAAGGCATTTCCAGTCTTCGGGCGAGAACTACAAGTCAATAATAAATGAAGCACCCTAACCTGTTAATCTAGGATTCCTCATTTCATGCACAATGAATAACACATAATATCACAGAAACGATTTATGTTACCTTGAGTTGGTAGCTTTTCCACGCCTTGGCATCCTACAGTTTTAAAAAACAACTATCAAATATTGTAAACACCCTTAATACTTCTCATTGTACGGTCAAATATAGTAGTACTACAAACCAAACGTGTGCATAACAAATCTAGCCTAAAATTATTCACACTTCTAAGTGCTACATATGTACTCACAAATTTCAACATATCTACTCACAGTGCTACAAATCTACTCGCAAAAAATCTAGGCTCCGCATCTAAGTGCTACAGATCTACTCAGAAATTTGAAATACATGGTAATTACACTAGTATGCGACACAAAATATAACCATACGTCGGGATATTGTACTAACGTGCGATCGAATAAGCACAGCAACAACGCTTCGCGGCTCTTGTCCTTCTTCCTCACCTCTCTATTTTTTTTCCTTCAATTGTGACCGGTTGAAATGAGCACTTCCTCGGGCCATTGGATGAAGAGCGCGTATTCGGACCTATGTAATATATAGTGGAGGAAGGAGGCACATATCCATCTAACGTGAGTTCACTAGTAGCGTGGATTTGACAACACGTTCACGCGGCAGCGCAAATTGAATGATTGTGTCGAACAAAGCATCGGCAAAAGCTGAGTCCGGACGCCTTCACGCGCCGAAAGATGATAGCGACGTATCGTAAACGTCTGTCACGGGCCAAAAACTGGTAGGGACCAATCGTAGCCCTCTGTTACGCGCCGAAAGTTTTTCGTCGTTTCGTTGAGTAGATGTAGCGAATGACATGGAATATTTTCGTAACATATGAGTGCGGCAACCAAATAGAGTTACGTACGAAGAGGTAACTCAAAGTTACTAACTGTAAATATTACAAACATGTAGCACTTGTAGCCTACTGGCGAGGCTACAAGTCAAGAATGCCCCCCTCTCGCACGCTTGCTAGGCCCTCCCTTCTTACGTTGTCTGACCTGCTCCGTGGGATAGGTCAAATGATCAGGTGGGTGCCTATGTCGTGCCGTCTGCTGTGGAGTGGCATCCTCTGGCTGCACGAACTCCTCTTGCTGCGTAGGCTGCGTGACCGGAGGAGCACCGTACCAGTAGTCTACGCCAG
This sequence comes from Oryza officinalis, assembly GCA_008326285.1. Classification (NCBI taxonomy): domain Eukaryota; kingdom Viridiplantae; phylum Streptophyta; class Magnoliopsida; order Poales; family Poaceae; genus Oryza; species Oryza officinalis. The sequence goes on from BDMV01000006.1 coordinate 21,032,238, forward strand.
CTTGCGCATCGGGTGCATTCGGCGCAAAGAAATCGTGCACGAACTGTGTTCGAGGAGAGACAGCAGGAACTGCAGAATGCCCCTGGGAAAACCCGTAGTCGTGACCTGTTGCAAATTAGAGACGATGGCACACTACAATAGTTAGTAAGTACGCATGAGAATTAAGCGAACGACGATGGTTGCCTTGGTTGTAAACAATACTTACTTGCGTGCTGTGTGTAACCTGCCTCCGGGGCGCGCGGAGTACAGTAGAGTCCCTAACTGGGTGTGGGCACCAGGTTGTGACTTGTCGGCAGGTAGGGAAAGTCTGGTGGCTCAGAAGCTGGATGCGTATCGTACACCTGCTGTGGCTGTTCACGTTGCGGAGGTTACGAAATGGTATAAAACGAAGGTTGAGTACGATATGAACTGTATGTTAAGCAAGGCAAACCTGCTGTACCGGAGGCCACGGTGGTGGCATACTCGATACCGGAACCCAAAGTCAGACGATCTCCCTGGGCAAAAGGGGACCGGTGTCTCCTGAAGCGAAGGCCGAGCGTGCGATGGACTGGCGTCGTCGTACTGGCGACGTGAAGTAGAGGAGCGGAACTGGTCCACACTAGAGCGTCGTGGTAGTGGTGGCGATCCTGCCCGCCTGGTGGGCTGCACAACATCAGCCGCGCTTCGACAGGAGACACGACGAAGGAGCGCCGCAGCCCGTGAACGAAAACTGCGAAGGACGGACGTCACGTCGTCCTGCCTGACGTGCTGAGGCCTCGTCTCCATTCTCTGTAGCAACGTGTTGGACTCAGTGTGAACCTGTTCCACAAACTCGGCCTATCGAACGAATTGGGAAGGGCGTTAGAACAATTGAACGTATTCCACATTTAATGATAATCAACGAAAGCACCGTCATACCATTGAGTTGAACGCAGCTCGAGGCTGTGGGGCAAACGTGTCCGTGATCGACGCCTGGTGAGGGACAGAAGTTTCCCCTTGTGGCGGGAAACACCTCCAGCGCGTAACACTGTGGTACCAACGAAGGTACTGTCCGTACGAAGCTCCGTCGTCCGGAGGTGTTTGGAGAATCAAGTGCTCAGCCGCATGTTCCCACTCCGCAACCGTTGGCGCGATCGTCTGAACAATGGTCGCCTCGTGGGATAGACCGAGTCCCTTCCGGGTGTACCTGCGTAGGGCGTAGTGAGCACGTAAGAAACATTTAAAATGGGATAAAACACACTACGTGAAATTAACATTGTCGGACGTGTACTTACTTGTGGAGGGTAACAGCTAATGAGCGTCCATCTCTCGGAGGGAAGTCCTGGTACATGCCGAGCTGTTTACGTACCCTCTGCATGTGGTACGGCTCGACGTGCACGTCCAGCACGAGGTGACAAGTGGTCCTCCAAAGCTCTACGTCGCGCGTGCAGAGGTGCGCCAGACCATGCGGTGCCCGCTCGACGACATCGTGATGCGTGTACGGGGTCCAGCGTACACGGTCGGGCGTAAGCTGATCGAAGTCCGCCACGAACTGTGCGTACACGCGACGTGTCGTTCCGCTCACCCACCTCAGCTGCAAATGCAAGAAAAATATGATTAGTTCCCGTAACTCTAGATCATGCGCAGAAAAAGAGGGTGCTATGAAAAATGCCTTGCAAAGTACAATTTACCTCGCGGTGTGTCCACAGCGATCCCATGGTTGGACGATCGTCGATGTCTTCAAGTCCAGACTTGTACATCTCATCGACGCCGTAGCTTGCGTACGACTCTAGCTGTGGCCTCCCAATGTCAAAGCGCTCATGCGCCCATAACATTAGAAGCAGAGGGCATCCTGTCAGAGAACTTCCCCTGTTGTTCCTGTTGCAAGCATCGCAGAGACCGGCGTATGTCGACGCAAGAACTGCCGACCCCCAACTGTACTCCGGAATGTCCTCAACAGGTAGCTCGGCGATCTGCTCCGCGTAGTGGATGAAGTGCTTGTCCACGGAGTCAGCGTGAGTTCCCGTGAACATCACCCACCCAAACAGCCACAGTAGATACGCGACTAAGTGTCGGCGCACTACCCAGTCCTCCTGGTCCTCTGGGAACTCCTCCTGGTGGAACTGGTGCAACCAACTCCTCGTGGGCCCATGCCCATCTGTGAGATCAAGCAGCGGAGCAGCCACCACTCCACCAAAACTGGCCAACAGATCATCCGCCCATCCAGCGTGAACCTGTGTCGGGCCAACTGCTGCACCCACTATTGGTAGACCCAACAAAAAAGACATATCCTGTAGAGTGGGTACCATCTCTCCAACTGTTAGGTGAAAGGTGTGTGTCTCGGGCCTCCATCTATCCACCAAAGCACTCAGCAAGGCCGCATCCATGTTGATACGGGGTGACCTTCCACGTGAAGGCTCAACCAAGCGTGCGAAGGTCAACAACCCAGCGGCTCTCAACCTGTTACATGTCATAAATAAATAATCAGCAATGCGAGAAAATTTAAATGACAGCTCTCGGTGACAAATGGTTTTTCACATGCCTTGGAACCCAACGAGGATCTATACGCCAGTACTGATCCGGTCCCCGCATTCTCAGCACGTTGCAGAACGTCCCCTGACTAAGCCGTCTCGATCGGTGATGTTTATCGATCACCTCGTCGATCAGCGATACATCATCCCTGGCAGCCATACCTACAAAATGCATGATTATCAGTGACGTGAGCATCAAAAATAAATTAATAAATGACAAAATTATGCAAAGCGAAATTTCAGAAATATAAGTCAAATACTGATAAAATGAAGTGAACACAATGCGGTGCTGGTAAATATAAATATTACAAGACGAATAACTATGGATTCCTTCTCAAAGTCGACCTCCGCCCTGGAACACGCCGAATATCGCCACCTTCTGGATCTTTGCCTACATTGTACATGTTGCAATCTTTACGGCTATGGTCTCCACCGCATACAATGCAAGCCTTTGGACGCCGTGAACGGGTGTTCGTTTCAGCTTCATCCATGTGGTTCTTGATTCGACGGGTCTTGCGACGCCCCTTCGTTGCAACTAGCAAATTTGAATCAGGTACCCAGTTGGCTTCCCCTGGGGGTGGGCGAATAAACTCACATACCGCACGCCAACCACGCAATTCACTGCGCCAGGTTGCCTCCCATGCTTCCTTAGTAAAGTAAGGCGAGACGAATATGTTTGCATCGACACCACCTTTTGCGGATGCGGCAAGAACATGAGAGCATGGCAGATGTCGAAGGAAAGGCTTGTTGCAGTTGCACTTGCAAGCATGATAGTCTGGCCACAACGTGCACTCCAATGTGATGTCCGTTCTCCCAATACCGACACCACTCTTGTCACGCAGACGTACCTCAAAAAGCAACTCCCTATTCCCAGCAGGCCAGACCCTGTGCATTCCCCCCTTCTTGCTTTTCTCCTCCATGTATTGTGTGATAGCGGGGCTATACCTTACATTAGGATTGGCAAGGTTAAGACTAGCCATGGCGTATCTTTTATGAAGATACTTCTGTGTACCCCTTGTGATGCCCTCCAGGATAGCAACAAGTGGTAAAGAACGTGTACTTTTCATCACCCAGTTGTACACTTCTGCAAGATTTGTTGTCATCACACCATACCGTGAACCATTGGTATCATACAACAAGGACCACTTTTCCCTTGGCTCATGCTCTATCCAGTCAGTGAAGCACTTCGTACCCCTCCCTCGCTTCCTACATCGAGTAACAGATGGTGGTTCGTTTGGAACGGGTTCCAGGCCTTCCGGCTCCTCTTGTCGGGCAAGAACGGGTTTTTTTCGAACTTCTTGCATGTGAGTAGTGGTCAGGCGATCCAGCTGTTCCCATATGGCGTCGAACTTTCTTTGTTGGTTCTGCTTGCACAGTTTTTTGAACAGGTCCATTAACCTCTTAGTCCTAAATTGTCTGTAAAAATTTGCCCCGAGATGTCGCATGCACCATCTGCTATGCAAATCTGGCCAGGAAACCTCGTCTGTTACATCTTCCTTTAGCTGCTGCACCGTTGATAGAATGCCAGCATGGCGGTCATGCAGAACACACACATTTAGTCTGTTTTGAACAACACCCCTTTTAATGTGACGCAGGAACCATAGCCAACTCGATGTGTTCTCGCTTTCAACAAAAGCAAAGGCAACGGGAACGACATGGCTATCAGCGTCGACTCCGATTGCGGTTAAAATTGTTCCCCTATACTTGCCTGTCATAAAAGTACCATCAACACACAACAACGGAATGCAATTTCGGAAGGCCTCTATCATGCACCCAAATGACCAAAATGCACGACGAAGGACGTTTTTCCCATTGTCAGCAACCTCATCGAGAATAGCCATATGTGTGCCCGGGTTTCTGGCTTGCAACACCTCCAAAAGTGGGGGAAGGTTGTGGTATGAGTCTTCGTAACTTCCAAATCTCATCTCCAGTGCTTTCTGCTTACCCCTCCAAGCCATGTCGTACGATATCTCATACCCGTACTCTTTCTCCACGTCATGCATTATTGTGAACGGCGACAATGAGGTTTTAACAACCTTCGAGTACACCATTTGTGCCACGAATGCAGCCGTCATGTTCCTATGTACCAAAGGGGTATTGTCCAACAAACAGGTATGCTCCTCAACCCTTGGAGCTACCCATAAGTTGTCATGTTGTGGCTTGTAACCATGCACTCCTCCTCTACTGCTTCCTCTTCACCACTCCTGGAAATATTAGCCTCTTCCACAATATGCGCTTGTTCCACCTCCGTGCGGCTGCTCTCGCCGGTCCCAACAATATCTATTTTCCTTTGCACCAATATTGCCAAGCTATAACCTTTCTCTCTTACTTTAGCCACAAATTTTCTCCAACTCCCGGTAGATGCAAGCTCTACTACCCTCCACTGTCATCCGTATTCACCCCTTACTGGCCACACAGCTTTTATGATTAATTTCTCAATCAAAGGATCTATCCCGAACATATTATGCAGCCACCCTAGCACTTCGTTCAAAACCAACTGGTCTGGTGTATTTAGGGTAGTATCAACGAATGCATATACGGTCAAATCTACCCCGCTATCACAGAGTTGTATTGGAGCGTCACCATAATACACCCGAACGGGCACACCACCTGACATCCTGAAATAGCATCCCAATTGCTATTAATACGTCACTACCCAGTAAGGTGTCGTATGCTCTATGCTTACGTTATTTCTCTAACTTATTCAAACTATATTTCATTACTTAAATATACGTTCCATTCGATTTTAACTAATAATAAACGTATAATACCTCCATTCCATTTTAACTAATAATAAACGTATAATACATGTACTAACAACCAACAATGATTAATACAAATAATTTGTCGTCATCCAAAGGGATTACAAATTTACACCTTCGCTGTTGTTGCTCTTTCCTGCACTATTGCAGACGCCTCCTACCCAACCACGTAGTAATTCCCTCTGGCTAAATAACACAGCTCTGCATTGTAAAAGTTCACTAATTAAATATAATTTCCTTTCGATTCGTACTAACGCTCAACATTGATTTCTCCCCGAAGATAACTATCTCACCGGTACGAAATTTCTAATCACCTCAGCAAACATATACTAACTTCGAATTATTTGCAATATACAACTACATAACTATATATACTAACATTAACACAATGACTAATGGTTAACAGATTCAACAGATTATATATGCACTAACAACAATGACTACCGATTCACAAATAAAAACAACGAAATAACAAACCTCATATGTACAAATTAAAATTTCACAACCTAACTTATACCTTAATCACTGCAAACATATACTAACGATTGCAAATTTATACCTTAATCACTGCAGCTTGCCTTCTCTTCTCCTGCTGCTATCTTCACGACGACGTGGTGCACCGGTAGCCACCGGTAGCCACAGCAATGGCAACGGCAGGCTGGCACGACGGCGGCCTCAGCTGGCGGCGGCGAAACTAGCGCGAGGCGAGGAGACGAGGTGAGGCAGCGAAGTGGTCCTGGAATCATCGAACCGGGCCTTATAAAGCACCCTGTCGGCACGCCGCTGGCCGACTGGGCGGCCTGTCGCGCGGCGCTGGGCCCTATCGTCACTTGGTTGGCCGACTGGGCGGCCTGTCGCCACGCGGAGCGACGACAGGAGCGGCGCTGGGCCCTATCGCCATGCCGTTGGCCGACTGGGCGGCCTGTCGCCACGCGGAGCGACGACAGGAGCGGCGCTGGGCCCTGTCGTCACGCGGTTGGCCGACTGGGCCGCATTTCGTCCCTCCGCGGGTCGACAGACCGCTAGATTTGCGATTTTCTACACAAGCCCGCTAGATTTGCGATTTTCCATTTAAACCATACTATTTGTAAAAAAAATTCAGAGAGGCAGAGAGGAGAAAAGAAAAGAAAAGCAAAAAAGAAAAGAAAAGGGAAAAGGAAAGAAAAGAAAAGGGAAAAAGAAAAGAAAATAAAATAAAAGAGAAAATTTAGGAAAATAGGGGAAAAATTAAATCTAAATGTGTGTATATATATATAATAGTCGGAGAATTAATCGCAGGTTATTTTTGAAATTTCTAGAAAATAGATTAAGGTTATTTATTTAATTGGTTATGTATTTATTTATTTATCAATTTATTTATTTTGTGAATGATAGAAGTATGGTAGAAATTAGGGTTAATTATTATAGGAATCTAATTATAGAGCGGATTTTTTTGGAATCACGTAAATTAAAAAGGGTAAAATACTTTAGTCGGCTAATGCCAATACTTTAGGACAAAATGGATTAAAATTGGAATAGTACTATTTCACAAACATTGGAATCGATAATAAATTCAATGCTCGCTCTCGCTTTTTAATTTAATTTTATTGGATTTTGAATTCTAATTGAATTCAAATCAATTTCTTTCGCTTGTAATTCTAGACCCCGAGGGAGTTGCGATTCCGAACGAGGATCAAGACCCGCAGGAGTTCGGGCAAGGCAAGTCATCACTAGACCTTGAGCATGTTGAACGAATTGCGAACTTATTTTGGATTTAAAATAAAGTTTGCATGCTATATGAATATATGTGAATGCCCTACCTTGCTATATGCCATGCCTTTGATATTGATTATCCATGCAAGTCTTTTTCGTTCACAATATCATATATTTTTAGTCAATGCTTGACAATGCTTAGCCATGCTACTTTAGAATAATGCATATTCATATTTATCAAAACGCTTTATGCACGAGCAACTACCTTTGGGAAGGTGGTTGAGATGCGGCATGTGGAGACATGAGCGCCACATTGCCATGACATTGATGACATGGTTTGCGAAAGGAAAAATAAAACTATACAACTGTTTTCGACTGGGGCGGCTGGAGGACTTGGGTGGTGTCCGGTAAAGGCAAGTGCCAACCCTGGTCAGTTAAGGACCGAGCCATGAAGCTAAGCATGAAGCAACCCTCGTACAACCGTACTTCTCGAATGGGTATAGACCTAGCAGAGTAAATAGCCGAGCGAAGGTAGTATCTATGCATAGTGGTCTTCTTGATGTGTATGAGAGGTGGGGGCCTAAGGTGGGGTCGCCACCTGTAGGACCGCCATGTGTAAACCTAGACTTAATTATAACTTAATGCATGTGTAAGTCTTCCCTCCCCGGGAGTGCCAGAACTCCTCTCACTGCTAGAAACTTGTAACGCTTAGAGTGCATGAGGATGCAAATTCATGGAGTGGGTACTACCAATGTGAGGTTATTGAAATGCTTTGTCGTGACGCGTCTCATGTGTTGGGACGAGGCTCATGCGTTGGGTAATTGTGGAGTACGGGTAAAGTGTACATCCACTGCAGTGTGAGTAAATCTATTCGAATAGCCGTGCTCACGGTTATTGAGCACCGAGACGTGTATTACACTTGGCTAGACTCTAAATTCTTAAATTGATTGGGATGGGGTATTGCATGATGATTTTTATGATGGTGGATCCACTTCTCGGGAAGCGAGAAGGGGTAGACCCCAGAAAACCATCACGATCCAATGGTGAGAAGCCATCCTTGGGATCACAATAGATGGTGGACAAAACCGTCATTGATTAATGAACTATGGTATTAAAACTTGATCAGTCTATGCTAGGTCTTAGGCTTGTGAAAAGCTTTACAAAAATTGCTTTACGCAAAAGAACCTGAAGCCACTCCTTGGAATACCCTCTATCATATATTGTTGTGGTGGCTTGTTGAGTACGGTTGGTACTCACCCTTGCAATTTACAACTCAACCAAAAGTTGGAGATGACGCTTTGGAGGATCCATATGCCTACTACCAGGAGGTTGCTGATGACGATGGCACTCAGTAGGTCTTAGTTACGGTCATTGCCTGTGGCAATGGCGTTGTCGTTGCCTTTACTCCGCGGCCTTATCTATTTCAGCTTTTGGATGTATTCTGGACCGTGTGGTCCCTTGTTCTCAGACTATGCCTTCGGGCCTATTGTTGTAATAATTCACACTCGACGCTTGTGTATGCGCAATTGGTATTTCAACTATGAGTTCGTGTGTACAGTATACACGAATGATTCCTGTTGTAAAAGCAGGGGTCTACATCAGGGGTCCATTGGAACTCATCCGTTTTCTTGAGCAATTTGAAGAAAGGCATGCCTCATTCTTCGAGCTTGGAAACAAATCGGCTAAGGGCCACCATGCATCTAGTGAGTTTTTGCACATCCTTCTGGGTACTCGGCAGTTTCATGTTACATATAGCATTAATCTACTCGGGTTGACTTCGATGCCTCGATGAGACACCATGAAACCAAGCAGCTTCCGTGACAATACTCCAAAGGTATATTTTTTTGGGTTTAACTTCATCCTGAAGGCTCGAATATTTTAAAAAGTTTCCTCCAAGTTAGCAATCAAATTGTCTCTTCGCTTGTTCTTGATAACAACATCATCAACATAAGCCTCCGCATTTCGTCCGAGTTGTGTCTGCAAACATCTTTGAATCATGCGTTGATATGTAGCCCCTGTATTCTTGAGACCAAATGGCATCGTGATATTACAGTAGGCTCCAAACGAAGTGATAAATGAAGTCTTCAAGCAGTCGAACTCCTTCAGGCTAATCTGATGATATCCCGAATAGCAATCAAGAAAACTTAGAAGCTCACAGCCAAAAGTTGAATCGTCAATGTGAGGTAGACCAAAAGGGTCTTTGGGACAAGATTTGTTGAGATCCGTGTAATCAACACACGTGCGCCATTGCCCGGTCTTTTTCCAAACCATGACTGGATTAGCCAACCAGTCGGAATGATAAACTTCCTTGATGAATCCAGCCACCAAAAGTTTAGTAATCTCCTCCTTGAAAGCATCTCTCCGATCCTGTGCAAAGCGGTGAAGTCGTTGTTTGATAGGTTTCGCATCTTCATTAACATTTAATGAGGCTCAATCACCTCTCTAGGAATACCAGACATATCCGAAGTTTTCATGCAAATGTATCTTTATTAGCTTCAAGAAAGGTGATCAGCGCCTATTACAGCGGTCTTCGACGGATCTATTGGATCAATTGGAATCTTCTTAGTCTTAGTGTCAACTTTTTAGCAGCAATTTCTCCTTCAGATGTAAATGCAGTTAGTCGGATCTCCTGTTGGCCAAGCAGCCTCTCGTGAGATTGGGCCATGTCGCAACTTTCTTTGTCGCAAGTAAAAGCTTGCTTGACATCGTTGCGAAGGGAAATAACTCGTCGTGGACCTAGCATCTTCATCATTAGATAGGTATAATGTGGGATTGCCATGATCTTAGCAAGAGCCGGTCGTCTAAGCTGCCTCAAAGTCCACGACTTCAAAACAAACATTTTCTATATGAAAACTCTCCCGAGTGACAAAGGTGATTGGAAGAGTGATCTGTTCGAGTAGTGTTGACAACAATCCTGGAATAACTCCGTGAAAAGGAGTAGAACTTGGTTTCAATTTAGATCTTGGGATTTGCATCTTGTCAAGTGTCTTGGCAAAAAGGATATTGAGGTTGTTGCCATTGTTGATGAGGACACATTTCAACTTGACATTGCGAACCACTAGGTCTAGTTACGGGGGCACCACCCTGGGTGGACCACTCGGTCAGGATGATCTGAGCAATCGAACATGATAGTAACCTCGGACCTTCATAAGTATTGTGGTACTTCAGGCTGAATGACATTGATTTCTCTATCGGTCAGCTTCTGCTTCCTTTTGGACTCGTAGGCGAGTGGTCCTCCAAAAATATGGTTTAACTTGGTTCTAGGATCGAGAAAAGGTCATGCTTCACCATCATCGTTGTCCTTTTTGTGCCCCAAAGTCCCTTCTCCGTCAGACGGCTTCTTGAGCTAGGCTGCATACTGTTCGGTGAATTGCTTATAAATGACATAGTCCTTGGCTGTGTGTTTGTGATTTGGATGATGATTATATTGGGGATTCATAATCTTGTCGTAGGTGTTGACGCATGGGCTTTGCTGCTGATTGTTGGAGGTCATGGCCACTAGATTGTCGAGCTTACGCTTGCGATCTTTTTGGCCGCCATTGCTGTGGCTATTGTCGTTATCTTTCTTGGGACTCCAGCTGCTTCCCGACTGCTTCTCTTGTCATGATGCTTTGACGACATCATCCTACTTGGCATAAGAATTAGTTGTCTCAAACAACTTCTAACCGTCCTTGGAGGTTTGCGCCCAAATTTGCCAATAAGTAGCTCATTGTGGATCTCCTCTGGAAAGCTACTATGATTACATCATTGGTGATATCTGGAATCTTGTTATGCTTCTCCAAAAAAAAACCGAATGTAATCTTTTATGGATTCATCGGGTTTCTGGATCACGTTGCATAAATCAAAGTGAGTTCCTGAAGTTTCAAAAGTGCCTTGAAAGTTGGCGATGAAGTGATCATGAAGTTCGTTCCAAGAGTCGATTGAGTCTCTCAATAAGCTGGTGAGCCAACTCCTGACTGAGTCGACTAGTGCCACTAGTAAGTAATTAGCCATGGCCTTGCTATCTCCTACTACTGCGCAAATTGCGTGGGTGTAGATGGTGAGCCATGACTCGGGGTCGGTCTTGCCATCATACTTCTCAATCCTAATGGGCTTGAAACCACTCGGTCAATTTGCTCGATGCAAGTCTCGGGTAAAAGCGGGTACTCCTTCGTCGCCGTTGTCAGGGGAATATCTTCGTCCTTCACGATGGGCATGATTGTTGCGCTCATGATAACATTGGTCGGGTACGTTCCTTAGGTCGCTAGGAGCAGGCATCTGAGAACCACTCTGATAAATGGAATTACCGCGATGGAATGGGTCATGAAGCGGCGGTCGAAAGCGGTGTCGATCATGGGAGTCAACTGACTGGTCTTGGCACCTTCTATTTTCTTGGTGACAATACTCGTTTTACCTGGCATGGGTCTTGTTGTGCTCGGGTTTTCGGTAGTCTCTGGAACGCAGCGGGGGTAGGCGACTGCCAGCAGGCGTTTCCCCGGTAGATTCATCAACTTGTCGACTGGTTCCGGTGGCCTATGGTATGGTAGCTGCGACCATGGTCTTTACTTTGTTTTAAATTGGAGTCACTTTGGATTGGGTCGCGTCGATGATGGTGTCAATCAGGGTAACTATCGCGACCACGTTTTGTTGTGGCGTGAGAAAGAAATTAGTGTTGTCGAGACGGGTCTGAAGTATAGCATCGTAGGCTACATGTCCAGCTGAAGCCAAGTCTTGTTTTCTTTTGTCCTCCTCCTCCTTGCGCTTGCGTTCCTCTTCCTTACGATTGCATTCCTCCTCAAACTTGTCTCACTCCTCCTCCGTAACCCTTCAGGTGATAGCTGAGTCGGTTTCTCCAACGTCTGCCATGAAGACGTCAAAGAAAAGTGGGGTGTAATCTTCATTGAACTCGGAGTTGTCGATGGACTTGGATCCAATGCTGGATTTACTACCCCGCCTCGCTATGTGCAATGTGCCCTCCTGACCTCACCCACACTGATTGGCCTTCACGATTACCACGATTGGCGCTTGCCTGCTCGCCGCGGTCTGCCCCAAATCGTGCACATCATACAGCTCCCCATCGCGCACACTGAATCCCTCTGTAATCACATCATGTCACCCTTTGCCCCATGGAAATCCCTGAAATCGCGTGCACAGAATCGAAATCCCTTTCGTCGAGCCCCCATCACCGCATCCACCAACCTCACTCTTCCCCCGGCATCAAGCCACCATCAACACCTACGCTGCGCTCTCCCCTTGCATGCCGTTGCCGCCTCCGTCCCATGGAGCTGAGCCACATCACCGCCAGCGGATTGTTATATGTTAGGTGTGGGAGGCATTGGTGCATGTGAAGCCTGGGGAAAGCGTTGAACTGTAATGATAGAGTTTTAAGTGGAAAATGTTCAGATGGTGGAACAAGATATTCTACAGGCTGAGAGAGAGATGAAGGTTCACAAAGACCAATCAGGTGGAAAATCATAAGTGTTTGCAGCAATCGTGGGAGAAGCGCTGTCAAGTTATGCTGGAGGAGCTTTTGGTGATGTCATAGATAAAACTATTCTTCGGCAAGTGAACATCCTGTGAGAACTATGCCATTTTCTTTTCTCGTACTTTAGCGCAACCAAACAACGGAATAGCTTGTCTTATTCTCATTCTTATTGCTTTGTCTCAATCCCCTGCGCTTGCCTTTATCATGTCTTGTTTTCATTGCTGCATAATAGCAGCATTGGAAGCAGTGATTGTAAAAAGGCTACTTCCCCTCGAATCTCTCCCCCCTCTATTAGTTCAACATGAAAATTTTCTTTCCTCTTATTGTTGAGTTATCCAAATATCTTGTGCTTTTAGCATCTTCCGTGGATCAAGTCCCTCTAACGCATTCTTAAAGCTTGTCGAGAAATAGGTATTCTTGCAGCAAAAGAATTACCCATAGGATCCTATTGGAATCCTGTTTTGCAAATGACCTCACTTCTCTCTAGCCACGAAGTTGGACCGATCTCAGTATTAGGTTGAGTTCATTTATTGTGTGCCTTTTTTTTCTCCATAAGATGTGTGCTTAGCCAGCCCAAGTTGTACAAGCTAATGAAGCTTGAAGTCTGATCAGTGATTACTATGCTACTTTTCAATGGGTTGCTTTCTTTGGACTGGGAAGCACCGGAAACTCCCCTATTGGGAACTACTACAAATAGGACACTAATGAATAGTGACACTACTAGTTTGGTGAGATTACCGTGACCATGATAAATTGTGCTGCGGGTAGAGCTACGAAAGATGGATCCTTCTAGTGTCATTGCTTCATCGGCCTTCTCGTGGAAGCTAAAATCGGTGGTGAGGGTATCTAGAACCCACAGACAGGTCAAAGGGATCATGGCTTCTCTGCCCTCATCTCCTTGGAAGTAGAGCAGCGCACTGGCAGCAGGAGACACCAGCGGAACGTCACTTTGTCAATGCTTCATCTAATAAAGTAATTGTCCATCACTCATTAGGGTCTGTCAGAAAGTTAATTCTGTCTCTGCTTTCTATAACTCAATAGGATTTTGGAGTGGACATGGCTCTGACCCTTTAACTGAGCTGCGAATTATCAGAATAATTAAATACCAAAATACCCAGCCCCTAATCAGAATATTGGTCCATATGTACAGGTTTTAGCATTTTATGGAGAATAATTATCCTTCTCAGGTTTTGGAGTGATATTTTCCTTGTGAGATTGGCCACTTAATTAAATTATTCTCTGAATTGTATGGCTCCATCCAATGGTTCAAAAGATGAGAAATGGCATCATCATGTACTTCCAGTTCTGAAATAGGAAGGTAAATCTGGTCTGAACAAAAGTGGTAGCTTGGTGCAAGCGTGCACTTAAACTGAACTGCAAGTTTTATCATCTACTTCGTCTTCTGAAATGATAAGGTAAAATTGGTCTGAACAAAAGTGGTAGCTCGGTGCAAGCATGCATTAAAACTGAACTGCAAGTTTTGGATAAATTGCAGCGTATCTAATAGTGCACCCATGTTCAGATTATGAGAAAAGCTGGCAGCTCCAGGGCTACAAGCTGTGAGAAAAAAATTAATACCCCATTCTGCGCCAAAAGGAGATATGAATAGTTCAGTTACTTGGTTATGAAAAGGCCGGGAATGTGAATAGTCTATCTACATAGTTATGAAGAGGTCAGGAGTGTGAATAGTCCACCTAAATAGTTATGAAGAGGCCGGGAGCATTCTTAGATGGTTTTATTACCTTGATGTAATTATGTGAGTCCAATAAAGCTTCATTATCTATAAAACAACACTTGGTTCAAAGAAAGAGTCCAAGCATACAATTATAAGTGCACATTGAACTTAGCTATAGGACTTGATTATGCAGTTATAGATGCCCATTGAACTTAGCCTCACAATTTGAATGGTTGCAGAGAATCTGATTGTGCATTCACATATAAGTAATTTACGGGGCTAAGATAACTTATTTTCTAGTGTAAAGTTTAATACCTCTAAATAACTCAGGTCACCGAGACCCTCTTCATGGGAATGACTAAATTGGGTTCTTGGCCCTGTGTTTGAACTTTTATTGAAGAAAGTTTCAACTTTCAACCATGAGATCAGAGGAGGTGTAGTGAGATTTCATGCCAACCCATTGGCCCATGGGATGATTGGCCCAAACTGGTACCAGGTGGTAGGTGCTGCATTCTAGTGCATTGGCAGACTTCAATAACAATGAATTAAATGCTATATAAATCAATGATCATTTAAAGGAGTAAGGAATTCTATAGGCTAAGGGCACGTACAACAGGCGTTGCGGCCATCGTCTCAGGATGGACATTTTGGAAAATCCCCCCTGGTTTGCTGCAGTGAATGAAGAGAGAAACGGAAGCCGTCGCCTGGTGAGACGCCGGCGAGTGCTCGTGCTCCCAGGCCAAGAAGACGGCAGGCTGCGCGTTGTACGAAGCCATCGTCTTGAGTCGACGGCGCGCGGATCCGGCTGTGCGCATGCTTGGTGGAAATTGCGCGCGCGCCAAATCTCTCAATTGCGCGCCAAATCTCCCACCATATTGTTTCGCCTTTGCTATTTTTATCCACCTTGACAATCTCCGCCGCCCGTCCTTGCATTCCATCGCTGAAATCCACCTCTTCCCTCGCCAGCGATGTCTAGCAGGATGGCATCGCTTCCGAAGAGGAAGGTCACGGTACCTTCGAAGAGCAAGGTGACGTCAGCAGCAGGGATGACGCGGGTAGTTGCGGCGGCGTCGGGTGCGGCTGTGAGCAAAGTTCCTCGTGGAAGCGGCTCGGCCCCAGCACCCAACCTCGTCAGTCTCAGGAACAGCGCGACAGCGGCGTTCGTCGGTCATGGAAGCAGCTCGTCCCCAACACCCAACCCCTCCGCAAGTTCGATTCATCCTCAATCCATGGAAGACGACTTCAATTCTTCACCAATCCATGGCAAACAAGGCTGCCCAATCGGATTTGGCGTTGTTGGCTCTTCACATGGCAGATCTGATGACTCCATCAGTCCAAGTTCCCCTCCGTTTGGGCATCAATCCAGTTGGGATCCTGCATGGTAATTCCAAAAATATTTGCTAATTTTCTAATTCATGTTGCTGCTTGTTGTTTTGCTGAAAGTATTGAATTGGGTATGCACTGCAATTATATTTTTCAATTACGAATAGTGCTAATGTATTTTGGGATAGGAACGGCAAGATCTATGTGTTCACTTCAGTAGAATTGATAAATAAATTACTGAATGTGTAGTCAGTAATCACTGATTTTTTTCTAGCTACTAAATGTTTTCAGTTCAATAGAATTGATGACTGCATGTGTTCAGTGATGATCACTAAACTGATAACTGAATATGTTCAGTCAATCAGGAGGTTATTACTTGTGTTTTTGGTGTAGTATTATTTCTACTTGTGTTCAGTGAGTCAAATTAGAATGACTGCTTATTTTCAGATAGTCATTTTTTTTGTTAACTGGATGTCATTTATGATCAAAGCTGAATCTGTGCTAACTAAAAAAAAGGAAATGCTGCATGTTTCTCATTACAACAAAGCTGAATCTATACAATCTTGCAAGGACAACAGCACACATCCCCCTGGTGGGTTTATGGGTTTATTCAACAGCCAACCTCATTTATCACAGAATTCACATTTTGTTGGTGCTCCATCTCATTATGCACCTTTCAAGGCACCAAAGCCTGTCGATGTTGGCGTCAGTTTTGCCTCAATGGATGCACCACAACCTAACAACTGTAGAAGGTCTTCTCAAGAAGTGGAAGTTTTACCTGACCAGGAGGCTATTGAAATTGATAGCGCTACTGAGAATGTCAGGACTGAGAGGAGGATCATGTGGACACCGAACGAAGACGAGAAATTGATGAGTGCTTGGTTGAAAAATTCAACAGACTCATCCGTTGGAGCCGATAGGAACAACGAGCACTATTGGGGTGATGTAGTTAAGTCATACAACATGACCATCCCATCACAGAGGAAAAGAAATGCAAAGCAAGCCAAGGATCGATGGCACAAGATTAATCGGTGGACTGATCTATATGAATGTGCATATCTGAAGGCTCGCAGAGTATTCACTAGTGGCTACTCCGATGAGATGTGGATTGATGCAGCAGACAAGTTCTATTTGGAGGACAACAAAAAGGCAAAGCTAGGTCCCTTTGTGTTAAAGAATGTTTGGAAAATATGCAGAGACGTGGCGAAGTGGAAAACATACAATGAAGACCTCAAGAATGCGTGTAAAAGGAAGTCATATCGCATTGAAGGAGAAGAGGATGAAAATGATGACATTGAAGAACTTCTAGAGCGACCTCCTGGACAAAAGGCAGCTAAAAGGGCTAAAAGGGATGCTCTTGTTGCAAAAAGGAAGTCTAAAGGATCTAACCTGGATGATGACGGAAAATCAAAGGAGTCGGCCATTGATGTGGAGAAGCTCGACAAATTTAGTAAAATTCAGGAAGATTTAAATGCAAACCGCATGAAGGTACTGGAACTACAGCAAAAGTTATCCACTGAGAAGCTTGAAACCACTAGACTGGCCCATCTTACTGCTCAGGAGAACAAAGAGGCAAAAAGGCTTGAGAAGGAATCACAGATGATGCAAGCTGACAACTCTCTTATCTCACAAGATACCAGTTCAATGTCTGATGAAGAACAAGCTGAAAGTGTTGCTGCCATGAAGTGTCTTAGGAAGATTTTATTTCCTGAAGTGATGTAGTCAGGTATGCACACATTGAATTTTTTCTAGCTACTGAACATTTTTAGTTCAATACAATTGATGCCTGGATGTTTTCAGTTCACTAAAACTGATAGCTACTAAATGTTTCTACTACCAGGGAAAAGGAGGTTGAAGAAGGAAGCCATCATGAGTTTGTGAATTACTGTTATTTTGAACATGTTAGTTCAAACCTATTGTTATATCAAGCCTGCTATCTTGAACCTATCTTTTGGAACCTACTGCTATCCCCCTGTGTGAACCTGTCAAACGCTTGATTTTCAAACGCTTGATATTTCAGTTACATGCGTGTCATTATTTTTTAGTGCATGTCTTCTTGTGAAACTGACCACCGACTGCATGGCTCCTTGTGAAACTGTCCACCGATTGCCTATCTATCTCCCGTATGAAACTCCATCAGTCATAAGATACAGACTATAAATAGGTGGCTTGACTCCATTCAGTCGGCATAGGAACTGAGTTGTTTTTTCAGTATCATGGAACCACATCCACCAACCGATGATGAAGATGATCTGCCAGAAGCCGATGACTTCGATCCTATAGAGGTGTTCATCGTGGAAGATTTCCTAGCAGAAGATGAAATCGTAGAAGAATTTGTGAAGGAGATTGGAGATGGATTGAAGGCCGACATCGAAGGAGGAACATCGTCTGCGACTCGGCATCGACGACAAAGTGGACCAAGGAGGTACATACCAAGGAATCGAGAAGCAGGTCATGATGATCTTGTTGCTAATTATTTTTCTGCAAATCCTATCTACACCGATGAGATGTTTCGTAGAAGGTTTCGGATGAATAAACCGTTATTCCTACGCATTGTGGAAACTCTTAGCAATTGGGATCCTTATTTTACATAAAGAGTTGATGCAACTGGTAGGGAGGGACTCTCACCTCTTCAGAAGTGTACGGCGGCAATCCGGATGCTAGCATACGGCTCGCCGGCCAACCAACTTGATGAGGTCCTAAAAATTGCTGCAAGCACTTCTTTGGAGATTCTAGGAAAATTTGCTGTAGGTGTGATTGAATGTTTTGGTCCAGTGTACCTGTGCCCTCCTACAAGAGATGAACTAGAAAAAATTTTACAAGAAAATGAGGCTCGTGGTTTTCCAGGAATGTTGGGAAGCATTGATTGTATGCATTGGGCATGGAAGAATTGTCCGAAAGGTTGGGCAGGCATGTTCACATGTGGTGACAAAGGTGTTCCTACTATGATTCTTGAAGCAGTGGCATCTCATAATCTTCGTATGTGGCATGCTTTCTTTGGTACCGCCGGGTCTCAAAACGACATCAATGTCCTAAACAAGTCACCACTGTTCATTGATGTCCTAAAAGGGGAAGCTCCAAGGGTGCAATACACCGTAAATGGAAGACAATATGATATGGGCTACTATCTTGCTGATAAAATATATCCAGAATGGGCGGTCTTCGTAAAGACAATAACAGCCCCTCAGACGCAAGAAGACAAATTATATGCATCGATGCAAGAAGCAACGAGGAAGGATGTCGAATGCGCATTCGGCGTATTGCAATCCCGCTTTGATATTGTTAATCGACCATCAAGGTTATGGAAGCGGGAGGACGTTATCAACATAATGCAAGCTTGTGTTATCCTTCACAATATGATAGTGGAGGATGAGAAGGAATTGGTTAGAGTTTCCTTGGATTTGAATGAGAATGCAAGTACAGCGATAGTGCTCCCGCCTGAAGTGCATACAAGTGATAACCCCAATCCATGCTTCGCGGATGTGCTTAGAAGGAATTCCGCTATCCAAGCATGACCAACACATAGACAACTCAGGGATGATCTTATTGAGCACATATGGCAGCGCTACGGAAACAAAGAAAATTAGACATAAATGTTTCAATCATGTTTGATTTATGAGGAATAAGATTTATGTTATATTTGATTTATGAAATATATTATCTTATATAATACATGATTTGCTTTGAAAAATTTGTTTTTCATCCATTAGCAACACAATGGTATATACAAATACTATTCATGATTGATCATGGCTACATGCAAGCATTAAATGTTTTATAGACAGCTAAAATAGACAGCAACTGTCTGTGGGTTGTACGAGCTGTCTGTTTAGTTGTCTGTGTTGTAAATTCCAAAAACTTATAGACAGCAGCTGTCTCACTGTTGTACATGCCCTAAGAGGGAGATGATGAATATTTCATTCATATAGGCAGATCAAGCCACCTATCTAGTCAAGCAACGGGCTGCTTTACTATGCATGGTTGTTGGCCTAGGAGGCATCCGGAATCGCCATTTCACTGGTCTGTTCATCTTCATATTCGTGCTAGAAATGGATGCATGCAGCAGGGCAGTAGCAGCCTGCACGGCTGGCCTTCACTAGGTCTTGTTCTACTTTCTCCGCTTTACTCCTGAAGCCTGTCACGTACACCAATGCAGCCAGTTAATGCTTGTGCTGTGGCATGATGATTATGAGTGTGTCCTTGTCAACATCACACAAGGAGCCGAGTTGAGCTCATCACACTAGCCAGATTGACTCCCAATAATGGATAGTTTGGCAAAAAAAAAATACAATTTTTCTCCAAAAATGAATAGTCTTTTTCAACTTCAAAATAATTAAAGTAAAATTGAAATTTTTGAAAAAAACAATTTTCTACGGAGGGGACGAAATTCATGTCTGAAATATTGAACAATTGTTGGAACATTGAAACCGCCTGTGGATGGCATGGGCTGTAGATGGGGCAGGAGAGTGGAGACATGATCAAAGTAAAATGGCACCTTGTGTAGTCAATGTCAGGTAGTGGCTGGTGACGGCATCAGGTGGCTAGTAGCCCTAATCAATGGTAGGGATCCATTTCTTTGGATCCTATCTAACCGATACTTTGAAACAATGAGGCTGAATAGAGAATGTTAGGTGAGCAATCGGGCACCAAGCCAGTCTCCAGTCAAGTTGAGCACCAAGAACTCCTCTGTTAGGGCAGTAGCAATGCAAGACACGCATAGCGTGTCTCTAGCCCATCCGAAGCTACCAAATCGGCCCAAGGCCATCCACTCCATAGTGCTTGTTACCTTTTTTGAATGGCTTAACTGGGGGCAAGCTACTCGTGAGGTCACATAGCCAACAATGCACGTGACCTAGCCAAACAAGTCGTATCCCCGTCCCAACGAAAAGGCAACATAATTTCCCAAACTACCCCTTCTTGCTCGCCCAGGCCGCATCGTCTCCAATCCACCACCACACCGCTTCACCTCCCACAACATCATGGTACATCGCCGACCACCTTGCGCCACCGGCTCAAGCACGAGCTCCCTAGTGCCACTGCTAGAGATGAAGCTCCGAAGAGGATTGGT
This sequence comes from Oryza officinalis, assembly GCA_008326285.1. Taxonomy (NCBI): domain Eukaryota; kingdom Viridiplantae; phylum Streptophyta; class Magnoliopsida; order Poales; family Poaceae; genus Oryza; species Oryza officinalis. The sequence continues at coordinate 21,052,711 of BDMV01000006.1, forward strand.
TTATGTCTCGTCCGAGCCTTGGGCTACCCCGTCAAGGGCAAGGGGACGGAAGGAAAGGGGCGAGAGTTTGAGGGGAGGTGCTGGAAGCTTGCGTTGCAGAGTGCATATGGTTTGATGTGAGGTTGGGTACCCTTTCAATTGATGTGATTTGTCCCTGTGGAGCACCAAGATGTAGTTGTAGTTATAGTTCATGGTATGATTTGTGTTTATGGGAATGATTTATTTCAGATTTAGGGTCTTGATTTCTGATTTGTGGTCGTGAGAAATTTGAGAAATTCGTTGATGGGAGGTAAATTCATTGATGAGAGATTTAGGGTCTTGATTTCTGATTTGTGGTCATGTGATATAGGCGGTCACTTTATAACTAATGGGCTAAATAATGAGGGGAGGTAAATGATTTAGATCCCCTTAATAATTGAGGGATGTATATATGTGGGTGGGAGGCTTGTTGGATGTAAGATGAGAAGAAATTTGAATAAGAAGTAATTAATGTGGCAAACAATACTCTAAAATCGTCACTAATTTTGGAACAAATTTTAAATCCAAAGTGACCACCTATTTTTATAGGAAGAAAGTAATGAATATTCATCAAGCGGCTTGTCGTTGATCTACTCCCAGCTATTTTTTCACCGTGAATGCCCATAAATACCCTTACGCATGCAAAGCAAAGAGACGATCCATATATGCATCAATTCATTCTTTCTTCTCCATAAGTTGGTATGTACTCCTCCCCGCATAATACATGTACGTAGACTCAGACACAGTGCTGCTGCACATGATTGGCACAAATGCCTCTAATTATCTAGGCTTGGAGGGCATCAGGAGCCGTCATTGCATTGACCTACTATTGGTCTTGCACAATGATGTGTGACCAGCCACAGATACTGTGAAGCTAGCCGCGCCTCGACATGTTGCGCCAATTGATGTGTAGCTGAGGTGATCAATGGCGCAGGGGAGCAGAGCGTGGCACCATCAAATAGAGATTCACTCCCCTGCGTGCTGCGTGATGTTCCTGCACGAGCGCATGGCAGCCAGCAGATACTCCGAGAGGTGCCTCCTCCAAATGACAGAGCAAGTGCAATACTAGTTGTCATCTCGTTAAGGTTGACGAAGATTATAGCGTAATCTTGATAGAAACCGGTTTGCATTGGGTTGGTCTGTCTCTAGCTTGTATGACCTCTCCTTTGTCAACGTGTAGCATTTTCTATAGGGTAAATGTTGGAATGCATAAAGCATTCATGACATCCAGCTGCGTGATTTGCTTCCAGTGTAAGAATGAATGATCAATCTCTGCATAGCAGCATTGGACAAACAATCAACAACAGATTTTTCTTCATTCATTGCAATTTTTTGGAGTAAAGACATTAAAATATTAAATTGATCTCAGAAACCGTGAGGGTATCTTTCAAAGAAGTGGTAGGCACTTGGCAACAGAAGTAACTATGATGCTTCATACTATTTTTGTCCGTCTGTGTGTGGGGGTGAGCATTTTCCCATTCTTTTCTTAATTGCAGACTAGCTAATGAATGCATGTGTGCGAGTGTATGTCATTTAATATTGTACTATTGTTACTAACTGAATACTGAATAAGTTAACAAAACTTACTATTAATTATTCCTTTGTTGTCATAAAACTATCAAATAGTAGGTAACTGATGTATATAAGAAAGGTCAAGTTCGTCCATCACAATGCCACTTCATCTAACGAGCATATTAGCACATACAAGACATAATGGAAGCAGTGTACCAGTAGATCAAGAGCATAGTGTAACTGAAATGTAAAGTTTTCCTTGTTATTTTGTAGAGAAAAATAGAAGAGATATACCAGTATATGTGTCCATCCTAACCGCACTTGAAGGCGAGAACTACCACCAAGGCTATGTCTGAGAGTACTACAATATTGCTCTTCATCTTCATGGTCATTACAATTAGGTACCTCCGTGTTGCATATACTATTTAGGGGCTTATGAGGCATCAGGAAATGGACGTGCAGAAACATGATGGTTGTTCATTCTAGCAAGGTCGGTAGCACCTTCGTTTCAGTCCTGCTTCCTATGAATGTCTTTCTCACGTTGATACAGTGGCTTGACTGGTAGTTGAGATGTCTTGGTAGTAGTGTCACTGTTGACTAATGTTGCGACGTGCCATGCATTACTACGACGGTGAATTGAAACATCATGTACAAAATGGGCCATTGGAGTAAGCTAACAACGATGTTCCCGGTCACTTCAGGCAGTACTCCTGCCTAACTCTTAGTCTCAAAAGGGATGGGTAAAATTCCTGAAAATTCACTAATTTCAGTGTGTACCATGTTTCGACCTTTCCTTTCTCTATCTTGTGGGCCTAGCTTGACTTGGCTTCACCTGTCACTGACTTATGCATATGCATTCTATCGCACCATATGTGTTTGGTTGTCTTCACCACCAGGCTTCGACCTCTGTCCAAAATCTCTCACCTCATAATAGTTATGACACCGATGGCACACATCAATATCTGACCACCTCTGTATACCTTCCCGCCTTGCACCTTGTGCGAAAGCAGGTGTTGCCCACCCTTCTCCCCACCGCTGTCAACTCTATCAGTTCATCCTCGCTGCCACTATTTTCTCTCACAGTATAGGAGCGTCCAGGTGGTGTTCGTTGATAATTAGATATCTCTAATTTCTGTCTAAAAGAAAAGGATGGAAGATGCTTCTCATAAATATGCAGTTTCCCCCCTTTTTTATAGTAATTTAAGATTGAAGTATCCCACAGTTGATTTGTATTCTCTCAGCCATTGCAAATACTCCCTAACTACTAATGCTTATGAATACGTCTTGGCATGTTCATATATATATGTGTGTATATATATATATATAGGATACGCTAAACTATACCTGAGGTGCGCAATAACTAAAATACTCTCCTCACAGGAACACTTCCACCTCCCTGGACCGCTGTACCGCTGTTCTACTGAACAATGGAATTTCAGGGAAAAAGTTGTTACCCGATAACAATGTGCTCTGTTGAACTAGAAAATTTCAGAAACTACTAACATATCTTCTAATCACATGGTTGACTGATCTAGTAATGTTCTGCTGGACTACTACAAAATAGCAGAATAGCTAATCAACTAACAGATCTGATAATGGGAAAATTTTCAGAAACTGCAAGCTTATCAACAAAAATTGTCAGAAGTTCCAACTTAAATTAAATGAATCAAGAGCGACAAAATCCAACTACCCACAAGCTCATCTTTTAACATTTGGGATCAGAGGACCGTAGCAGCTAATTGAGAAGGAAGTAATGCGTCAACAAAAAAAAAACAGCCCGTACCTTTTGCATCAAATGCACGGAGGCACATCCCTTCTCGTGCCGTCAGCTCCCGGTGCAGCCTCTCCCTCCTCCACTCCATCCGTCAGCTGCAGCAAGTCGTCCTCCTCTTAGCCGCATCCACTGTCAACGTCAACCTCCTCTCAGGCCAGATCCACTTCAGGACGGGTCCCTCTTCCTCTCACTCGAAGCCACAGTCACTAGGGTAGTTGTGGTGAGGTGCCGGCATCAGAAAGGAAGCCTTCGTTCTCCTCAAGAAGCCAAGGTCGAGGAGGAGTACTTGTTCTCTATCCACGCCTGTCGTCACCTGGGAGGTCTAGGGGGGAGGTCCCGACAACAGGAAAGAGGATTCATCCCTCCCCGTGGCACACTCCCCTAAGACATAGTCGGCCACCGTGGTGGTGGAGGTATGGAAGCAGAACTAGGAATCAACCAATCTGACAACAACTTGCAATCTTAGCACCGGGATGTGCTGCCATGCACCTCCCCACCGCCAGATCCAACAGCATCCTCGGCAGTCGGCATCGCCGCTGTTGGGCTCCCACTTTGCCTTGCTTCTCCCCATCTCTGGTTGTGGGTGTGGTAGCCCGGCAAAGAAGACGGCTACCCGCACCTTCCATCCCTGATCCACAGGCGCTCCACCTTGCTCCCATCGTCGCCAGCAACCTCTCCTCGCTTGAGATCCATAAAAACTGGAGAGAAAAAAATAGTTGGATTGTAACTGGATGGATTTATATATTGGATAAGGTCTATAGTAAAACAATTACTAGGTGGTGTGTTGTGGGGTGGGTGCTACTGATGGTATGCAGGGGTGTGGGTGGGGTGGGTACGGGCTGCCTGGGGTGGGGTGGGGGTGCGGGGTGAGGATGGGTTGTGTTTTAATACAACGCAACCCATCTGTAGTATAGTATGTCTATATATATACACACACACATATACAACTAGCTAGACTTAGGCCTATCACGCACTGTCATGCAAGCTACTCTATAAGTTGGCTAGTGTGAGCGAATTGTTGTAGACACACTACACGGATGCGAATGGTAACCTACATCCATCTAAGCGTGGAAAGCACCGGGAGAAGTTGATGCACTCAATCAGATCGATCAGTGAGGATAGCACCTATGTGCAACCACTATTGGCTGCGGGTGTGTAGATGATGGCACATAGGCGCGTCTTCTCCGACGAGCTGGCTTGATTACAGTTGCAAATGTGGTCTCGTGAGATAGAGTTCACAGAATTCAATCGAATTGGTGGATGACACCAATGAATCTTGGGAAAACAACAGAAGTCGATCAAATTGGTGGATGACACAAATGAATTATTAATGTACTAGTACGTGCAATGTGGTGGTTGAAAGTAAATAATTTACGAATTGATCTTGGTGGACTTCTAGTTTTGAACTCTGGATAGAGTAACCAAACATTGAACCATCTCCAGAGACACTATGCTATCTAAAAAAACGAATGGTTTCCAAATAAGAAACTAAAAGATTTCATTGAAATTATTCACAGTCATGCTATAGCTCCGTTCGACAATTAAATGTGGTAATCATATTATTCCCAAGGAGATCAAGCTAGTTCAACGTTTTATTGCCAAGCAGGTCAGTGTTCTTGGTATAATTGAATGATGATCATGAATGTATAGATGCAAATATATTCAAGTAATTACACTTGCACCACAAATTAATTAATTTTACTGATAATTAATCATATCATATAGGAGTATATGCAACTTCCATACATATAAGCCGATAAATTGGGCATGGTACTACTTCAAAGTGAACATGGAAAAGCTACCATATATACTGGCTAGGAAGCTGGAAAATAATCCTACGAGATCTGGTCTTATTGGATTGGGCCATCTAGCTAGCACGTTGTGAGTGTCAGTGTAGATGCAGATATATAATATGTATATTAGGACTAGGGGTGGGAGTTCGGTTTCCTTGGTTAATTCGGCTCGGTTTCTTCGGTTTAACAAAAGTTTGGTTTTCTGGATGTGCCAACCAAAGTGCGTGTAAAAAAATGACAAACCAGGCCGATTAAGCCGAGTTTTCTTGGTTTGGTTGTTCGGTTTACTGAACAAACCAGGAACATCGATGGCAAAACAAGACAGAAGAGAAATCTAGGGAGCTTGGAGAGCCAACCGGCCATGAGCGATGTGGTAGCTGTGCACGCAGTCGTGCAGTAGTTGTGCAGGCGTGCAGCTGCACGGAGCAGTTGTCGTCCAGCCATGCCCAATTGTTGACGTGAAATTTCGTTGTGACACACGAAGGCCTGGGAGATCTGCTTAGCTCCAATGTAGGTCCTATCAATTGGGTTCAGGGCATGCCAGTTAGTTTGATCCTGCAACTCACAAGATAGATAGATCGATGATCAAGGAGCCAATTGGCCAATAAGCTGATGGGATGTAACGAAGCCAGCCAATGTCGATAGGGTATTGATCAATCAGCTATAGATCGAATGTGGGTTCAAATAATCATATAAACAATGTTATCATCGGCTAAAACTAAACTATGCATAATCATCAATAAACTGTTCTTTATAAAAAACAATCTTGATAGATCAGACCAAATCGAGACAATATAAGATTGAAGTTAATAAAGATAGATTTAACTAAAGATTATACAGGTTTGAGTATAAGCCGATGTAACTTAGAAGATGCAACAAGAGAATATAATGTGAACCAATCGACAAAAACTGATATAATGTGATAGATGCAAATCCGATGGTCCAAATATATATCAGCTAAAGATCTAATATAAATAAATTAAAGTGTATATCGGCTAACTAACCCATATATCTGATAGCTGAAACCTAAAATAATGATAACATCAGCTAACACTCTGATGAACGTTGCATTAAAACCTATCGGCTCAGCAAAACTTAGATTATCAGCAGCAATTTAGAAGATCGGACTTAACCGAGATAGTATGAGATTACATCTGATAAAATAAACTAGATAAACCAATAGATCTATATAAACGTGATGGATATAACAGATCTATCTAGAATAGCAATGTGATTAGAGAAATATCAACTTAGCCAAAATATCAGACATAACCAAGAAAGTCCTAACTAAGTCGATACAACTCTAAACAGCAATGCAGTTAAAGATAGAATCAATATATCAAATAGTCAACGCTTGCGTCAACCTAGATAGAATATTGGGTTTAACCAAGAAAGTTGTAGCCACATCGATACAAGCGAAGGTGACGGAACTTACTTCTCGCCGGACATCAAACTCAACCGATGTAGTCCAACTCAAAACTAAGAAGTCGCCGGAATAAAAGGGTGACGATGCATCGAAAGTAATTGTATTGATCTATGAAGATGTGTTACAAAGTCCACAGGTGTATATATTTATAACCTCTAGTTGATACAATTCCTTATAGGACACTACATAGTTTTTCCTAAGGATAAAAGGGAAAAAACAAGTCTTGATCGAACACTAGACAAAACTTCCTAAACATAAAGGAAAATTACTAAATCCTGCCTAATTAATAGATAGAATTAAATTGTCATGCGACGGTCTTCACGATTCCTTCTTGAACTTGGTCTCTTTTGAATAAACTTCCATTGGCTGGTTGATCTCTTTCCTTAACCGAATCCACTAAAGAACCTTACAAAATTTTAGTATTAACATTGATGCCCGAAAAAACCGATACTTTGGTTCGGGTCGGCTTTCGGTCTTCGTGATTTTCTGCCCACCCCTAATTAGGACTACAAGTAGTACTAGCAGTGAAGTACACATTGGATGGAGCTTGGAGGGCATTGATCAAGAGCATTGGACGTGCTAAGCAGTTTGATCCTTCATGTGGACAGCGGACCGTTAGGCGCATGGCTTGATGCGGCCATGACAAGGTCAGTCATTCCTCTATGCCTTTTGTAGTTTCCATCCAAGCAAAAACGACCTTTGACTTAAATCCATGTTTGTATGAAAAGCATCTACTAATGGGTTTTATTTGCTAAATAACGGGCACCAATGTTCTCTGTATGAAAAGACAATGTTTTTTGAATTTGTGGGTTTTTGTTGATTATTGTGGGATGTGTGCTCTAGCAATCTCATTGTGGTCTAAGATGAGGAAGTGAATTATGATTCATCGTGCAGATCATGACAATGTTTAGCACTGCTAGCGTGATGCGCGCACACCTAGTGCTTGAAGGTGGAAATTGAGACGAGATTGCCGTCTCATGAGCCGTCGGCTGTGTCCTAGCCGTCTACAGGCTGCATGGGTATAGATAAACGATTTCATTTTCAAGGCATGCACGTGGAAAATGGTTTTTCGCAAGCTGTCAAAATGGGTTTTCACAGGTGACCTAAGGTCAGTGAAAATAGGTGATTTTTTGCTAGCGGTCGATCCGCCTACAAAAATCAGTTTTTACAGGCACTACTAAGAGGACCACCAGGAAAAAGGTCTTTTTTGGCCAAAACAATTCAATCTACATCATCGAGAGACGGTGCTGCAGTTTCAAAGCCACATCCACATCTAGATGCAGATTCAAATCAATTCAAATCGACATTTATACAGCATTACATTGATTTTTTCACTCCATTTTCAACATGCAAACATCAACACATGCAAACAAAATAGCATCAACATCCATCAACTATCGTCGTGCTGGTCGTCATAATTGCAGCGCTGCCGGTTGTCATCGTGCTGGTCACCGTCGTCGTAGGTGGAGTGTGGAAGAGGAAGGACTTAGCACGGCTAGGTCCAGAGCCGCGTCGAACCAACCTCCGCTGCTGCCACCGCCGAGCCGCACCGCCCTCTCCTTACTCCACTGCTGACGAGAGGGAGGAGCGGTCGCAGCCACCACTCCGTCTGCCGCTGCTAGGGACGAGCTCATCTCACCGGTGCCATGGACGAGGATCCACTGCCCGTGCCCCACCAAAACCTGCCCACGACGCGCTGATGAAGAACTAGGTCACGGACCATGGGATCTACCGCCATCGCCCAATCCATGCCCCATGTTGTCGCCGCCAACTCCAGGTGCTATTTTTGTTGGATCTGTGGCCTCCAATCACTGCAGCTACCGAATCCGTGGCCTCTGGGCACCACTGCCACCGGATCCGCAGCCTCCGGTCACCGCCGCCAATTGATCCATAGCTTCCAAGAACTGCCGCCGACGGATCCATGGCTTCCCGTCACCGTCGCCACCGGCCTCCTCCCCCCACCGCCGGATCCGCCACCCGTATACCTCACGTCACCGTCGATGTTGCCGAGAGAACCTCAACGTTGGTCTAGGTTTGGAGAGAGTTGGGAGGGGGAGAGAGGGATGAGAGGTAAGGGAGAGGAGGAGGAGGAGAGGCTGGGGATAAGATAGGACTCTTGCTCGTGCGTTGTGAAGTCTCCGCAATTTAAGATCGTGAACTTTTTTTTCAGGTGATGCTCTTTAGCAGCTGCCAGCGAAAATAATCAATTTTCGCTTGCGATTTGTGACCGGAATCTCTCAAATATATTTTTTATAAGTGTGTGTTCATTACACCTGTCAGTAAAAATAAAAGGGTGGTGTTTATAGTAGTGCATATTCTAGCCCCAATTAACACTGGGCATACAGTCGTGCCATCATTCCAGTTGGGTAATCATAAAGTTCTTATTGATTGATTGGTTGACATATATATGTTTGGGTGGAATCGAATAAAGAGGAAGGCCAGTCACACATGTCTGTTGCTTGCTGCTGATCGACCTCTGCAAATTACATACTCCAAGCCTCATTCTCATAGTGTGCTTTGTAACCACCGTGCATCAATCCATCTAGGGTTGGAAGACATCGAGAATCATTGATGCGTGCAAACATGTCTGTGAGGGTAGTGACTACCTGCAGACATAGCTGTAGAGCCTGCTGACGTGTGGAGCAATTGCATGCATTCCAATGTCGCCCGACGGGAGAGATTTCGAGTTTTTAGAGACGACACAGGTTTATATCACGTGCCAGATGTGTCAGACTGCTTTGTCCAGTATCCGGCGGACGTTAAAAAACGACTGGATAACGGGGCACGTCTATTGCGCACCTCTTGGATACAGTTTAATTTAATTTCTACTTTGTGTTGTGGCTAAAATATACTACAGCAAAGAAATTGACAGCAGAAGTTAAATGGTAGATTGTCTAAGTGATAAATAGTTGGACCGTTCTAGCGGTGTTTAGATGCCATATTTACAACATAATCTCCAGGTTACAGTGGCCTCTCCTAAACGGTAGACGATAAGTAACCCAAGTCTGATGGATGGAAGGGATAATTGTATTAGTTGATAGATATTTTACATAATATATATGATCATTTCCAAGCGCTTCTTGCACACCAAAGTGTTGCTGGTCCAGTTTATCCAAGACATGTCCATCACTTGTCAGACATGGTCTACACAATGCAACATCAGCTTCAGTTTCAGTAGCCAAACAATCTTGAGGCTCTAGCTGGTTTCTGCTCTTTTAATGAGCTACTATGTTGATGCTCATCTCATGTGACTGTAGTGAAAAACTTTCTAAATCTACAACAATTAACTGATCAAGATTGCCTGCAAATTAATTGAGTAAAGGATTAGATTAGGCATCAGGATTAATTACTAAACTTGCTGGATTAGTCATGCAGGCATGAGCACTAAGAATATACTATTACTTGATGTTTTCATATCATTTTCTGCATCGAAGCTGCCCTGCTTGTTTGATATCTCAGCTTAATGCAACTGATCCTAATTTTAGTATGTCTCCACAGAACATTGCCTTGCATCAGGAAAAAAAAGTATACAATAACTTTGCAAGGAAAAAACCAAATTGCACTGATTTATCATTTATGTCACTAAACATCGATTGGCGATATTTTTTCGATCAATTGATTAGCACTTCTGCAACACCAAAATGGAATGTTTTTGTGTGGTGCAGGGTAGCTTTCCAGAACCAGTCAGAGATGACAACGAGCTAAACAATCCAAGCTAATGAAGCAAAGATCAACAAAACACAATCAGAGATTAATGTCCTCAAAACAAATTAGAGATTGATTAAATTAATTAATTTACCTTATTGAGCATTTCAAGGTTTGTTGCATGCAAGTTCAGAAATTCCTGCACGTTGCTGAGATATTCAGATTCCATCTACTTATGGATTAGTCCATCTTTGCATAAGTCAGCTCATGTGCTTTATTAATCCATGTGCTATAGATACTATTACTTGGAAAGGCATATGCAGGTTGCATGAAATCTAATTAGAACATCTGTAAATTTTTGGTCACATAAAAAGATTTTGCTGCACTGAGCATATTCACTAATATATGTAATGCATTTCATTATCTACTCAGTGTCACGAGTAGGGTTCAAAAAATGCATAAGGCTTATCTCTTGTTGTATCACCTTTACTATTTTGGGACCCATTTGAAAATGATTGACTTGAAAACCAAAATATAAAGCACAGTATGGACTACAGACTAATACAAAATATAAAATTTGAAAGTTTCTTGCCAAATCATGGTCAGTACTCAGAGCAGCAGATTACCTTGCCAAATCTTTCATGGTCAGTACTCTTGCCAAATCTGAAGCATCCATTGTCATCTTTGTACATACACTAGCAGGAGCACCAATTCTTTGTAACTCATAAATAACATGGCTTGCACCCATTACAATAATTAGCACCCTTGAAGTATCCCCGCCATTAAGCTCGTTTAGGATAATATCAACTACTTTTGCATGTGCCAGTAAGTATGATGTAGGAACAAAGGAGAATTGTGCACTAATGAAATATTGCCCATTAATGACAGGCATGAGATAAATGAAAAGCCACACATGAAGCCTAAGTCTGCTGGAAGAGCATACTCTTCATTCTGTCTTTGAAAGGCATTTAATCCCATCTGCTTGAACATTTCTTTTCACCTGCTCAATAAAGAAGCATAATATTACACAAAGCGGGCTATGATGGAACTTGGAGGCATATAAATCATTTTACCTAAGAAGATCAACTATACTAAAAATAACCAAAAGAAACTTATTTCACAATACAATATTTCTGGGTGTTTTTGTCTTTAGGCTAAGTTTTTTTCCTTGCAAGAGGATGGTGAATAAGGCCAAAAGTTGATGCTAATGGGAAATTGAATTGTAGTGCTTTTTGGTACTGTAAACTATATTTCTTCTCTTGGTTACCATGGACAATCAAAATGTACTGATTTAACTTCCAATTTTTGTGTATACTAAATGCTGTAATAGGTTGGTTGATGGAACTTGTCTATGCTGATTATCCTGTTGCCACATCTGGGTTCATATTAGAAGGAAATGCTTATCAATGTAAAGCAACAATTTGCAAACCATGCAACATTCAGTTAAGTGCGTGTGCAACCAGCCTTATACCTGATCGTTTCCCATGTTACAAATCAGGTCTGAAAGGCTACTCCCACCTTTTGAGAGATTATTTAAATAGGTGTATAACTGAAAATTCTGATGATCATATCCTAATCACTCCAAATGGTGCATCACATCGACTGAGAAGAATTGCTTATATTTTTAGAAAGAATATTGTTTGTAGTGCTCTTCATTTCAATATTTCATTTTTATCATTTGAATTTTGTTCTTGCAACTGAGGTCTGGAAGTAGAACAATGGTAAAAATGAGAATGCCATTTGCCTAAATCAATGCGCACAAACCTTTTTTTCCTCATGAATATTGATATAAGCTAAAGCTTGCATCAAAAATTAGCTTCGAAGCTGGTAGATGGCACCTCTAAGAATATTTGCTCAACAAAAAGAACAACGAACATAAAGGAGAAATGCTGCTGTACTAAAAGTATTGTACAAAGTAGTGTTTTGGAGCGACAAATTCTGTACCCCATTCATATGCGCCTTCCTCAATTTCATCAAAGAACTGTAAGCCAATTAGGCTGTGTTTGAATAAACTATTTTCACAAAGATGATCCCTGACCTACACTGTTTTGTATTCAGCATCAACCAATATGATCAAACAAACAACAATTAGCCAAAGGTGAACAAAATGTACCAATATCGTAGCAAAGTGTACTACTAGTCTGAGAGACTATGTTTGAAAGAATAAATATTGCTGAGTGTAGAATTAACATTGAAATGTATACATCCTATAATGACAGTGCCACAATTTATCTCTGATCAGATGAAAAAACATTTAGCATAAAATTGAAAAAAATGACAATGCATATGACAGACCCTACACCAATCATAAAATATATCATCTTGTAAGCAAGATGGGTGGGCAAATTCATTAATACTATATGATCAAGCCATAGACACAATGCTATTGTTTTGTAGATGATAAATTCTACTTGTAGCTTGGCAGATATATGTGGCTTACCAGGGCAAACTTCTCCTTGCATCCTAACATGTTTAGGAATTGTAAAAATATTTTCTCATATTGTAGAAGCTGCTATGAGTTGCTCCGTGTCATCCCTTGCGGTATGACGCAGAGCTGGATTGCTCTTCTCGCTCTAGCGTCTCCATCTGCAATAATGCCCTAAGGGGAGAGAGAGATTAGCAGGACACAGTAATTAGACAACCAATCAAGAAACAACCAACAAGTCAAATGTGATTAGAACCAACCAGGATGCTCGTCTCCTCCTTCCTATGAGAATTCCCTTAAAAAATGATCAATCCCAGTAAGCGATCAATCACACCAGAACATTAAGCTCAAACACATACCTAAAATGCACAATATAACTAAACATATAAAATGGATTGAAGAGAGGATTAGTGTAAATGGATGAGAATAAGTTGTTGGTGAAATACCTTGGTAGGACTTGCGAGAGGGGTGGCCGATGGGCCGATGGCATGAACGCCACCGAAGTGGTAGGTAAACCTCAATTTTCATACATGTGTTTTTAGCTTTCTTTATACACATTAAATGAAGTTGCAAGAAAGACACAAAATGAAGGAGCTTATTGTTATCCACTTGTTAAAACTGCCATCAACTTTTTCCAAATATGCTTTCGTTGCAACAGTTCAAGATGTTATCGCTAAGAGCATCAGACACCAATTCATCAGCGATAAGTTTTAGATCCAATCCAAAGGACTTGAGATTTTTTTTAAAAAAAAAGTGGTTAGAGCACATTATGCATGCAAAAAACACTAAAAATAATTCCTTCATGAAATTCTAACCCAGATTTCCAGGTTATTATGTGCAGATGAAGCATTCTCCATTCAAAAACCATTTAATTAGTATCTAACCACCTGAAAATCATAGATATATTCTGGGTTTTATTGTTGGGCTACCTGTTATTTGAGTATTTGATAAGTCTACTTACAACTTCATGAACCACCCAGCGGTATTTCATATGTGAAGTTGTTAAATGGTTATTACTAGTGTGATTGGTTGGGAGAGACTAACGCATTTATGGAAAAAAAAATCTTTCAAACTGTAGCATATATTGGGAACAATAGCCTTTGGTTTGGACAGGTCATAGAATATTTGTGACAAAAAACTTTATAATAACATGTTATGTTGCCTCTACAACAAAATAATTATCAGTTGACAAAAAGATTGGATGAAGCTAACAGTAAATATTTCATAAAGGGATCAGACTGCAAGCAAGTATTCATTCAGAGTGCAGATGAAATACATGAGCTACTGGGGACAGATTTGTTGCCAGGCCATATGCATAGACAACAATAAAAAAGATCTATTTTGTCATTTCGATTCCTGCATCAGTATGCAATGCAGTTCATAATGCAATAAAATTTGGGAAGCCTGTTAGGCTCAGGCTTGAACTGCACGGTGAAGTGGGTCTTCCCTCCATGGTATGCCTGCATCTGTCCGCAACAACAAGAATCATGACCCAAGAATCCATCAATCCCAACTCACAAGAACCTACAACAATCCCATAACAAGAAAAACATGTGGAATCTGAGGGGTGAAGAATAGGGACCTTGTGGGTTTGCCGCCGTGGCGGCGATGGCGGCGAGGGACATGGCTCGGTGGCCGTGCATCGCGAGCTTGTGAACGAATCAATGGCAGCGTTGTGGGTGGTTGGCTCCATGCACGGAAGAAGTTGGTGATAACGGGGCTGTTGGCCACTGCTTGCTGCGCATTGGTATGGTTGACCATGGACCTGCAGGTGAACGACATCAGCAGCATCCTATAGTTTGTGCTGTTGTCGCCCTCTCGGGTGTAGGCAGCCAAGAAGCTGTCGCCGAGCCAGCTCGATTCAGGCAAGAAGTTGGCGTGAATGCAATGGCTATCCACGCCAGAGAATCTCCATCGTGGAGGGGAGTGGGTGGAAAATGGGCATCCCAACATGTGTCAAGAGTGCCCTGCAGAAGAAACGGTGGCTTAAGAGAGAGAAAGATTGATCTATGGAGAGATGGGAGAGAAAGGGGAGGGAGGGCACCTCTTTGCTTTTGCCTGAACCGAGCATATGCCACAGTCAACCGCCGCCCACCATGGCCATCGAGGCAGGGAAGATGGTGGAGCCGGCGCTAGGGAAGGAGCTAACAATAGCCACCGACCATGTTGCCGCCGAGTTCATCGGCAGATAAGTGCCAATGTCAAGCTCTCGCCTGGATCCACGTTTCCATTGAGGTCGCCGTCCACTCCGAGCTGCCATGGAGCTTGTTGGCCAGAGTTGTGCGACCGCCAAAATCCACGTCGCTGTCGATCAGATCCGTGCTCGCCGGTTATGGCTGTGGGGTAGGGAAGGAGGGGCAGTTGTCGCCGTCGGCTTCGGGAGCGGCGGGCTTGATGCCTCAATGCGTTCGGCGACACTGAGAAAGAGGATGAGGACTGCATTGATGGGGACAGACGAAACGGCGACGCCCTTCCTCCCTGGGCTAGCCTTCCTTGATGCTGGCTCTATCACCACCGCTGACTCTTCGATGGTAGTGGCAACGGAGGGTGGAGCAGCGGTCGTCGGCGATGGCGGGGAAGGACACAACGGAGGACGGCGCTACGGCAATGCTCAGCGACGGCAAAAGGTGCGGCGGTGCTCGATGACGGCAACAGGTGCGACGGCGGTGGAGCGAGACGAAGGCAAAACTAGCGGCGCTCGGTGACTGCGACGGCAGTGGCAAAGGCGGAAACGGCTGCGCTTGGCAGCAGCGATGGTAGTGACGGAGGCGGAGACGGTAGCACTCGGTGACAGAGACGGCGCGAGAGGGAGGTGGAGGCGGAGGTGGCGGCTGTGGCACGAGGCGACAACGACGAGGATGGCGACGACGCGAGGGGGAGGCGGCAGAAGGAGAGGGAGAGGGTGGGACAAGAGGGAGAAGGGGGCGCGGGCGGCAACAGCTAGGGTTTGGAGGGTGAGTGGGTTAGTAGGCGTATTTTTTCAAAAAAAGCCCCTAGGCTTCCACTTTTACAGCGCAGCGCGGTCCTAATTCACAATTTTTCTCTCCTTCACATAGAATATCCGGCCTTTCGAAGGGCCTTTACATAAAATATTAGCTAAGAGGAACTGTGTCACACCCCGCCCCTGCGCCACTGTACAAATGGCACCGAGGAGGGTGTGCCGCAGGAGAACGGCGAACCGCTTTCCCACGGAACCGCAAAACAGGTATCAGTCCCAAGATAATGATGCTGGTACCAGCGGTAACATGATGAATCAACGCAAGATTTAAATAAATACAATATACCTTTACGTTGCAGCTTCGGGTAATCCCTGAGTTGCAACCTCCAATCAGAGTCAGCAGCAGCGAAACTTAGCGGAGCTAGGGCACCAAAACCACCGGCAGTAGTTTGGGTTTAGGGACGAAACTCCAACCTTCATCTTCTTCCTGAACTTAAGCCAAGAGGGGAAAAACAACAACAATGGGGATTGAGTACTTTCGTACTCAGCAAGCCACTAGGAAATGTGTACATGCAAGCATCAAAGACAGGCTGAGTTTGTTTAGCAAATCATTTTTAAAACACTTTTCCTTTTAAAGGTCTAAGTGTAGGTTTTCAAAGTAACTTTCCCTTCGGAGAGAGAGGCATCTCACCTCAATCCGTCCACGAGTTGCTTTGCAACGACTCGAGCGGGAAAGTCAAATTTTAGCATTCATAGCACTTCCTTCTTTATTATCTTCTTTTCACTTTCAAAACATAAACCAACATTCTCTTCAACAATCATCCATTAACCAAGTCTCAAGGTTAACAACTCTGGGTCGGGTCCTCTCGACCTGCCAACCCAAACTCGGCCATCTTGGCCCCTAAACCGGCCCTCTTGGCCCTATGGTACCAGACGACAACCCAGGTCACACAGGCCTGTTCCCAACCACGAAGGCTGGCCATCCGTCACAAAGAAGGACTCTGGTAACGGTTCCCATTCCACGAACCAATTTATTAAATGAGTTTTAAAAACAAATCTACGCTATGGGCATCACCTCACATTTGCCCTTGACCGTGGGCACGGCTGTTCGAACAGTTCAATCATACCTCTGCAGAGACTATACACTTTTCCCACAAGAAACGAAGCTTACACCGATACTGGCCGGTATCGGAAGTTCATGACAAATCTTTTCTCTAACCAAACCATAAATGTCCCATGTCACATAGATGGGTGGAATCTCTCCACCAAGCATCAGGCCAACTTTCAAGCCCTCATCTACTCAGGCCCCACCGTTTGGACCCCCGACACATCCCCACTACAGGAGATTGCCGTAAAGTCCACCATACCGGTGCTCCTCACCTGCCAACATGCTAGACAACAATGTTTCAGTTACTTACTCATCTAGGGACATCCCATTCTACCCATGTGGTCGTACTATGAGATGCTCGGATGTAAAACCCAAAGGAATCGGTCCTTATGCGCGACTACGAAACCAAACCACACAGGAGAGGATTCGCACCGCAAGTTTTCTCCCATAAAACCTTTTTGTTTTCAAAGTCACCGACTCCCCGAGTCGGGTTTTATAAACCTTTCACAACCCAAGTTTTTCCACATCGATAACCATATATAAACCTGACATAAACAAATGGTGCAAAAGGATACCTACGCCCAGAGAGCGTAAGTATTGAGGCACTGCTGTTTCTTTCTCCCTTTCCTTCTCTCTCTCCTTGCTCTTTCTCTGTGTTCTCCCCGGGAGAGAGGAGCCGAGTGGGAGGAGGCGACCGGCCGGTGGAGCGGCGGCAACGGCGCGCGCAGGACGGGCGACGTGGCGCAGGCGGTGGCGCGGTGCGCGGCGCGGCTGGCGCTGGCGCCTGCGGCCAGGGCGCGGCGGCGAGCGGCTGCGGCCAGGCAGGTGCACGCGGCGCGCGCTGGCGCCTGTGGCCAGGGCACGGCGGCGTGTGGCTACGACCAGGCAGGTGCGCGTGGGCCGTGAGGCGGCGCCGGCTTGGGCGGCGCGTCTTGCAGCGCCGCGGCGGAACAGGGCGCCGACTGCGGTTGGGAGCGTCGGCTTGGTGCCGGCTGCAGCGCGCGGTGTGGTGGGCGGCATCGGCGCGTGGCAGGGAAGTGGAAGGGGGTGGCTCGGCAGGGAAGGAAGAAGGAAGAAGAAGAAACAGGGAGAAGAAAGTCAGCCACCTCGACGCGACGAACTTTGGGAACTTCGGCGAATCAGCTCCGGAGTGGTAAAAATAGAGTGGTGAATCGGCTGAGGTACTCCACGGTAAGTCTTCTCCGGTATTTATACTGTCAGGGTGATTCGGGAGGAGGAACTTGGCGACGTGAACATCCATTGATGCACCTGTGCATGTTTCTCCATCTACAGGCTCCCCTGGCGATACCTGCTACCTGACTTGCTCGGCGAGCGGCGCGGAGCGGTGCCTAACTCTAGCGAAGAAGACGGAGACGATGCCAAACTCTCACTGTGTACTGGCAGGACGGTGCCTAACCGTCGGTTTTACAAGGAGCTTAGGAAAAAACATGGGGGCAAAGAAATGTGTTTGAACGAGTGTTGGATGAACCTAATTAAGTTGCTTGACTTAACGAAAATGTAAAGAACTACGGGTGCAGGAAAAAGGACAGATAATCGCCGGGCGGTGGAATTCCAAAAATATTTCAGAATACTTGAATGGGAAGGAAATGACTGTCGATACATGCGTAGAAATATTGATTTTAATATGCACACGTATAGGAAATATTGGTCCAGTGGTTGATGTCTAAAAATAAATATTTTTAGACTCTCTGAATGGTTGGGAGATTATTTGACGACACAGTTAAAATCCCAAAATCAAAATTTCAACCGTACGGGTTTTTGGAAAGGTTTAGGAAGGAGTACTAGAACTTCAAATTCTGAATAATGGAAATTTAATTTTCGGGAGACGATATCATGATCAAGATTCTGGGTTCACAAGGGAACGAATCAATTGAGATCTTTGGCACAAAAATCCTAAATACACTCAAAGAACCAAAATTTTGAAAATAGGATTTTTGACGAAAATCGGGGCGTTACAAACCTACCCCCCTTAACAGAATCTCGTCCCAAGATTCCAGCCGAAGTAGGGTAACGGACTGCTCCTGGGGTCAAAGGTATTCTTGAAACTTCACACGATCCCTGGGGTGACTGTTTCCCTTAGCGCCAACGGGTGGGGCAGGATTCCTGGCCCGTCTTTTTCTGAGTGACACGTGGGCTCACTGTTTGGCGCTCAATTTTTTTTTTGAACTCGAGAACTGGTTGCTGAGTAATACTGACTTGGTTGAGAAACTTAAGCTCTTCTCTATGGTCGGTACTAGTGTTGACATGTCCCGAGCGGGTTCGGTGTGGTCCAACAATGGTTGCACTTTGCTTATGACGATACTCCATATCCTTTGCAGTGTTTTTTTATGGTCTTCAGGGGTATTCAACGGTGGTTGCAGGTGGTTGCATTGCCTCCACATAGGTTATACTTTCTACTGCCTCGTGCACTTGGGTACCCATTTCATCGAGTGCGCCCCTTTATTTAGGGTCCCGGCTCGGTCTCCTTTGCGTGCTTTGGGTGGAGCACGCGGGCACGGTGAGTGGAGGGCGAGTGGAGGCGGTGTAGCTCGGGTGAGGGGAGGAATGGAGCGGAGGTCCAGCGTTGGCAGCGGTGACAACGGCAGCGAGCGAGGTGCTGGCGGCCGAGGTGCTGGAGGCGGTGCGGAGCATGGTGCTACGGGCGAGGAACTATCTCGCCGGTGACTGAGAGCGAAGGCGGCGGAGATCGAGGTGCAGCGGCGAGTCCCTTCGCCGATGCAAGCGGCAGGTGGTGCCGTCGACAGCAGTGGTGCTGCGAGGGTGGCGCCGAGGCGTTCCAGAAGAGAGGGAACCTTCTTGGCGGGGGTGGCCACTGTTTTGCGTTGGGTTTGGGTGTAGTCTGGCTTTCGGTTCGTTTGTGCGACCATTTGTACCCTTTTGTCCTGGGTGGTGTGTCCAGTGGTCTTCCTTTGGAGACGGTGGCGTGCTCTGGTAGCGGACGAGCATTCTGACCACTTATGCGGGGCGGTCTGTCTTCTTATGGTGTTAGCACCTATTGTTTTCCTTTCCATTATGGAAGCGATGTTAGGATAGGTGGTTTGATGACATGGTTGCCAAACCTTGGCATGTATCCCTCATGTATCGACCTTCATGGTCCTCGTCTTTACTCTTTTGCATTTGGTATCCTGAGTATGGTTGCCTCTGGTTTGTACTTGTTTTCTGACTTGTGTTATCCGTTGATGGGTATTGATTTCTGATGGTATTGCGGGTTTTCCAACCATGCTTAGGACTCTCTTAATTTTGGGTATCCAGGGGTTGTCTTCTCCTTAGGCAAAATTATCATTCAATCTCGAGGTAGCTCATCTCGACGAATGGTTTTTGTGAGAAGGCGCATCGGCCTGAGTGTGAACACAGATAATCCTTTCTGAACAATGGAGTCATGACGGGCAAAAGGTTCCAATACTTTTCCTCCAATTCCTCCTTACAATGCAGTACAGGGTAATACATCTTTAGGGAGGAAAAAGGGAGCTGCTACTACTAGATAAAGCATTTCCCAACAGAGGTCTACACACAAAGCTTGCTCACGGCGAGGGTGGAGGCGAGAGTGGATCAAACTCCAGCGGGGGTTTCCTACGGAGCCTGGCCAACTTGTGGCGTTCCATGCGACGGGCTAACTCGGATGACTGTAGGAGTAGTAAGGTAGTGCGTTCCAGAGAAAGGCGCTGGTAACGGGCTTCCAAATCAGCATACCGATCCCGAAGTTCATCCAGTTTTTCGAGGGCCTGCTCATAGGCGTTCTCGGTGGTGCAGGCTAGATCGGAGAGGACGGTGCACCTGCTTCCTTTGGGTTGTCCAGTCTGGCGGAGGTGGTACCGATTGTCATCTCCTTCACGATAGGAGTGGAGACCAAAGCTGTTGGCCACACCCAAGGGGGCACAAATCTTGCAAAGCCGTAGGAGGGCCTCGCGGAACACGTCCCGGATAGCAGCTTCAGGGGTGATCCGAGGATGGCGGGTCTCGAAAGCGATCACCTCTTCGTCTCCCTGGAAGTGGAGGAAGACTTTCACCTTCCAGCTCTTCTGGGATCCCTGGATGATCTGCTCGCCATGGTAGACTGGCTCCTCAAAGAAGCCGAGTTGCTGGAGTAGGTGGCCCAGCTACTGGGCGTACCCGTTAGGGTTTTCCCCGGCATGTCCCTCCATGGTTGCAAGTGCGGTTTCCATGGAGCTAGGGTTTCTGGCTAGCTTAGATTGAAAGGAGGTGCCCTTTTCCGGGGTTGCCTGGGGTTCCTTTTATAGGCACCATCTTTCAGGGGCTTTTGTGATGAGGGGTCAACACCTCTCCAGTATTTGCGCTTCTCGCGTTGAGTCCTGTTCCATTTACTGGTGGTGAATAGTATCTTGTTGTGTATTCCCGAGGACTGGTGGTCATGGCTCTTGTTAGTCCTTGTTTGGCGGGTCTTATGGCGATTATATGCCCATAAATCTTGATTATCCTGTGGTTGGACATTTTGCTGCAGAGTTGAGCTTTAGATTTCCAATGTAACCCTCTCGATGGCTCCTGCATTCCATCTGTTGCTTTCCATTAATACTGTCAGGGGAGGGTGGCTCCGGATTTTCTGGGATACTTTGACTGATTGAGTCCGGGTCAGTCAATGTCCCATGGCCGACGCATATCCTCGATATCGTGCCTCTCTATCTGGGTCCTTCCATGGTTGCTCTGGATGGCACGGGCGGACTGGTCACACTGGCTTGACCGGACTTGATCAGGGTCTTGTTTAACCAAAGGCCCTAGGGTTTGACCGGATCGAGCGAGAAAAACATTTTCGCAAAACCACAAGCATTCTATTATGCCATTTCTATGAGATAGGCATCGGGCTCAAGGCTATCGTTTTCTTTCGTTCTGGCTCTAGGCTGCCACCTTAATCGAACTTAGAACCTTTCCGCTGAGAAAGAACTTAGGGAGGATATGTGGCTAAGGTTGCTGTACTTCTATTTAGAAAAACTCCTTTTATAAACCAAGCTTGAGGGAAGAGAGTAGGGGTTTTTCGCAAATAGTTTTATTTTAGTCAAAATAGGGTGATTGGGGTCTCCTAAGAGAGAGGGGTTTCGTTCCTAAAGCCAAACCTTGCTCTGATACCACCCTGTCACACCCTGCCCCTGCGCCACTGTACAAATGGCACCGAGAAGGGCGTGCCGCAGGAGAACGGCGAACCGCTTTCCCACGGAACCGCAAAACAGGTACCAGTCCCAGGATAATGATGCTGGTACCAGCGGTAACATGATGAATCAACACAAGATTTAAATAAATACAATATACCTTTACGTTGCAACTTCGGGTAATCCCTAAGTTGCAACCTCCAATCAGAGTCAGCAGCAGCGAAAC
Organism: Oryza officinalis; assembly: GCA_008326285.1. NCBI lineage: Eukaryota > Viridiplantae > Streptophyta > Magnoliopsida > Poales > Poaceae > Oryza > Oryza officinalis. The sequence continues at coordinate 21,074,696 of BDMV01000006.1, forward strand.
TTAGCGGAGCTAGGGCACCAAAACCACCGGCAGTAGTTTGGGTTTAGGGACGAAACTCCAACCTTCATCTTCTTCCTGAACTTAAGCCAAGAGGGGAAAAACAACAACAATGGGGATTGAGTACTTTCGTACTCAGCAAGCCACTAGGAAATGTGTACATGCAAGCATCAAAGATAGGCTGAGTTTGTTTAGCAAATCATTTTTGAAACACTTTTCCTTTTAAAGGTCTAAGTGTAGGTTTTCAAAGTAACTTTCCCTTCGGAGAGAAAGGCGCCTCACCTCAATCCGTCCACGAGTTGCTTTGCAACGACTCGAGCGGGAAAGTCAAATTTTAGTATTCATAGCACTTCCTTCTTTATTAGCTTCTTTTCACTTTCAAAACATAAACCAACATTCCCTTCAACAATCATCCGTTAACCAAGTCTCAACGTTAACAACTCCAGGTCCGGTCCTCTCGACCTGCCAACCCAAACTCGGCCATCTCGGCCGCTAAACCGGCCCTCTTGGCCCTATGGTGCCAGACGACACCCTAGTCACACAGGCCTGTTCCCAACCACGAAGGCTGGCCGTCCGTCACAAAGAAGGACTCTGGTAACGGTTCCCATTCCACGAACCAACTTATTAAATGAGTTTTAAAAACAAATCTACGCTATGGGCATCACCTCACATTCGCCCTTGACCGTGGGCACGGCTGTTCGAACAGTTCAATCATACCTCTACAGAGACTGTACGCTTTTCCCACAAGACACGAAGCTTACACCGATACTGGCCGGTACCGGAAGTTCGTGACAAAGCCTTTCTCTAACCAAACCATAAATGTCCTGTGTCACACAGATGGATGGAATCTCTCCACCAAGCATCAGGCCAACTTTCAAGCCCTCATCTACACAGACCGCACCGTATGGACCCCCGACACATCCCCACTACAAGAGATTGCCGTAAACTCCACCATACCGGTGCTCCTCACGTGCCAACATGCTAGACATCTATGTTTCAGTTAGTTACTCATCTAGGGACATCCCATTCTACCCATGTGGTCGTAATGTGAGATACTCGGATGTAAAACCCAAAGGAATCGGTCCTTATGCGCGACTACGAAACCAAGCCACACAGGAGAGGATTCGCACCGCAAGTTTTCTCCCATAAAACCTTTTAGTTTTCAAAGTCACCGACTCCCCGAGTCGGGTTTTATAAACCTTTCACAACCCAAGTTTTTCCACATCGATAACCATATATAAACCTGACATAAACAAATGGTGCAAAAGGATACCTACGCCCAAAGAGCATAAGTATTGAGGTACTGCTGTGGTGGAGCGACAAGGGTTAAGTTTAACAAGGTCCTACGGAGAAGAATGCAACTACATAGGTTGGTCCGTCGGTCGTGTGCTCGTAGACCGATGGCCGATCAAAATAATTGTGTACGCTAAACATGCAAGTTTGCAATCAACACATTTTATAAACTAGGAGCAATATGATCGAAGAGTGGCTTGCCTTATTGTTGGTCTTCAAATCTTCGAGAAAACCCGCATCCGGTGCAACTCCGAAACGTCCACTACGCGATCGAAAAGAGAAAAACATCCAAAACCCTATAAAGTAGATAATAACTATTATAAACTAATTGTGCCCTTGGGTAGACCTCATTTTTTGAAAGATTGAGGAAGTTGAACGGAGTCAATTGGACTTACGGTTGGGGAGATACGGATTTTGGAGGATTACTGGATTTTCTGAAATGTGGAAGTGAACTTATTAAATTGGAAAGGAATATTCCCAAGAATATTCCTTGGCTGTGATGTTAAGAGGGAGGAATCATGGACTTCATTTTGGGAAGGCTTGGGCTTTAGCCCAGAGATGAAGGAGGGATTCAATATAGACTTCTAGGGATTAGTTTGAGGTGTCGAGGGATGCAAACTGAACTTTTATGGAGAAGGGGCTGGTGGATGGGTTTTGGCCCGAAGGATGTAACATGGACTTTTAAGGGTCCATTCTTGGGCTCGGCCCGAGGAACAAAAGGGATGTTTTATGGACTTGTGGATAGAGTATTAGGCCGGTTGCCCCAATGAAGTGGAGGGGCAAGATGTAGACTTTGTAGGGATTTTCATAGGCTAAGCCCTATAACGAGAGGGAGGCAATGTAGACTTTTCAGAAGTCCGCGGTCAATGGGGGCCCGTGGGGAGATAATAAAATATGGACCCACTGCTGGGTCCCACCTTCCTTTTCTTTTCTATTTTTTTTTCTTTTTCCCTTTCCTTCTTCTCTCTCCTTCTTATCTCTTTCTCATTCTTTCTCTCTCTCTCCTTGCTCTTTCTCTGTGTTCTCCCCGGGAGAGAGGAGCCGAGTGGGAGGAGGCGACCGGCCGGTGAAGCGGCGGTGCCGGCGCGTGCTGGACGGGCGACGCGGCGCAGGCGATGGCACGGCGAGCGGCGCGGCTGGCGCTGGCGCCTGCGGCCAGGGCACGGCGGCGTACGGCTGCGGCCAGGCAGGTGCGCGTGGGCCGTGAGGCGGCGCCGGCCTGGGCGGCGCGTCCTGCAGCGCCGAGGCGGAGCAGGGCGCCGGCTGCGTGGCCAGGTGTTGGCGCAGAATTTCGACCCGCCTTGCAACCAAATGGGTTCCGCGTTACCACGGCGGCCTGGGAGATTTGCTTAACTCCAGTGCAGGTCCAAATGGCTTGCCTAGTCGTGTGCAGAGCGTGCCAGTTGATTTGATCTGCAATCAACAAGAAACAAGTAAACCACGTCAGAAAACAACGGCCGATCGGCCGATAGGCCGATGACACATTGTCATAGTGTTGATGCAAAAAAACACACAATGGCCTGGGAGATCTGCTTAGCTCCAGTGCAGGTCCAAAGATTTCTTTTGGGTTCTAGGCGTGCCAATTGGTTTGATCCTGCAACCAATAAGAGACAAAGAAAGAAAACGTAGTTAAATCCACCAATGATAGCCGATCGGCTGGCTTACCGATGACGTATCATTGAGCATTGAGCCGATGCAAGATGCATTAAATCGGCTATAACAGACAAAACAAGATAAAGTTAAACCTACTCAATCGGCTGTAGATATCAACAAAATATAATCTAAGTCTCAAAATATATTTAAACTAAGTGATTGGGATAGATCGGACAGGGCGCCGAGACAGTATAAATCACTTATGCCTAAATGTATTATAAAGCATAGATTGTACAAGTTCATAGCATAGCCGATTGGGCAGATCTAACATGTATCGGCTAGTACTCCGATACTACTTTATACAGAGATATTATCATGAACAAAATATATTAAACAACTTGTCAAACTAATGTTAAGATGATCCTAACCAGATTTGACAACAAGCTCAATATATTTTACTACGTTGATATCTCGATATAAAGGTCAAACCTAACTGATGCAGCACCAAATATGTAAAGAAACATAATGTCTAGATGATCAAGTCGATGAAAACCTTTTCGAGATGGTAGATATATTGTATAATCTAGATCAACAGCGATATATAACTCTATCGGTTGCTTTTCTGTGAAGCAGACACCAACCGATCCAAGTTATATATTGATACCAATTCAGATTATACAATATATATGATAACTCGACGATTCACACAAACAGGATCAGAGTGTCATAAAGACGGAAGCACTAATCCCGAGAGCGCAAGCCGCCACAACAAGTTTTACCTCTTTGCTGGAGATCGAAACTGATGCAGCCCAACTCGAAAGCAAGAACTCGTCGAAAACAATGAAAGAGTAAAGGTGGCGATGCGCCGAAGTTGTTGTATTGATCTCCCTTTCTTTACACGAACCTGGGTTTAATTTATACCCAGAATTACACTATGTCCTTGTCGGACACGATTCTTATCTCTATTACAACTCATACTTAAGACAATTCCCTAATACAAACTCTAACCGACAGCATCTATTAGGAAACTAACATTATATCCTAAGTAATAGATACAATTCCCTTCTTCGGACCCAATCCGTATGTGGGAATCCTTATGAAGCTCACCAACCGAACCCGACAAAGACTCTGTTAACCTTTCGTCGGAATCGGCTACATCGGCTATTCTTGTCCGACTCTGTCTCAGCCGACGGTCACAATAGCCGACTCGGTCACCAGCCGATACATACCATAGCCGATTCGGTCACCAACCGATTCTTGCTCTGTTTTGGTAACCGCCAGCTTCCTCCAAATCCGCTTCGATTCTATCTTTAAATCCAATATTTGATTTACCAAATTTGGTCGTTAACACATGCCCCCCAAGTCCGTGATATTTGGAATGTTGCGGATTTGCTTGAATCCTCTCCGAATCGATCTAGGGTTCTGTTTCCATTTCAACCATTATCACACACCTTCTTTAAATAGCAACCACCGCTTGGAGGTTTTCATGCCGTTACTCCCGTTTTCATCACCTCGACCGTAATCGCCTCCAACTCTTGCAATAGCCTCACCAGATTCTCCGGCGACCACGTAGACAATTCCCTCGTCAGCAACAACTCCATCTCCGACGATGTCGTCTTCCGCAGCTCCTTCAAGCGCTCCGGTCACCGAGTTCCCTGAGGTAACCCCATCAGCCGAATCCCATTTCTATTCATAGATTAGTTTTCCTTCGCAATTTATTTCTTCTCCCTTTTCCTTTCTGTAGCATCTCTCCCACCAAGTTGCAATCCCAAGTCTGGTTCATCCCAATCGGTACTTCTTGGGCCCAATCGGTAACAAAGACCCCATAGAAATCATCAATGCCGAGACAAACAAGATCCCCTTTAAGTTAACCAACCCTAGTTTGAACCATTGGAACAACACTTTTAAATCCTGGCCATCGGCTGTCAAGACTTGGTCTGAATGGTATAAGAGGATGTCGGCTAGCAAACAAACTCACTGGGAAGAAATCGGCATCGCTCAGTGTTTAGTCCTAACCATAGCCGATTTAGCCAAAGATGAACCCATGCTATCGGCTGCCAGCTATTTTTGGTCCAACACCTTGAATGCCTTCCTCTTCAACCAAGGACCAATGAGCCCAACTCTTCTGGACATCACCATGATAACTAGGCTAGACATCACCTCATCGGCTAACCCTATCAGCTTGAACAACAAAAACCAATATATTTTCAAAACCAGAAGCATTGGAGGCTGGAGTGGATTCATCTCTCTGAATATGGGATCTGGCCCTGTCACTCCTAAAGAACACGCAGCCTTCCTCTTGATGTGGCTGGAAAAGTTTTTGTTTTGTGGTTCAAGCTGCGGTCTAACCACCAACTGGCAACATATAGCCGAAGCTCTAGTCAACAAAAAGCAATTCCCACTAGGCAAATACCTCCTCGGTTATTTATATCAGACTTTGAGCAATGCATCGGCTAAGCTTGCTACCAACTCAGTAATCGGCACAGGTGGACCTTGGTGGCTATTGCAGTTATGGCTTAATCTACATACAATCAAAATTGCCAAGAGACCAGCCTTGCCCGAAGCTGATTTTCCCTTGGTTGAGCCGACCAAAGATGACAACGGAGATGAAGTCACAACCAGAAGATGTATGTCATTTGGGGAGGCAGCATCTTCATATCCCGGATTAGAATTATCAGCTGAACTCTTCGTCGACTGGTTCGGCAACTTTTATGACGGATTTCCAAAAGATTCTAGAAATTGGTTTGCATATGAATTCTCTGCAGATTTTGAATTGCCAGCTGATTTCAGATTTGATGAAATAAACTCTGAAAAATTTGAGAAATCCAGAGAAGTTTTTACAACAGCTATCACCCCCTGTATTCTTCCTGTTGGTATTCATCAAGGCAGGAACATCCAGATATCCTATGAATTCTATCACCCTATGAGCACTGCTAGACAAATGGGAATGGGGTAGTTGCCAATCGGCTTGTTCTTTTCAGAAAAAATCCAAGCCAGAGGAGAAATTTCATCGGCTCTGATGATGGATAGATTATTAAGCATAGAAGGACCTCCCCTTGGAAGTTTGGAAAACATTGAGTTGGCTATGCTAAGGAGCTCCACTTTTGATCATTGGTGGACTGAATGGAAGAAACATCTTTTTCACCAATCGGCTTCCATGTATCTGACTGACATTATTCCAGACATGATTCCACAGGTAAACATACTTCTTTTTCAATACCCTTATCGATAGCCGATTGTCTTTAGAAAATGACTTAACCCCTTTTTCTTCTTTTGTTTGCAGACCACAGAATCTTCTCCCCCTCATGTCAGCAGGAGCGGAGTCAATATCAATTATGCTGCTGGAATTCTCCCCAACGGTGGTGGATTGGCTCCTTCAACCATCGGCTATAATGCCCCCAAGACGTCTTCCCTACTCCAAGGGCAAACACGTGAGCCGATTCCCTCTGAAGCTGGCAAGAGGAAAAGGATCAAGTCATCGGCTATCACTCCACCGGCTACAAAGAAGAAAGCCACCAAAAAGCAGAAAAACTATGATCCAGATGAAGAAGATATAGAAAAAGCCATCGATGAAGCAGCTGCCGAACTGAGTGAAACAGTAGAAGAAACTCCAACAATTAGCATCCCTATTCCTCAGCAAACCCCACCAACGCCGATCCACAAGACATATCAACCTCGGGTATGTACTTTGTACTCTTAGTCCTTCCATAACTTTCTTTGCCGATCTCAGCGTTAACCCTTCTTTTGTAGAAAAAGAAATCGGCTGCCAAAAAGAAACCTGCACCGCCTCCATCGGTAACACTTCCTTCAAAATTTGTTTAAACCTTATTTCATCAAGTATTAACTCATTTTATATTTCAGCCGATCCGCTCTCCAACTCCTATTCATCATGATTCAAGTGAACATACTCCATCGGCTAGAGACAGTCACCATATTGAAGACCAGCCGATTCCTCCTATTCCTGTAAGTATTTGTATCAATAATATAAATCGGCCATTAATATTCTATTGACTAACAATCTTGTCTCTTTCAGGCCTTAGCCGACATGTTCTCTTTTGACATTAGGCAATTCATGGATGAAGAGGAAGAAACATCTAGCAATGCTGCTGCTCCTATAGCCGATGACTTAAAGGCTACCCTCAAGGATATTGCTCATCGGCTTGAAGGTTCCCTTGATGCTTTGGTTGTCAACTGTGGATCAATTAGAGCAAGATTTGAAGACATTCAAGATCAGATCCTAGACGATGCAGCCGAAATCATCTCTCCAGCGGTTTTCCTTGAACAATATCGTCACAAGCTGGAAAGAGCAAGACAGAGGATAGCCGACAGGCGAGAGCGAAAAGATCTTGAGACAACCATCCATGCCAATCAGCAATCCATAAACGAGGAAAAAGCCAAGCTTGATCAGATGATATCTGGGCCAAGTTCTATCCAAAGCAATATAGATCGGCTAAAGAATAGGAAGATTGAACTACTGGCTGAATTAGAAGCCTGCAATGCTGAGTTATCACTGGAGGAACAGAAGCTTGCCGATTTACCAAGAGCCATTGAAGAACAAAAATCCAAGCTGAAGTCCTCGATCAGACACTTAGCCGATCTAAACAAATCCATGAAAGTCATCCCAGGAAGTGATGCAGCCGATGCCCAAGCCATAGAAGAAATAGAACAAATTAGGCAAAGGGCCATATCGGCTATCCAAAAACTTGTAACATGAATCTGCCGATGATAATATAAACTCCATACTTGTATATTTATTGCTTTGAAATTTTGAACTTTTTGTATGTATATGCCCCCTAATTTTGTCATGGAGAACGAAACATCACAAAATTACAATCGGCTAAGAAAAAATAACCACGAGACAAACAGAATTATACTAAAAAGAATTGTGCTAAGGGCGATATAACTTATATCGGCCATCTAAAGGCGATGTCAATACATTGGCTACCATGTATCGGCAATATACAGCCGAATCATGAATTAATCCAAACACTTGGGTAATACTTTTTTAGGTATTTTCCATTAAGAGCTCGTCCAAATATCTCTCCATCAAGTCCTTGTAACATGTAGGCTCCTTTAGAAACAGATTTGTAAATCCGAAAAGGTCCTTCCCAATTTGGTGACCACTTGCCGAACTTATTATCACGAGTTCCAATCGGCAGAATCAATTTCCAAACCAATTCTCCCTCCTCAAAAGATTTCGGTACCACCTTCTTATTATAATGCCGCGCAACACGCTCCTTATCTTTGGTGATCTTTTGTAAAGCATACATTCTGGATTGAACCAAGTCTTCTGACTCATCGACCATAAGATTATGATAGTCATCGGCTGTCAATTCATCTTGTAAATCAATCCTCCTTGAGCCGATGACATGCTCCCATGGCAAAACTGCTTCATGCTCATAGACTAACTTATATGGAGGAACTTAAATTGACCCATGACAAGCCATCCGATAAGACCATAATGCCTCAGCCAATCGGTTATGCCACTGCTTTGGAAAATCGGCAATCTTTCTCTTAATCAACTTAATCAAGCTTTTGTTAGATGCTTCTGCCTGTCCATTAGCTTGCGCATAATATGGCGAAGAATTCAACAATCTGATTCCCATACTCTCCATAGATTGAACAAACTCATCTGACACAAAAATAGATCCTTGATCAGTCGTAATTGTTTGTGGAAGACCAAATCGGTATATAATATGCTCTTTAACGAACTGAATTGCATCCCCAGAATCAACTTTTTTCAATGGAACTGCTTCCACCCACTTTGTAAAATAATCGGTTGCCACCAATATATACTTATGTCCTTTACTCGATGGTGGATTGATCTGACCGATCATATCAATTCCCCAACCTCTGAACGGCCATGGCTTGATTATTGGATTCATAGCCGATGCTGGTGCTCTCTGAATGGATCCAAATTGCTGGCAATCTCGACATCCCTTGTAATATCTGAAGCAATCCTCCAACATCGTCGGCCAAAAATACCCAACTCTTCGAAGTAACCACTTCATTTTATGAGCCGATTGATGAGTACCACAAATACCTTCATGAACTTCTCCCATCACAACTTTGGCTTGATCAGCACTTAGACATTTCAGCAACACTCCATCAATCGTCCGATAATACAGTTCATCATCTAACAAGACGTATCTCAAAGCCTTACACCTCAATTTCCTTGAAACCGATTGAGAAGGATTCTTCAAATAATGAAACACATCATATCTCCAATCATCGGCTGCAATTGTAACGATCCCCATCTCAACATCCGTCACCATCGGCTTGTATCCCGATGCCCCCTGAGCCAAAGCATTAGCCTCTAAATTCTGCTCCCGAGGAACATAACTCAACGTCACCAGCCGAAACTCATCTATTAATGCCCGACACTTTTCATAATAAGCCATGAATACATCATTCTTGCATTCATATTCTCCGGCCAGTTGACTAATTACCAACAATGAATCACCCATGACTTCAACAGCATCGGCTTCAAACTCCTTCAAAAGTTGCAAACCTTTGAGAACTGCCTCATACTCAGCTTGATTATTTGTAGCATATGGCTTGATGGTAAAAGCAAATTCAAAACTTGCCCCTCTTGGTGATATGATAACCAAACCGATGCCACAACCATGAGTACAAACTGATCCATCAAAAAATAACGTCCAAGGTGCAATATCCACTGAGCCGATCGAATCATCATGATGTTCTACGATAAAATCGGCTATAGCTTGCCCCTTAATAGCTTTAGGTGACTCATACTTGAGATCGAATTCTGTTAAGGCATAAATCCACTTTCCAACCCTTCCTTTCAATACTGGAGCCGATAGCATATATTTGACCACATCGGCTTTGCAAATTATAGTACAATCATTGGATAACAAATAATGCCTCAACTTTGTACATGAAAAATACAAGCATAAGCACAACTTCTCCACCGAAGAATACCTGGTCTCTGCATCCAAAAGTCTTCTGCTTAAATAAAAGATTACCCTCTCTTTACCTTCGAACTCCTGGATTAAGATCGAGCCGATTGACCTCTCATCGGCTGACAAGTATAATTTGAAAGGCACCCCTTTCTGTGGAGAAACTAAAACTGGAGGAGAACTTAAATACTTCTTAATATTATCCAAAGCCTTCTGCTGCTCTGCCCCCCATGTAAATTCCTGATCGGCTTTAAGTCTGAGTAAAGGTGTGAAAGGCTCTAACTTCCCAGACAAATTAGAAATAAATCTTCTGATAAAATTTATCTTGCCGATCAAAGATTGCAACTGTTTCTTGTCTTCGGGAGGTTGGATCCTCTGTATTGCACTAATACTCCTTTGTGGCACCTCAATACCCCTCTCATGTACAAGAAAACCTAAAAATTGTCCAGCCGATACACCAAAAGCACACTTAGTGGGATTCATTTTTAAGCCATATTTCCTTGTTCTCTCAAATACTTTTCTTAGATCGGCTATATGATCAATAATCTCCTTGGATTTCACCACCACATCATCAATATAAATCTCAACCAATACACCGATCAGATCATGAAAAATATAATTCATGGCTCTTTGATATGTAGCTCCAGCACTTTTCAACCCAAAAGTCATGACAACCCACTCATACAAACCGATTGCACCAGGACACCTAAAAGCAGTCTTGTGAATGTCTTCTTCTGCCATCAAAATCTGATTATATCCAGCATTGCCATCCATAAAACTTATAATTTTATGTCCTGAAGCAGCATCTACCAATTGATCGGCAATCGGCATTGGGTATTCATCCTTAGGAGTAGCCTTATTTAAATCCCTGAAGTCGATGCAAACCCTAAGCTTGCCATTTTTCTTAACCACCAGAACTATATTAGAAACCCACTCAGCATATCGGCATGGACGAATAAAACCAGCATCATATAAACGAGTAATTTCAGCTTTAATCGCATCATACATATCGGCTTTACATCGTCTAGGTGGTTGTTTATATGGCCGATATCCCTGCTTGATAGGAAGTCGATGTTCAACAATCGATCGACTAAGTCCTGGCATCTCAGAATACTCCCAAGCAAAGCAATCGCTGTACTCTTTCAAAAGCTGTAATAATGTAAGTTTGAATTGAGATGATAGATTCTTACTGATGAATGTCGGCCTAGGCTTATCTCCTGACCCAATGTCCACTTCTTCTAAATCATCGGCCGACATGAAACCCTGACCAAGCTTACCATCAAGATCATTTATAGCATCTTTAGTATAGAAATCGGAACCCTCCACAACACCCTCAAAGTAACAACTGGGGTTCTCCATCTCCAATTGGCTGTATATCACAATCAGACACTTTTAGATAATCTCCTTGCTAGATTTTTCCTGATAAGCAATCAATTCCATCCATCTCCCAAACAGATAAATCGGCATTAGCAACGTGTACTGACCTGTCGGCTGGAACAACCTCTATCTTGTCACCTTGCCATTGGATTAAGCTTTGATGCATGGTTGAAGGAATACAACAATTAGCATGAATCCAATCCCTTCCAAGCAGTAAGCTATATGAACCTTTCCCATCAATGACAAAAAATGTAGTAGGAACCGTCTTGCTGCCGATTGTCAATTCTACATTAAGAACTCCCTTGGCCTCTGAAGGATTGCCACCAAAATCTTTAAGAACTATATTAGTCTTGATGAGGTCCTCTGAACTCCTTCCCAATTTCTTAAATGTCGCATATGGCATTAGATTCACTGCAGCCCCACCATCAACTAACATTTTGGATATCGGCTTGCCATTAACAAATCCTTTGACATACAATGGCTTAAGGTGCCGATTCTCTGTTCCCTCGGGTTTCTCAAACACAGCCTGTTCTGGTGACAACATCAATCTGGCACAAGACTCTTCCATGATATCCGCATCGTCTTGATTAGCCCCAAACTCTGTGGGTAGCACAAATACCATATTGACCGATGAAGAAGCAATGGCTTTTCCTTTAACTACCCTTCTTGCTTCATCGGTTTCACTCTCATCGGCTGGTATTATTTTACCCTTAACACGCCATTCCTGTTTTGTTTTTGTTCTCTTCAGCCGATGATCGATTTCTTGTTCAACTTCATGAAATTGTTCCCTGCTCCTCATCCTCTGAACCCTTCTCTTCTGACTTTTAGAAAAAATCCCAGAAGGACACCATTGAGCTCTTGAAGTATCTTCAGCATCCTCCTCCTGGAAATAATCTTGATGAATTGGGCCCAACCTCTGATGAACAGGCAACTTCCTTTGCACCAGCCGATCCTCTTTAGAACGAAATCGGCTAAAACTCCCATTATAGTCCCCATCGGCATTAGCACATCCTGGGCAGTCTTCTATCGATGGTAACCTCATGCCTTTATTCCAACAAAATATGAAAAATTCGTAGTTCCAATGTAGATCAAAGCTATCATCATCCTCATAACATTGCCTTTCTTGCCGATCATATCTCTTTTGATATTTATTGATCATACTCGTGGAGTCAAACTTATTGTGCCGATTGTCCTTTCTGTCGGCTGTTCTCCCACTTGCATGGACCACATTGATAGGAAAAGGATTACCATCAATCTTCATCGGCTTCTTGGAGTCATCAAATTTTATCCTGCCTTGTTCAATGGCCACCTGGATCTGTTGCCGAAATACTTTACATTCATTAGTACTATGAGACCCTGTATTGTGCCACTTGCAGTGTTTCCTCCTTCCTAATTCCTCAGCCGATGGAATCACATGACCAGGAGGCAATTGAATTTGTTTCTCCCGAAGCAAAAGATCAAAAATTTTATCAGCCTTATTGACATCAAAATCATACTTCTCCTCTTTTCCAGAGCTCTTAACCCATTGGCATGGAATCACCTTCTTGTTTCTTGCCCATTCGGCTGTTGCTACTTCGGGAACATCCTCTTCCTCAGAATCAAAAACATAAGAACTAATGAAGTTCACCTTCTTGAATGCTCTATTGGCCTCTTGAAATCCTTGTTCGTGTGCTGTTATCTTTTGGGCCAAATGAGCCAAACTATCAAAGTCTTGAGCCGAAAACCTCTCTTTGATTGGGGTTAACAAACCTTGGAAAGCTAAATCGGCTAATTGAGAATCTGTCAACGCCAAGCTGTAACATCTGTTTCTGATTTCCCTAAATCTCTGAATATAATCTTGGACAGACTCTTCTCGTTTTTGCCTAATGTTTGTCAAATCAGATAGTTTCATCTCATGAACTCCACTGTAGAAATATTTGTGAAACTGTTTTTCCAGATCGGCCCAACTGTGAATAGAATTATAAGGTAAAGATGAAAACCATGTGAAAGCCGATCCAGACAGAGACAAAGGGAATAGCCTGACTCTTAAAGCGTCAGTAGCCGATGCTTCACCACATTGAGCTAAAAATCGGCTAACATGCTCATAAGTTGATACATTATCTTGTCCTGAGAACTTTGAAAAGTCTGGGACCTTGTATCGGCTTGGTAATGGCACTCTTTCAAAATACTCTGGATATGGATGCCGATACAGGTTGTCACCATCCCTTGGTTTTAACCCAAACTGTTCTCTCATCACATCAGCTATCATATCGGCCCAAGGTTTCTGCCGAGCTCCATCTTGATGCTGTGGCTGTATCGGCTCATCTTCATAATACTGCGGTTGATGATATGGCTGAGGAGATGTTCTCTGCCGATATTGCACCTGTGGTGAATGAGGTTGATATTGATAATTAAGATTGCCACTTGTGTGGGTCTGAGGCATTCGTAGAGCACTAAAATCTTGTTGATTAGGAACAAATTGAGTATTGGCAACCTGTTGCTGGAAGGTTGGCACTTGCTGTCTTGCTGGTGTATGCATGATCGGCTGAGCGACTGGCTGATTGGGATTGAACATAGTTGCAACTTGCTCAGCTGATATTTGAGGTATGTTATGCCCTACATGCTGAGGTTGTTGTCGGACCAGTACATGAGGATTAAACTCTACGTGCTTTTGTACCGACGCTGGTATCTCCTGTTGACCTGTAGCCGATGTTGACGCAATCGGCTGTCCTGGGGCTATATTGGCAGGTTTTGGTTGGCTGGTCATAAGCGGCCTGTATTGCGGGAAAACCCCATCTGGTAAGAATATTGGTCCTTTGGCTTGATGTTCAGCAATAGTACCATCAACCACAGACTTGATCATATTTGTTAAAGTGTTGACAAGCACTCCTGACTGGTTGATCAAAGCATGATGCACAGCATAGTCAATCCGATCTTGCAAATTCCTGGGTTCTTCAGGAGATTCCTCTTGCTTAACCCCTTTTTCCTTCCCAGAACTTGACTCTGGCTCTTCATTGTTGGGCAAAGTTACTTTGTATCTCTGAACCACCGTTCCCGATCTAGTCTGAACGAAAGAATGCAAGTACTGGTTTTGAAGCTTGTTCATTATTTCCTCCAGCTTTGCCTTTTGCTCTGACGTCAACTTGTCCACTGTCATTGGAATAATATTCTCTAGGTCAACGTCAGTTGTCTTGAAGTCTACCATGATGAAAATTCTTCGCGTCCCACTGGGCGTGCCAAAAGCGTGTTGATGCAAAAAAACACACACTGGCCTGGGAGATCTGCTTAGCTCCAGTGCAGGTCCAAAGATTTCTTTTGGGTTCTAGGCATGCCAATTGGTTTGATCCTGCAACCAATAAGAGACAAAGAAAGAAAACGTAGTTAAATCCACCAATGATAGCCGATCGGCTGGCTTACCGATGACGTATCATTGAGCATTGAGCCGATGCAAGATGCATTAAATCGGCTATAACAGACAAAGCAAGATAAAGTTAAACCTACTCAATCGGCTGTAGATATCAACAAAATATAATCTAAGTCTCAAAATATATTTAAACTAAGTGATTGGGATAGATTGGACAGGGCGCCGAGACAGTATAAATCACTTATGCCTAAATATATTATAAAGCATAGATTGTACAAGTTCATAGCATAGCCGATTGGGCAGATCTAACATGTATCGGCTAGTACTCCGATACTACTTTATACAGAGATATTATCATGAACAAAATATATTAAACAACTTGTCAAACTAATGTTAAGATGATCCTAACCAGATTTGACAACAAGCTCAATATATTTTACTACGTTGATATCTCGATATAAAGGGCAGATTTAATATATCAAGATAACAAGATAATTAAACCAGGTAAGATCGGCTGAAACCCCGATACTATCTCTATTAGCAATCATAGACAGGCTAGAAACTATGGTTCTAAACATGATTTAGTAGGTCAAACCTAACTGATGCAGCACCAAATATGTAAAGAAACATAATGTCTAGATGATCAAGTCGATGAAAACCTTTTCGAGATGGTAGATATATTGTATAATCTAGATCAACAGCGATATATAACTCTATCGGTTGCTTTTCTGTGAAGCAGACACCAACCGATACTAGTTATATATTGATACCAATTCAGATTATACAATATATATGATAACTCGACGATTCACACAAACAGGATCAGAGTGTCATAAAGATGGAAGCACTAATCTCGAGAGCGCAAGCCGCCACAACAAGTTTTACCTCTTTGCTGGAGATCGAAACCGATGCAGCCCAACTCGAAAGCAAGAACTCGTCGAAAACAATGAAAGAGTAAAGGTGGCGATGCGCCGAAGTTGTTGTATTGATCTCCCTTTCTTTACACGAACCTGGGTTTAATTTATACCCAGAATTACACTATGTCCTTGTCGGACACGACTCTTATCTCTATTACAACTCATACTAAAGACAATTCCCTAATACAAACTCTAACCGACAGCATCTATTAGGAAACTAACATTATATCCTAAGTAATAGATACAATTCCCTTCTTCGGACCCAATCCGTATGTGGGAATCCTTATGAAGCTCACCAACCGAACCCGACAAAGACTCTGTTAACCTTTCGTCGGAATCGGCTACATCGGCTATTCTTGTCTGACTCTGTCTCAGCCGACGGTCACAATAGCCGACTCGGTCACCAGCCGATACATACCGTAGCCGATTTGGTCACCAACCGATTCTTGCTCTGTTTTGGTAACCGCCAGCTTCCTCCAAATCCGCTTCAATTCTATCTTTAAATCCAATATTTGATTTACCAAATTTGGTCGTTAACACATAGCCCAGCCGATAGGGCAAAACTATATCGTCTTACTCATGATAAAATAAGATTAAAGCATGAATCCAAACTTATCGGCCTTTGTCAACATGTTAATGTTAATCAACAACACCGGCCGATAAGGAATAATAAAGATTACTACACTAGCTAGAACTCTAGTGCAAATCTACATGAACCAATCAACCAATAAAAACTTATCAATCACAGATAAACCCTAGAGAATTATCCATAACAGATGTATTCCTATTAATCAATCCGTTTAATGTAGATGACAGATACACATGAAAACATAATAATAAACACGTGTATCAGATAAAACTGGCTGAAACCCCAGTTATATCCTTAATTACAACCGAAAGAAGGCTTTGTGTTAGATCTGAAAATAGGACTAAGGTCGATAGCAACTCAAAGTGTGAATCGAAACCTAACACAAAGAAAATTAAGCCGTCGATTGCTTTTGGGGATGGTAGATGCATTGAACAATCTAACCAAACATAATAATTAAATCGTCGTCAGCAATAAACCCTAAAATGAATAGATCGACGGCGAAGCATAATTAAGACGCCTGTCAAGATTACTCAAAACATGATAGACGACGATCACATCATCGAGGCTTAACGTGCCTAAAGCGACACGCTAGCCCCGACGATGCCGATCGTCGGGAACGAGTTCTTACCTTTGCTCTGGGAAGGCAAGAACTCGTCAAGGTCAACCTCTTGTGAGGGTTGGCGATGCGCCGAAGTAGATTGAACTGGTTTGTTGTATTGGATTGTGAGAGAGTTTCTATGTACAGACTATCGGGATATTTATACCCGAGATTACAACAGGGTCCATGTAGGACACGATCTTATCTCTAACAAACAACAAGTCTTTGCGACAGACTTTTGCCACAGATTAGATCCAAACCTACTTGATTTACAAGATACAATTGCCTAAAATCGAACCTTATCTCTATTTGGCGACTTCCTTGGAGCTTATCCTGAGCCCAAACCAAGCCCACGCTGGCTTTGTCAACTTCCAACCTCTATCGGCCAATAACCGTACAAATCCAAATTGGCCAATATAGCCTTCCTGCCAGCGTTTCATTGAGTCCGATACGCTGACCATGTCCGATACGAGACCTGGTTCGACTTCAACTTAGCCCTTTGGCTCTGCTTCGGTTTCCTCCTCCTTCTCCGGGTCGATTACAAAAATCCGCTGTTAACACATGCCCCCCAATTCCGCTTCATTATATAATGTGGCGGAATTAGCCCCGAAGAACTCATCGACTCCCTTGCCAGGGTTTGCCTGAAAACCGCGCAGATCCAGATTCGCAACTTTCCACCGCCGATTTAGCAACCGCCCACGGTCTTCAACTCCGGCGACCCCTCGGCATCAACCCTTTCCACGGCAATTTTGTCGACGACAACAATGGCTTCCGCTCCATTCTACGCCTCCGAAATCCCCGTGGTAAGTTAATTTCCTCTGTATTCACATTCCCACTTTCCTGCCGATTTCTTCGAACTAGGGATTCAACTTTTTTGCCTCCCCCGGGTCTTATGTTTTTCGTCGTTCTTATGATATAGGTCTTCAAAAATGAAATCTTGATCTCCACCAACGACAAATCACACAGATTCCTGCTAGGCCCCATAGGCGACTGCGACCCGACTTGGCTGATTAATGCTGAAACAGACAGAATCCCCTTTAGGCAAACCAAGCCCAATGTTTCTTCATGGAAACATACCTTCAGATCCTGGCCATCGAAGCTTAACGGATATAGAACCTGGCATAAAAGAATCGCTGCAGCCAAACAGGTCCACTGGGATGAGATTGGGATCAGCCAATGTATCGCTTTGTCCCTGGCCAATACCAAGAAGAATGAGCCACTCATGTCAGCTACTTTTGGTCCAGTACCTTGAACACCTTCATGTTCAAACAAGGTCCGATGACCCCAACTCTAATCGATGTCAAGATACTGACAGGGTTGGACATTGCCTCCGAGATCAACCCCTTCAACCTCCTGATAAACAGTAGTCACAAGTTGAAGACCAAGAAAATTGGAAGCTGGTCCGGATACATCTCTGAACACATGGAACAGGGATCGGTCTCAGAACGAGAACATGTAGCCTTCTTGACATTGTGGCTGGAGAGATTTGTCTTCTGTGGATCGACCTGCGGCCCAACTACAAACTGTCAACACTTGGCTCATGCTTTAGTCGACAAGAAACAAATCCCCTTGGGCCGATACCTCTTAGGAGCTGTCTATCGGCTACTCCATGGCTCCACACAAGATTTGATGCTAAAACAGACCGTGACATACGGAGGACCATGGTGGTTTGTTCAACTCTGGCTTACCATCCATACCAACACCATGGTTAATCGACCTCCACTATCGGACTCCTGCTTCCCCTCCAAGTATGTTGACCACGAAGACCCCAGGACCAGAAGGTGCATGTCCTATGGGGAAGCAGTCTCCGTCTATCCAGGCGTAGACCAATCGGCCGAGGACATGGCTACATGGTTCATTCGCTTCTTCACCGGCCCTCCATCAACCAGAATGGACATGTTTGTCTACACATCGGACCGAGATTTTGAACTCCCTGATGATCTTCAATTGAGTTTAGTAAATGATGAATCAGAGTCAAGGGAATTATTCATGATCGGCCTCACCCCATGCCTGCTCCTAGTAGGCATATTTCAGGGAAGAAGCACCAGCCTATCTTATGAGTTTTACAACCCAATGGTGGCTGCTAGACAGTGCGGGCTTGGGCAACTCCCTATCAGTCTGTATCTTCATAAGCTCCTAGAGAGTAGAGGCACGGTCCCATCGGCGCTGGTCATGAGCAAAGCGCTGGAAATTGAGCTCCCAAATCTCGGCGATTGCGACCGGCTGCATCTGAGCGCTTTCGTCCATATCAGTTTCCAGACATGGTAGCAAGAGTGGGCTGCTCATATTTTCCACCAGTCGGCCAGATTCTATGTGACGGACCTTATCAAAAACATCAACCCTCAGGTCCCCGATGGTCTGATTCCGTCTGTAAGCAACAGCGGGCAAGAAATCTTCTATCATCAGGCTTTAGCCCCATCGGGATCAACCATCATGGAGTCGATCATCGGCCAAATGGCCCCAAAACTGACATCACTCCTCCAAGGTCCGATGCCTAAAGAAAACCCTAAGAGAAAGGCATCAGCAAAAAGCAAATAGCAGAAAGCCAGCAAGAAGGCTAGAACCGATGACCAGGCCGATGCCGAAGAACTAGACCCCTCTTTGGAAGAATTTCTTGATGAACAAGTGATGGAGGAGGAAGTTGATGCAGCAGCTGCCGATGCACATGAAGAAGAAAACCCATCGGCCGAAACCACCAAGGAGCCATCGGCCGAAGCTACTGAGATCCCACCGGCCGATGACCAAGGCGATGCCCCCCAACCAAAAAGGACCAGACATGCAGTTCGCAAGGTCAATACAATCTCTTCTCCGTGTTTACATAATCCCCTTCTACTGCTATACTTTAATCCGAAATCCTTTTCAGGCTGCGGCGTCGTCTGTACTAAAGGAGAGAACTCGATCGGCCCCTTTACCAAGAACTAAAAAGGCAACCTTACGACGGCGCGAACGAGCCAAGGCACGATTGAGGACTCCTTCTCCTTCTCCACCACCCTCTCCGACTGTCTCGGTAAGAGTTGATTTTTGCATTATCCTACTAATCACATAACCCTATTTACCAATTTCCTACTTTTTCAGCCTAGGGTTGCATCACCCTCTCCACATCGGCCAACCCCCTCGCCTACTACGTCGACATAGCAAAGGGAGGCCGATGCAAGCACCACCGATGCTTCAACACAAGTAACTCGGATTACTCTGATCCCCTTTCTGCCGGTTCCTGTTTAACAAGACTGACCTTGACCCACGTTGATATTTGTAGAACCTAGCCGATATGTTCTCCTTTGATATCGGCCAGTTTCTTGACGATGAGGACAAGAAGCTACCCAGCACAGCCAAGGCACCAATCTCTGATGATCTGAAGAACCGGCTGACCGATATCGCCAATCGGCTGGAGTCCTCGTTGGAGTATTTGGTGGAAGATTGCACCCCCATCAGAGCCAGGGTACAAGAAATCCAAGATGAACTGCCCGACGACCTGATGGAGATTCTAACACCGGCCATCTTCTTGGAACAATATCGCTTCAAGCTTCATAAAGCTAAAGAAAGGATTACGGAGAGGCGGGAACGTGAAAGCCTGGAATCGGCCCTATCCGCTAGCAAGGCTCAAGTCAATTCTGACAAGACCAGGTTGGATGAGTTAGTTGTGGAGCCAATTGTCTTGAAGAACAGACTTGAAGAACTCCAACACCTCGAAGTAGACCTCATCTCCAAGCTAGAAGCAACTCGCAAGGAAATCCAAGAAGTCCAGGCCGGGATAGCTGCATCACCGAAGGCTATAGAAGACCAAACAGCAAAGTTAAAGGCATCGGCCAAGTACCTTGCAACCCTGAGCAAAGCGTTGAAGCCAATCCCAGGGTCGACGGCCGATGACGCCCAAGTCATAGAAGATATCGAGCTGATTCGCCGTAGAGCCATCACAGCTATTGCAGATTTCATCGGGTGATGTAACATATTTTGTCTTTATATTGTATAAACACAAATCTCATCGGCTAAACAACCGAATTTGATCTCAATCTGAAAAAGGCCAAGTCTGAAAAATTCCTCGAAATTCCGAAAAATTCTGCAAAAATTCATATATATATATGCCCCCCAAATTTTAGAAGATGAGGGCTCATGTTGTAAAATTTGAACTAAGGACGATAGTATATATCGGCCATCTAGAGACGATGCATAGCACATCGGCTGTTATCATAAATCGGTTGAGGGGCCGATCATGAATCAATCCAGACGCTAGGATAATATTTCTTTAAGTACTTGCCATTAAGAGCTCGTCCATAAATCTCACCATCTAGCCCCTTAAGCAATTAAGCGTTGTGAGGGACACATCGATGAATCTGAAAAGGATCTTCCCAATTAGGTGACCACTTGCCGAATTTATTATCTCTGGAACCAATTGGCATTATGAGCTTCCATACAAGATCTCCTTCCTCAAATGACTTGGCAACAACTTTTTTGTTATAATGACGAGCCACTCTGTCTTTATCACGTTTGATTTTCTTTAATGCCCGTAATCGGACATGTGCCAAGTCATCTAACTCATCAACCATAAGATTGTGGTATTCATCGGCTGTCAAGTCGTCTTGCAAAGCAATCCTTCTTGAGCCGATGTTGGTTTCCCATGGCAGCACAGCTTCATGTCCATAAACCAACTGATACGGAGGCACTTGAATTGCACCATGGCAAGCCAACCAATATGCCCAAAGGGAATCGGCCAGCGTCGCGTGCCATCGCCTCGGCTGTTCGTCGATTTTCCTCTTGATTAGCTTGATTAAAGTCTTATTAGAAGCCTCTACCTGCCCATTAGCTTGCGTGTAGTAAGGAGAAGAATTTAATAATTTAATGCCCACGCTGTCGGCGAACTGGACGAACTCGTCGGACACGAAGATTGATCCCTGATCGGTGGTTATTGTCTGAGGTAACCCAAACCGATAGATGATATATTCCTTGACAAACTGAATCGCATCTTTGGAATCAACCTTCTTAAGGGGAACGGCCTCAACCCACTTTGTGAAGTAATCTGTAGCCACCAAGATATATTTGTGTCCCTTACTTGATGGCGGGTTAATTTGGCCGATCATATCTATTCCCCATCCACGAAACGGCCACGGCTTTATGATTGGATGCATAGCTGATGCCGGTGCTCGCTGAATTGCTCCAAATTTCTGACAATCTTGACATCCTTTATAATACTTGAAACAATCCTCTAGCATTGTCGGCCAAAAATATCCAATGCGTTTCAACAGCCATCTCATTTTATGGGTCCATTGATGTGTTCTACAAATCCCTTCATGGACCTCGCTCATAACGATTTTGGCCTCCTCAGGACCTAGGCACTTGAGCAAGACACCATCAATCGTCCGATGATATAAGTCATTATCTAACAGGACATACTGCAATACTTTGTATTTCATCTTCCGTGACGCCGATTGGGAAGGATTCTTCAAATAATCAATGATAGCAAATCTCCAATCGTTGGCGTCCACGGCGGCGATTTGAACCCATACTGCCTTGGCCATCGGCCTGTATCCCGATGCCCGCTGAGCCAGATCATTGGCCTCGAAGTTTTGCTTTCTGGGTATATGCCTCATTGTCACGATCTTGAATGCCTGAAGCAACTCCTTGCACTCTTCGTGGTAGACCTTGAGAATGTCATCCTTGCACTCATAATCCCCAGAAAGTTGATTAACTACCAGCTGTGAATCACCAATGATCTCCACGGAATCGGCCTCAACCTCTTGTAATAACTGCAAGCCTTTGAGAACAGCCTCATGAAAGGTTATGAGGTTGCTACGCTAGCCGACAAATCAAAAATTTTCTACCTCATAAACCAAGATCGACTGCTAGTTACAGGTTACGGGATTACCACTAGACGCGCAGATGCAGCGGAGACGACTGTGCAGTTGCGTGGTCGTCCGTCACACATCCGTCCTTCGCTCGCGAATCGTCCCTTGTGCGGCTCGTCCTTGTGCTCCAGATGCAGCACCTCCGAGGAATCTCACACGTACGGGGAGGAAGCGATGCGCCTCCGGACTGCTAGGTCCGCGAAGAGCGCTAGGCGTGAGCGTGAGGGGGCGCGATGGCTGCTGGCAGGGGAAGTTAATTGCCCTAGCCTCGCGCCCACCCCTTGCTTATATAGGCATCCTGGTGTGTCTCGAGTTGGAGGCCCATCAGTGACCCTAAACCTAGTCTAATTCAGGTCCAACCCGAATTAGGCTTCCAGGCCCTTAAGCGTGCGACCCTATGGGTTCACGTACATATAGACATCGCCCGAATACTCCTACTCGACCAATAGTTGACAGCGGCCTCTAGCAAGACATGTCAACTCCTATACGTACGCAAAGATCAAATCAGACGAACCACCACAGTACCATATACATGTTATTCCCTTGCCTCTCGATATATGGTTCACTCATAGGTTAACACTTAACCTAAGCACGGCCATGCATTTGTTGATCCAATCATTAGAGTGATCCAGTGATATCTCTCTCACGTGGAGAGGGACAATTTCCATCTTGATTGTTTATGTCTCACAGCATGTTTCCTGACAAACCCGAAGACCACCTTTATAACTACCCAGTTAAGGAGTAGCGTTTGATAGTCCCTAAGTAAGTCGTTTCACATCTTGAGCACATACAACAATCTCAGGTCTAAGGACATAACGTATATGTTGTGTATAGAGACAATTCTCACGTCGGGTCAGTCCAGCTCACACGTCATACATGCGCCCACATTATTAGTTTGACATCTCTATGTCCATGACTTGTGAAACGTAGTCATCAACTAATAATGTGCTGATCTAATATTCATGTGTGTTACTACACGAACTCCGATCAGGGACAAGTTTAGAATAGCCATACATGTAAAAGAGTTTCACAAACAATTCACATAACTGTTGATCAATACAAGTTGTCTTTAATGGGTATTCAATAAACACATAAATATATCATGGATACAATCGTAGCATCATCATCTCTATGATTACCTCTAGGGCATACTACCAACACCTCATACTCTGCTTGATTGTTTGTATAATAAGGCTTGATAGTAAAAGCAAATTCAAAGCTTGCCCCCCGAGGGGATACAATGACCAGGCCGATACCGCATCCATGTCAACAGACAGATCCATCAAAATACAGCGTCCATGGCACGATGTCTGCATATGCGACTGAATCATCCCTGTGTTGAACAATGAAATTGGCCAGGGCTTGTCCTTTGATCGCTTTGGCCGATTCATATCTGAGGTCAAACTCTGTTAAGGAAAATATCCACTTCCCAATTCTTCCTTTTAACACAGGGGCCGATAACATGTATTTCATCACATCGGCCTTACTTACCACAATGCACTCATTGGAAAGTAAATAATGCCTCAATTTAGTACATCAAAAAAATAAGCACAAACATAATTTCTACACCGGGGTGTACCTTGTCTCGGCGTCTAACATCCTCCTACTGAGATAAAAAATAGCTCTTTCCTTACCATCAATATCTTGAACCAAGACTGAGCCGATGGATTTCTCATCGGCAGATAGGTACAGCCTGAATGAGACCCCTTTCCGTGGAGGTATTAGAACTGGGGGAGAGGTTAAATACTCTTTGATATCGTCCAGGGCCTTCTGTTGCTTATCACCCCATACGAACTCCTGATCGTCCTTTATCTTCAATAATGGAGTGAATGACTCTATTCTGCCTGAAAGATTTGATATAAAACGCCAGACAAAGTTGATCTTTCCGAGCAGAGATTGTAACTTGGTCTTGTTTTCTGGAGGCTTGATTTTCTGGATGGCATCAACACTCTTCTATGTAATTTCAATTCCCCTCTCATGGACCAAGAAACCCAAAAACTGACCGGCCGATACACCAAAGGCACACTTGTTAGGGTTCATCTTTAAACCATATTTCCTTACCCTTTCTAGTATCTTGCGTGTCGGCCAAGTGCATATCATACTCTTTTGACTTTATGACGACA
Source organism: Oryza officinalis (assembly GCA_008326285.1). NCBI lineage: Eukaryota > Viridiplantae > Streptophyta > Magnoliopsida > Poales > Poaceae > Oryza > Oryza officinalis. The sequence goes on from BDMV01000006.1 coordinate 21,099,286, forward strand.
TCATCTATATAAACCTCAATCAAAGAACTGATAAGATCATGAAAAATATAATTCATGGCCCTCTGATAAGTAGCTCCAGCATTTTTCAAGCCAAAGGTCATGACAACCCACTCGTACAGGCCGATTGCCCCTGGGCATCTGAAAGCTGTCTTATGAATGTCTTCCTTAGCCATAAAGATCTGATTATAGCCTGCATTTCCATCCATAAAACTGATAATCTTATGCCCAGATGCAGCGTCGACTAGCAAATCGGCCAATGGCATAGGGTAATCGTCCTTTGGTGTTGCCTTGTTTAGATCTCTGAAATCGATACATACCCTTAGCTTGCCGTTCTTCTTCAATACTAGAACTATGTTGGAGACCCACTCCGCGTATCGGCAGGGTTTGATAAAGTTGGCGTCGTAAAGCCTTGTGATCTCTGCTTTGATAGCTTCATACATATCGGCCTTAAATCTCCTAGGAGATTGTTTAAATGGCCAATAGCCTGGTTTGATAGGTAGCCGATGTTCTACGATCGATCGGCTTAATCCTAGCATCTCATGGTATTCCCATGCAAAACAATCCATGAAATCTTTCAGAAGATTTATCAGATTATTCTTATATTCCTTTGGCAGGCTAGCACTTACATACGTCGGCCTAGGCCTATCACCTATTCCTATATCAACCTCTTCAAGTTCGTCGGCCGACGTGAAGCCTTGTCCCAATTTTCCATCTAACTCATCCACTGCATCGTCTGTGTAGGGACCAGCTTGTTCGTCTTGGACAGTGAATGGCACATCTTTGTTAAAGCAACTGCTTGTCTTGATCTTCAATCTTCTCGATATTGCAATCAGTTACTTTGAGGAAATCGGCGTCCCAGACTCGCCCAGACAAGCAATCGATTCCCTCCATCTCCCAAACTGTGAGATTGGCATTGGCCACGTGTACTGACCGATCGGCCTGCACGATCTCAACCTGGTCCCCTTGCCATTGTATCAAACATTGATGCATTGTTGAAGGAACGCAACAGTTTGCGTGGATCCAGTCTCGTCCCAACAACAAGCTGTAGGAACCCTTTCCGTCGAAGACGAAGAAGGTTGTGGGTATCGTCTTGCTGCCCACGATGAGTTCCACGTTGAGCACCCCCTTCGCCTCAGAAGCGTTGCCACCAAAGTCTTTTAACACCATATTGGTCTTGATAAGGTCTTCAGGTACTTTTCCAAGCTTCCTGAAGGTTGTGTATGGCATCAAATTGACCGTCGGGCAGCCATCGACCAGCATCTTCGTCATCGGCCGCCCGTTGATAAATCCCTTGATGTATAACGGCCGCAGGTGCTTGTGATTGTCATCAGCTGGCTTGTCAAATATGGCTTGGTCTGGTGACAACTGTAGTCTAGCCGAAGATTGTTCGTCGCCGGCCATTGCTTCATCGGCCGCTTGCACGCTGTATTCTGCTGGCAGAATAAAAACCATGTTAACAGACGCCGATGCCACTCCTTTACCTTTTGAAGCCGCAGAAGCCCGAGCTGTATCGGAGGTGTCCTCATTGGCCGTGACCACCGTGGATTTTATCCTCCACTCTTTCTTGGTCTTGGCCGGCCGATGGGCTATTGTCGCCTGTTGCTCTTGGACTTGCTCCTTCCTCCTTAGTCTCTGAACCCGCCGTTTTTGTGTCTTGCTGAACACATCGCTTGGGCACCATTGGGGGTTCTGGATCTGTTCCTTGGCTTCGATCTGTTGCTCTTGGCGCATCGGCCCCAACCTTTCATGCACATATTTTCTTTGCTTGGCTAGCCGATACGTTTGCCTGCTTGAGCTGCCCTGATAGGAATCTTTTGCCTCATTGCACGCAGGGCACTCCTAGATGGATGGCAACCTCATCCCCTCATTCTAGCAGAACCAGAAAAACTCGCACTCCCAATGTGGGTCGTAAGAGTTGTCTTGATCGGCGTAGTCTTGAGCTTGTTCTTCCTGCCTCCGCTGGTACTTTCTGATCAGGCCCTCAGAGGTCTGATAAGGTCGCTTGCCGGTCCGATGGCCACCGTCGTCGGCCCTATCTGCCCGCACCATGTTGATTGGGAACGGGTGTCCTTCTATCTTCATCGGCTTCCTGGCGTCATCGATCTTAATTCTGCCTTGTTCGATAGCCGATTGGATCTGTTGTCTGAAGATCTTACATTCATTGGTATGGTGTGAATAAGAGTTATGCCACTTGCAATATCTTCTCTTCTTGATTTCTTCGGCCGATGGCAATGCGTGACCCACTGGCAGTTGAATTTGCTTTTCTTGCAACAGTAGATCAAATATCTTATCGGCCTTGTTGATATCGAAGTCAAACTTGTCTTCTTTGTCACCCTTTTTTGCCCACTGGCATGTTGTTGGCTTCCTCATCCGGGCCCACTCGGCCAGGTCGACATCGACATCTTCCGAATCGTCATCGTCGGAGGCATACTGATAGATCGTATTGATCTTCTTTGCAAACTTCTTTACCTCCTGGAATCGTTGCTCGTGGGCCGATACCCTCTGTGCTAGCTGAGCTAGACTGTCAAATTCCTGTGATGAGAACCTCTCTCGTATCGGCCCGAGTAATCCTTGAAACGCCAGATCAGCCAATTGAGAATCGGTCAAGCTGAGGCTGTAACATCTGTTCCTTATGTCCCTAAACCTTTGGATATACTCTGGGACCGATTCGTCAACTCGTTGCCTAATGGCGGTGAGATCGGACAGTTTCATCTCTTGTACACCATTGTAGAAATATCTGTGAAACTATTTCTCAAGATCTATCCATCCTCTAATGGAATTGCAGGGTAAGGATGAAAACCATGTAAATGCAGACCCTGATAAGGATAGAGGGAAAAATCTGACCCTCAATGCCTCTATGGCCGATGCCTCCCCACACTGTGCAAGGAATCGGCTCACGTGCTCGTACGTCGAGACATTGTCTTGCCCGGAGAACTTGGAGAAGTTCAGGATCTTGTATCGGCTCGGCAGTGGCACTCTGTCGAACTCCTCGGGGTACGGGTGCCGATACACTGTGGAATTCTCTTTGGGCTTCAAGCCGAACTGATCTCGCATCACTTCGGCTATCATATCGGCCCAGTATCCTGCGGGCCGATGTGGGAGGTCTTGTTCATATGATTGTTGCAAGCCCTCTGTTTGATACTGTCTTGGGGAGTACGGCTGATAATGGTGATCAAGGTTCTGCGCGCCATACTGCCCTATGGTGTGCTGCTGGTAGCCTTGTGGCGTGTTGTAAGCAGCCTGTGGAGGAGGGTTGTTGAACACAGGGGCTTGTGGTTGTCCGGCCGATGGCTGGTTAACAGGAACTTGCTGCATCGGCTCGGTCACTGGTTGCTTCCCCTTGGTCCATTGTGCATATTGTTCTTCCGTGACATGCTGAGGGCTCCCTCCTGTCTGCCCGGTGAGGACTAGTGGCAGCGTTGTTGTTGGCTGTGCTGATGTGGGTGGCATCGGCGCTGTCGGCTGAGCCGTGCTCATGTCATTTCTCAGGGTCCGATAGGCAGGGAACTTATTTTCTGGTAAGAAAATCGGCCCCTGAGGGTTGTACTGGTGAATTGACCCATCTAGGATCGATTTGACCGTATTGGTCAATGTGTTCACCAGAATCCCCAACTGGTTGACTAGCGCAGAATGAACTACGGAGTCAATCCTGTCTTGCAACGTCGGCGCTGCAGTATCTTCGGTCTTGACGGTGTGCGCGGCTGCCGATGTGCCAGCTCCATCTCCAGGACTCGGCATAACTACCTTGGATTTTTGGATCAAGGTGCCTTGCCGAGTCCTAGAATATGTTTGCAGGTACATATTCTGGAACTGCTCGACCAGCTTCTCCATCTCAGCCTTTTGCTCTGCGTTAAGCTGGTCGGCGGTTACAGGGACGACGTTCTCCTCGGAGATCTCGGCCTGCTTCGACATCTTGAGGAGATTTGTTGCTGTTGCAGAGTTTGCGTTCTTTGGTCCCACCAGGCGTGCCAAAAGCGTGTTGGCGCAGAATTTCGACCCACCTTGCAACCAAACGGGTTCCGCGTTACCACGGTGGCCTGGGAGATCTGCTTAACTCCAGTGCAGGTCCAAATGGCTTGCCTAGTCGTGTGCAGAGCGTGCTAGTTGATTTGATCTGCAATCAACAAGAAACAAGTAAACCACGTCAGAAAACAACGGCCGATCGGCCGATAGGCCGATGACACATTGTCATAGCCCAGCCGATAGGGCAAAACTATATCGGCTTACTCATGATAAAATAAGATTAAAGCATGAATCCAAACTTATCGGCCTTTGTCAACATGTTAATGTCAATCAACAGCACCGGCCGATAAGGAATAATAAAGATTACTACACTAGCTAGAACTCTAGTGCAAATCTACATGAACCAATCAATCAATAAAAACATATCAATCACAGATAAACCCTAGAGAACTATCCATAACAGATGCATTCCTATTAATCAATCCGTTTAATGTAGATGACAGATACACATGAAAACATTATAATAAACACGTGTATCAGATAAAACTGGCTGAAACCCCAGTTATATCCTTAATTACAACCGAAAGAAGGCTTTGTGTTAGATCTCAAAATAGGACTAAGGTCGATAGCAACTCAAAGTGTGAATCGAAACCTAACACAAAGAAAATCAAGCCGTCGATTGCTTTTCGGGATGGTAGATGCATTGAGCAATCTAACCAAGCATAATAATTAAACCGTCGTCAACAATAAACCCTAAAACGAATAGATCACCGGCGAAGCATAATGAAGACGCCTGTCAAGATTACTCAAAACATGATAGACGACGATCACATCATCGAGGCTTAATGTGCCTAAAGCGACACGCTAGCCCCGACGATGCCGATCGTCGGGAACGAGTTCTTACCTTTGCTCTGGGAAGGCAAGAACTCATCAAGGTCAACCTCTTGCGAGGGTTGGCGATGCGCCGAAGTAGATTGAACTGGTTTGTTGTATTGGATTGTGAGAGAGTTTCTATGTACAGACTATCGGGATATTTATACCCGAGATTACAACAGGGTCCATGTAGGACACGATCTTATCTCTAACAAACAACAAGTCTTTGCGGCAGACTTTTGCCACAGATTAGATCCAAACCTACTTGATTTACAAGATACAATTGCCTAAAATCGAGTCTTATCTCTATTTGGCAACTTTCTTGAAGCTTATCCTGAGCCCAAACCAAGCCCACGCTGGCTTTGTCAACTTCCAACCTCTATCGGCCAATAACCATACAAATCCAAATCGGCCAATATAGCCTTCCTGCCAGCGCTTCATTGAGTTCGATACGCTGACCATGTCCGATACGAGACCTGGTTCGACTTCAACTTAGCCCTTTGTCTCTGCTTCGGTTTCCTCCTCCTTCTCCGGGTCGATTACGAAAATCCGCTGTTAACAGCGGCCGGTCGGCTAGGCGTCGACTGCGGTTGGGAGCAGCGGCCGGTCAGCTAGGCGTCGACTGCGGCTGGGAGCGGCGGCTTGGTGCCGGCTACAGCGCGCGGTGTGGTGGGCGGCGTCGGCGCGTGGCAGGGAAGAGGAAGGGGGTGGCTCGGCAGGGGAGGAAGAAGGAGGAGGACTGAGTAGGAAGAAGAAGAAACAGGGAGAAGAAAGTCGGCCACCTCGACGTGACGAACTTCGGGAACTTCGGCGAATCGGCTTTGGAGTGGTAAAAATGGAGTGGTGAATCGGCTGAGGTACTCCACGGTAAGTCTTCTCCGGTATTTATACTGTCAAGGTGATTCGGGAGGAGGAACTTGGCGACGAGAACGTCCATTGATGCACCTGTGCATGTTTCTCCATCTACAGGCTCCCCTGGCGATAGCTGCTGCCTGACTTGCTCGGCGAGCGGCGCGTAGCGGTGCCTAACTCCAGCGGAGAAGACGGAGACGATGCCAAACTCTCACTGTGTACAGGCAGGACGGTGCCTAACCGTCTATTTTACAGGGAGCTTAGGGGAAAAATTGGGGGCAAAGAAATGTGTTTGAACGAGTGTTGGATGAACCTAATTAAGTTGCTTGACTTAATGAAAATGTAAAGAACTACGAGTGTAGGAAAAATGATAGATAATCGCCGGGCGGTAGAATTCCAAAAATATTTCAGAATACTTGAATGGGAAGGAAATGACTGTCGATACGTGCGCAGAAATATTGATTTTAATATGCACACATATAGGAAATATTGGTCCGGTGGTCGATGTCTAAAAATAAATATTTTTAGACTCTCTGAATGGTTGGGAGATTATTTGACGACACGGTTAAAACCCCGAAATCGAAATTTCAACCGTACGGGTTTTTGGAAAGGTTTAGGAAGGAGTACTAGAACTTCAAATTCTGAATAATGGAAATTTAATTTTCGGGAGACGATATCATGATCAAGATTCTGGGTTCACAAGGGAACGGATCAATTGAGATCTTTGGCACAAAAATCCTAAATACACTCAAAGAACCAAATTTTTGAAAATAGGATTTTTGACGAAAATCGGGGCGTTACAAACTGTTTGTCAAGGACCTATATAGAAATACACACAAACTAGAGGATTATTTTCCAAAATTTCTAGAGCAGGCAATATTGCTATCCTACGTGGCATCACCCAGCATCTAGTCCTTGTGCACACCATTTAGAATAATTTCTAGAGCAAGCAATATTGCTATCCTAAGTGGCATCATCCAAGATTCAGCCCTTGTGCACCCCATTATGTATTCTAATTAGCCAAGAAATCGGATGATCTGGCAATATTTTTGGCGGCCGTACGCTCGTAGTTACTATCCATGCGAAGCTGCAAAGGAGGATATTTCCTTGTTTCTTGCTATGCCATCCCATTTTTGTTTTGGCGGCTGTACCCCCATAGTTACTTCCTCCGTCCCAGTTTGTTGCTATTTCTAGGTTGTTTGGATGGATTAATGTTTAGGGTGGAATGACCATAGTGCCATTCATTAATGGAAGCATGAACATGATTACACATGGACACTGCTGCACTTGATTTCTTTGGCCCTTGCATGTCAAGATTAAAAAAGGGACAAACTTTTGAAACCTGCCACCAAAAGTTTATCACCAACCAAATTTGAATTCACACTAGAGAAGCTTAAGAGAGCAAACCTATATAAACTCTCCAGCATACAGAGTGCGAGTACTAGTTCATCCCTCCATCTCAAATGCATTCTCCATTCTCCAGCAATCTCCTACCCCAAAACAAATTACCAACACATATTGCCACACAAATACCATCATAAATCGTCAGATCTTTACACCATCAACACACGAACATCGATCTTAATATCCCAGTTCTTGAAGGAGGGGTAGATGTTCTTCCCGATCTCAACCATGCTGCTCATCAAGATGAAGACCTACCTGACCTCAACCTTGCTGATGAAGATGATGAAGAACTTGAGCAGGTTGCAGCTGATGGTGAAGTCCATGAGGCCAAAGAACAAGTCTAGGAAAAACATGTTGTCGCTGCATATCAATTTGACCTCAATGTCCACATAGGTATGTTCTAGATAAATCAGATGTTATGGAATGGGATGATAAAATATTTGGACTATTTGAACCATTTCATGTATGTTATTTGGACGAATTTTTGAATCTGTTTCATGGCATATGTGTTGGCTAGATTGTATGAGCAATTGATGTATGCTGATGAAATAGTTAGGATGGCATATGGTATGGCTAGATGAACTGAACAATCTTTATCCTTTGATGATGGATTAATGAATAAATGTATCATGGGTATAAGATTAAACAAATTTTTGATTTTGGAACACACTCCTATAACATTTGCCAGTACAAGATATGAGCAAATTGTGCCCTTTTAAGACAAATTAACTAGGGCTAGATGCTATAAAAAATTTCTGATTTTGTAAGCTACATTAAGGGGTATATGAAAATTTTCTGATTTTGTAAGCTACGTTAAGTGATATATGTGTCAAACCTATCTACTAAAACATATGGATTACAACAAAATATACTCATTGACAAATATAAATATGAATATCAAAGATAGAATATGAAGCTCATAGATTACAAATGTATCATGGGTATAAGAATAGACCAATTTCTGATTTTGTAACACACTCCTATAACATTTGGCAGTGCATGCTTTGACCATTCAAAGAATATGAATTATCTTTGCACATCTAAATAATTTGAATCTGAATTTTTACCTTTGCAATGTGTAGAAAATGTCCACCAAGACAAACAAGTGCATGAAGAACTTCGTGAGGCTGGTCATCAATTCAATTTGATCATGCAGGATTATTGCCAATATGAATCAGGTATATATATCAAGTTCTACAGCTTATTATGTGCAATCTGAAATGTTCACTTCTGCACATATAAATAATTTGAAACTGAATATTTCACCTTTGCAATGTGTAGATGATGATCAGCAAGGCGAAGAACAAGTGCAGCAAGTGAATGAAGAGCATGGTGAAGCTGCTTATCAATTTGATTTGAACATGCAACTTGATTGCCAATATGATTCAGGTATTCAACAAGACAGACCAACATTTCCAACTTTGCACTAAATTTAATATGAACTTTCAAGTTTGCAATGTATACATGATGACTATGATGTTTATGCTGAAAATGTGGACATTGTTTTTGAACAAGAGGAGTTAAGTGATTCAGGCAATTGCAGAAAAGAAATATGCATGAGCATTTTCAGTAAGGTCGACAATAACAATTACAATTTAGGTGAAGAACAAGATGACATGGATCAAGATGTACATCAAGAACAACATGCAAATATGACTGCAACCAAAAGAACCTATTTGATGGATATTGAGCGGAAATATGTTTATGCAGTACTACTGTAACACCCCGGCCCAAGGCATAATAGGATTGATAGGATACTCATGCTAACAAGTTGCAACTTCTTTTCCGGAAGCCCATCTCCAAAGAACTCTAAAGTTAAGCATGCTTGGCCTGGAAAAATCTAGGGATGAATGACCGACCGGGAAGTCCTTCCCAGGTGCGCACGAGTGAGGACAAAGTGCGCAGAAAAGATTGGTGTTGGTTTGTGAGGGCAGTCTATGTCCTATTTAAGCTGCTAGGTGTAAGTGGGTCCGGCCTCGTGGAGGCAGGACATTACAGTATGGTATCAGAGCCGACTCTCGCGGTTTCACGGGCGCGTGTGTCGCAGTTGCGCAGGCATGGTGCGCATGGCTGGTGTGGACCCGGTGTGGTCACACAGCATGGCACATGCGCTGGCACTAGACATGGGTGTGTCGCAGTTGCATAGGCATGGTGCGCATGGCTGATGTGGACCCGGTATGGTCACACAGCATGGCACGGCCAAGAGAGGGAGTTCTTGGCTTGGGGTTGATCGACGAGGACGTCGATCTCTTAAGGGGGTGAGGATGTAACACCCCGGCCCTCGTCGATCTCTTAAGGGGGTGAAGATGTAACACCCCGGCCCAAGGCATAATAGGATTGATAGGATACTCATGCCAACAAGTTGTAACTTCTTTTCCGGAAGCCCACCTCCAAAGAACTCTAAAGTTAAGCGTGCTTGGCCTGGAGAAATTTAGGGATGGGTGGCCAACCAGGAAGTCCTTCCCGGGTGCGCACGAGTGAGGACAAAGTGCGCAGAAAAGACTGGTGTTGGTTTGTGAGGACAGTCTATGTCCTATTTAAGCTGCTAGGTGTAAGCGGGCCCGCCCTCGTGAAGGCGGGACGTTACAACTACTAGCAAAAAGGGTAAGCGGGCCCGGCCTCGTGGAGGCGGGATGTTACAACTACTAGCAAAAAGTGTCAATTTCAAATTTAAGAGGTACACGACCCTTCTTGTTGCCAACATGTTTGGCATTTCTAGACATCTAGTGCAAAGTATTTGGAGGAAAGCAAAGCCTTTTCATGCACAAGTTCTCCTGGCTGATCTTAGCTCAAAAAAATCGTTGTGGGCGACAAAGGGTTACAACTACTAGCAAAAAGTGTAAGCGGGCCCGGCCTCGTGAAGGCGGGACGTTACAACTACTAGCAAAAAGTGTCAATTTCAAACTTAAGAGGTACACGACCCTTCTTGTTGCCAACATGTTTGGCATTTCTAGACATCTAGTGCAAAGTATTTGGAGGAAAGCAAAGCCTTTTCATGCACAAGTTCTCCTGGCTGATCTTAGCTCAAAAAAATCGTTGTGGGCGACAAAGGGTCCAACTAAACTTATCTCAGATTGCAGCAATTCCACTAGAAAGAAGGAATAGCATTAGAGCAATGGCCCAAGAGTCACATTGTAGTAGTAGCACACAGCATAGGTTCTTCAAAGAAGGCAAGTTTCGTCGCCACTCCAATACATTGAAACCCTATTTGAGGAAAGAGAACAAGAAATCTCGCCTTCAATTTTGCATTTCTATGCTAGATGCCCTTACTCTTCATTATCAGCCAACATTCAAAGACATGTACAACATCGTGAACATAGATGAAAAATGGTTCAATACAACCAGCAAGGTCACGACAATCTACCTACTACCTAATGAAGAGGACCCATTAATGATGGTTCAGAATAAAAATTCAATTGACAAGGTCATGTTCTTGGCTGTACTTGCTAGGCCAACGTATGACCATGAAGGAAATTGCATTTTTGATGGCAAGATAGATATGTGACCTTTTGTTAAGAAGGTTGGTACTTCTATCTACTTTCACTTCCTTCTAATTTCATTGTCACAAATATTGCACTCATCCTTTCCCTATTTATGCTATATGTTGTAGGAACCAACACAACGGAGTAGCCGCAATAGAGAAAGGGGAACACTAGTCACAAAATCTATTACTATGACCCGAGACATATATACAGAATTTCTCATAACCAAAGTTATACCAGCTGTTGCAGCATGTTGGCCTCTAGAAGATGCAATGAACACCATTTGGATTCAACGGGACAATGCCAGGACACATGTACCTCTAGAGGATGATGCCTTTGCAGCTGCTGTGGCACAAACTAGGCTTGATATTCGCATAATGAACCAACCTCCTAATTCCCCTGACATGAATGTTCTAGACCTTGGTTTCTTTGCCTCACTTCAGTCATTCACATACCGAAGGATTGATAAAAACATGGATGATCTCATCAACAATGTTGAACAGAAGTATGCAATATATGATGATGCTAAAGTGAATCGTGTGTTCCTTATACTGCAGTCTTGCTTCATTGAGGTGACGAAGGTTAAAGGTGGGAATGGCTATAGGATTGCACACATGAACAAACAAGGAATGGAGCTGCATGGCACTCTTCCTACAAGCCTTTTTTGTGATCATGCTACATATGACACTGCATGTCAAGCACTCTTAGCCGAGTGATGTGTCCTAGTATGACGTAAAGTTCTTTTGGAGAAATCATTATTCGGAAGTACAAGTTCTTTTGGTGAAGTCAAGTTCTTTTCATGAAGTTACTAGTAACCAACAATAGCTCTTTTGTTGAGTTGTTAATAGTGCACAGCATGGTCAAATGCCATTATCTTAAAGATCTTTTAGTGTTGTCAATGCCACTTAATACTTCCACTACATATATGTAAATATGTTGGAGGACATTAGTGTTCCTTACAAAATTTTTGTGTACAAATGAAAGAAATGGATCTACTGGTTGCATGAAAAGAGTGTGCATCACATTTGATGTGCATACTCAGGGCTAGTCCTAAGCATTTCAGAAATTATTTATGGTCAAATTTTAAAATTTGGCTGAATTGTATTCTAAACGTCAAATACTCTTTGTCAGAGGACTACAGTATACTCCCCTACAATAATTTACAATGTACAACGACTTATCAGTCACATTCCGATGGCATATCAAGCAAATTAGTGTCTATTTTCTCAAAAAAAATGTAATATTAATACAATTCCATATATTAAATAGAGAAACTCTTGAATTAGTGTAAAAAGAAATAGGTCCCAGTGAATGGCGACAATTTTATAAAGGGAGGAACGAGGAGTAGGGTCCTGCCTAGTACGCATAAGTTGGGTGGTTCATGTACTCATGCAACTTAATTGAGTTAAGCCATGCATACAAGTTTGCCAGACTTTGGATAATTTCATGACCACACTTAACTGCTTAGTCCAGGGAGTTAGAAGGTTAGACCTTAATTTCCTCACATTTCTATACATGCATATGCATACATGTATAGCAATTGCATCAGCTAGAATGGTAAAGTGAATAAAGACACATTTACTACTGCAACCATACATATGAAGTGACAACGGTGGCTAATCACATTTACTACTACAAAATTAAGCTAACCATGTTCTACTACTGCTACATGGCACTAATTAGCACGTTCATACTTAAGCTTTAATATACTAATACTACAGGATTAAGCAACATTGCATCTGCATATAGAGTTCGCATCCACTATTTGGGAATACGTTTCACAAAGTACCAAGGCAGCATAATCCGCAACATACCGCCACACTTGTCGTTTTGTGTAACCCTTTCTGCGTGGTTAGGTCCTGCGGTATCCTCGCCTTCCTCCTTCTTCGCACAAACATCCTTCTGTAAGCTGCCTTACTGCTTGGAGGCTTGGGCAAAGCACCCACTGGCCTGCTGCACCAAGTCATCATCGGTCGTTGCCACATCCACCTCGGCTTCCCCTTGCCGCATAACAACCTCTCACCTACCTAGAAATAGCTTCTTTTGAGACAAACTTGAATCTGAAAAATAGCAATAAACTGGGACGGAGGAAGTACTATCCATGTGAAGCTGCAAACGAGGATATTTCCCTGTTTCTTGCTATGCCACCCGATTTTCTCTTAAAACATAGATAAACTAATATGTGATATCTCACTCCACCAACATAACTGCGGACGTGTTTCAAATGTATGACTCGATGGATTACGGATAATTAATTTATTTGTAGATATAAATAAATATTATATATATATTTTTTTATAGCGCTAACAAAGGAGCTTAAAATTAACCTAGTCAGTTAAGCAATTCAAATGGACATAAATATTGGACAAATCGTAATTTAAGAAACATTCTAAAATGATTCACAGATAATGTACCTTCTATAATATCATACGAAAGGGGCCTCGGTTTGTGTGTTAAACATTATGGTATTATACAAGGCCCCGTCTCTCCATGCATTTACCACTACAATGCAGGTAATGCTCAGAACACGTTTTTACCGCCACTGTATATATTTTTTTGAAAGACACACTAGTACAGAACCGATCTTTGCTCGATCGGCAAAACCAGCAAATATCTCGGATGTTTAACGAACCGGTGCTAAAAATGTTTCAGTACTGGTTCTAAAAGTCCAAGTCCCTCGAAACATCACCAACAGGGACTAAATATGGATCTTTAGTCTCGGTTGGTGTTACCAACCGGGACTAAAGATGCCTGGAGGGTTAATTCAAAAAAAAACATCTCTATCCAAGTTAGATGTGTGTGATAGATGATACCAACCGGGACTAAAGATGCCTGAAGGGTTAGTTCAAAAAAAGCATTTCTATCCAAGTTAGATGTGTGTGATAGATGAGATAGAAATGCGCATGAGTATTGAGGTGAGAGATCTTGAGTTCAAATCTCATATCACACATATTTTTTTTATCTTTAGTACTGGTTATTTCAACCGGTACTAAAGATCGTCCCATTTTGATAATCCCAGTTTTATAACTGATACTAAAAAGGGTTACGAATCGTTAAAATTCGGTTGTCCAATAGTAACACAAACAATTATTTGTAATTCTATTATTCATATGCTCAAAACCAGCATTGATAGCTAGCCCTTCCTAGCTGCTCCTGAAGGCTATCATTGCTGGTGTGTATGACCCTACATGCAGTAATAGTGATTAGTTAATGAACCAAGCTACTTTTTTCTTAACCTACTGCGTAGAGGCTGATAGGTGGCCCCAACCCGAGGGGCACGGATGTAATATACTACGGGACCACAAAGGAGGCTGCCTCCATTAAACTGGTATCGATGGGGATCTCACTGTAGAATTGAATAGAAGAATGGTAAGAATACCAAAAACAAAAACTTTAACAGAATTAAAAGTTACCCTCGTAGCCGATGGAGATCCTGAAGAAGACGTACTGGTCGAATTAGATCAATGCTGGTCAGACCAGTTTCTCGCCACCGGTCAGACCACCGCAGTGCCGCCGGTTAGACTACATGCTCGCCGCTAGTTAAACCATCGGGATCCAGAAAAACATGTCTCGACGAAACTCTCGAAACTAGATCTAAAGAGAGTCGTCGCGTCGTTTCTTGCATGTAGATAGTAGAATATTACATTGACAAATAATTAGTCTTTCAATGTAAATAATCAAAAACATTTATATACATATGTGCACACGTTGTTTCTCCTATATAAACATGCAAACATATTTGATCCATGTATATAGTACAAATTATTGATGGTCTCGTCAATATTGAATATTTTCAATGCACATGTTCTTTCTTCCACTCCCTAAGGGGTTTGAACTTGTCTTCTAATACGAGTTGGCTCTGATTGTCATAGAAGACCCCTAATGCGTTGCAGCACTAGCGGCAAAGGAAGAGGCACAAGTCGATGCATATGTTAAAAATGGTCTTCTTATCGATATGGCTTTCCCTAGTAAGTATTTATGGGATCTGTACAAAGAAGGCAACAATTAGCAAATAAAATTAGACGAAATAGCATGTACAGAGAACAATATCCAGACTTACAGTAGCGTTCTCTGTTGCGAACCTCCCACCGGCTCTACGCATATGGCACACATAATACCCACACAGATTAGTATTCACGGGTTGTTGGAAACACTGGAAACAAAACAAATAGCGCCCGACAATATAGAAAACTAAGTACAACAACAATCTATGTTGACTGCACACACATCTTACCGGCCAATTTGTCTTCACGGTAAGCTTTGTCTTATTTAGATTGTTCCGTGGCCCCTTGTGTCTAATGTAGTACTTGTATGCTCTATGTAAAAAAAGAAAAATTGGTTGAGTTAATTTGAAACTTGACCAAAAAAGCTACTTATCGACGGGTACGTTAGCACTTACAAGTTCAGTAAAATTAAGAAATCCATGTACGCCTCCTTGTCATAGTGTGCCGGATCGAGCACCATGACCTCGTTGTCCCTTGGATATACCAGAAATAATATATACTAGTCACTGCAAATAAAATAAGATACTAGCCATCTTCGCGACAAACCTATCCCATTCTGCCTGAGATAAGTAGCCATACACCGTGAATGGAGACTTGTTCTTCTGGGCATAGTGTTTGTTCATATCTGACTTCCATTGTCTCCAACGGTCTTCCAAATTCTTCAATGCATACTCTTTCCCCCTCACCTCCGATCCCGGTGGATAAACAAGGTATTTCTATAGCTCATTTCACATCGTTGTTTTGATGCTCTGGTCTACCTTTTCCCAGAGCTTTACATTCAATGGACCGTACGTTCTAGCCAGAACTTCGCACGTGCTGCTGAACTTTGACATCGCTGCCTTCGTCTCGATGGGCTTCCCATCCCTGTTGAGAGCAACTATGTAATGTGTTTCCTTCGGTAGTTGATTCCTACCTCTTTCACTGTGCCTTTTTTTTATGCCCTCCTGTACTTGTTGACGTATCCGTAGGCTCCGAGGCCGACGTGGTTGTGTTCCATTTCTAACTCAGGTAGGGGGGGCAGTCTAGACCGCCTTGCGTTTTGACCGACGTCTAGTTTTCATCTGCACGAACATGTTCATGTTTCCATTAGAGGCTTGTAATCTCTACGTCGACTAGGTTAAAAATACGAAATCCGGCCTCCACACTTACTGCCTGCTCGATAGGTATATAATCGGGGTCATCCTCCAGAGGGAGAACTTGTGTTATTTTCATCACATGTGTGGCCCCTTAAGCCGGCCGCATACAATAATATGACCATTATTGCATGCGGTCCACTTAAGCAGTCGCATGCGATAATGCAATATCGCATGTGGCTGTTCAACTGTCCCCCGGTGGACCGATTTTTGCAGGCGCGGCCACTTATGGCCCGCCTGCAACCTATCGGCCCTCCCGTCTAGGAAAATCTTATCTGTAGTAGTGTGTTTACACGTAATATCTAAATAGACAAGATTTGTTCTATAGTAGTTGATATGAAATTGTAATTCTATATAACACTTGGATGGTTTTGTATCAAACATGAAAAGAATCCAATGCTATTAGTTTTCTAAGTGTGATGGTACAATGCACATTAAGCTTTATAGCAATAACTACATTTAGTAAGTTTTAAATGCATATGATAAATGGACGGTTAGGATCAAAGCATAAAAAGGATCCAAAGACTATTATTTTCTAGATAATGTAGCTTAATGCTTGTCAAGGTTTTGATTTTAACTATATAGGATATATAGATGTGCAATGTGACCTCCATCTATCCAGCTAGCTAGGCTTAGGCTGTGTTCTTTCCTCATCTTTTCTAACTCATTTTTTCTCATTTTTCGTGCGCACGTTTTTAAACTGCTAAATGATGTATTTTTTACAAAAAATTTTCTACATGAAAATTGTTTTAAAAAATTATATTAATCTTTTTTTTAAAAAAAATATGAATATTTAATTAATTATATGCTAATGAGTCGTTTCGTTTTACATATTAGTTTTCAATCCAACTGCCCAACACAGTTTCAGAAGGCACCGGGATTTATCGATGCACCCAAATATATCGGTTAACATGTCTTGTCCGCGCGAGCTGCCCCAGTGCAAGATAGACGCGGCGTTTGCGTCTCGCGCGCGCTACGTACTCTGACGGGCAGGCATACCGATGGTAACTGCCTGCAGCCATCCGAGCTGCATTTTCCGTACATGGGGGCACACAGGCCGACCATCAGATGGAACTTGTATCGTTGTGTGTAACAAGCACGGATGGGGACCCATCTCAAGAGGTTAATTCCAGATGGGTACAGAGACCACTTTTAATTAGACAGTCTTTCACCATTCTTGTTGTTCAAAATTTTAAGAAAAAATATACTTAAAATATCTTTAATAATCAAATAAGTCACGATAAAATAAATGATACATACATAGCTTTTAAAATAAAACGAATGATGATAGTACGTCTAAAAGTCAACAACGTTGTACATTTAAAATAAAAAACAAAGATAAACAAAAATAGTAGTATAGAATGGCTCTTTCTATACTGGATATGGGTATGGTCGGTAGATATGTTTGACATATGCACGATATATGCACGCAACAGCGAACAACTCACGAGGGAGGCCTGCACTAGTTGTACCTTAGCATCGTATACATGTAAAATGTAAAATTAAATCTCCGTCATATTTGTAATTATTTTTACTACTACAAAAACAATTTTGCTGGACGAGGCCTCCGATAGATTCCAGACGGGCCATAAGTGGCCGCGCCTGAAAAAACCGATGCGGCATTATCCCGTGCGGTCCACTTAAGCGACCGCACGGGAAAATCCATATTTCCGTGCGGTCCCTTAAATAGACCGCACGGGATAATACCGCACTATTTCATGCGGCCCACTTAAGGGACCGCACGGAAATATGGATTTTCCCGTGCGGTCCACTTAAGCCGCCCGCACGAAAAGAGCCCGCTACTGTTGGACAATGTGACATTTTCAGGATTTTTCCTACTTATTTTCTTTCTCCTCTTCTTTATAATGCTATAATTTATTTTGTGGACTAGATAAAATAAAGTGGATTTTTGTGGAGATATATAAAAACACCTAGTTTTTATTTTCCTTGGTTTCACACAAAAATTCCTTATATTTTATTCTCAGCAAAATAAAGAAAATCGGCCTATCTGAAATTAGATTGAATTTTTAGGGGGTCAAAACTAATAAAATAAATTATGGAAAAGTTATATTAATTCATTAGAAATAAGATAGTATTTTAATAAATTATGTTCCTTATACACTTTCATATAATTTAATGCATTTTTGGATGAGGTACGAGTTTTGCCGATTAGGGTTTAGGGTTTAGGGTTTTGACCAATTTAATTGGGGATCTAGATATAAAGATAAAATCATGCCAAAATTCCAGTGAGTCTAACATATTGAGTAGCATCCACATGAATTTTTCCATGATTTTATCTTACACCAATTAGTTTTAACAATTCACTAAGCTTATCTTTGAGTCTGTCATCAAACAGTCATAACTCGAGTGTCCTTCGATAAAACAACCATATCTTTTTCATACGGATTCGAAATCAGACATATAATATATCGACGGACATCTACAGAAAAAGTTACATCCGTTGCTGCCCCGCTTTGTCGGGTTCGGCGAAATCAAAATCTCAAAATTCCGCTTGCAAGATTGTGTTTTTGAGGTGAGAAGCTTCAGGACCCTTTTCGATAGAACTTTCAAAAATTCTACGGACCACATATTTCGTCCGTTCGAGCTTAAATTTTCTGTGGTTGGTTCCTGCGTGCTCCTATGTGTGAAAAAAATATTAGAAAAATAAAATAAAAATAAAAAAGTTGTTTTCTCTCTCCTCTACACTAGAGAGAGAAATCCAGAGAGAAAAATAAAAAGGTTGAACTGGATTTCCGTGCGGGCCCCTTAAGCCGCCCGCACGGAAAGATAATCTTTTCGTGCGGGCCGTTAAGCCGTCCACACGGAAAGATTATCTTTCCGTGCGGGCTGTTAAGCTGCCCGCACGCGATGATCGATCATCACCGCCTATATAGGTGCGCGCGGGCTCCGAAATTTTCTAACACCCGACGAAATTCAGATCCCGCCTCTACCGTCAAGGGCTCTCCTCCTCCGCCGGCGGCCTCCGCCTCCGCCTCCCCGCTGCCGGCCTCCTCCGCCTCCGGCCTCCACCGCCCCCTCCCCGCCGCCGGTCTCCTCCGCCTCCGGTCTCCACCGCCGCCTCCCCGCCGCCGGCCTCTTCCGCCGCCGGCCTCCACCGTCGCCTCCACCACGGCCACCACCGCCGCCGCCGTCGGGTGTGCCGGCGCATCCGCCTCCATCGACGGTCGTCTCCACCGACTGCCACCTCCTCCACCACCACCTCCACCACCACCGCCTCCTCCACGGCCGCCGCCGTCGCCTCCACCGACTGCCACCTATTGTCACTGACGACGACGAACGACGACCATAATTTATTTGTAAATTTAATTGTACAAAAAAATTAGTTGGGAAGTATATATGTGAAATTGTGATGATGTGAAATTAATTTTGTGTTATTTGTGATGTGAAATTAATTTTGTGTTATTTGAGAAGTATATACGACGGCCGGATCCGTGCCGCCGGGATAGCTATGGTTTTTTTTTTTGAATTTTTTTTCCGTGCGGTCGACTTAACGCGACCGCACGGGTAAATCGATTATCCCGTGCGGTCGGCTTAAGCGGCCCGCACGGGATAATGGATCTTTCCGTGTGGGTCGCTTAAGCCAACCGCACGGGATAATCGATTTACCCGTGCGGTTGGGCTGCAAGCACGCGAAAATGGTCTTTTTCCAGACCTTCTCGCGCGTGCGGGCAGGCCTTCCGCACGGAAAGATGTCTTTTGGCCCGCACGGAATAACCGTTTCTGTAGTAGTGTTTATGGCAAGTAAAAGCCACATGTTCCTGTGTATTGAATGAATAAAGCTATATATCTCTTTGCGGCTGCATTGTGCCGTGCAAATCCTTGCATCTGACCTTATCGATGGCTACAAACTAGTGCCAGCAGCAGTTCTCATCTGCAGATCACGTGCGCTACGTAAGTTCAATTAATTACAGGGTGAAATAATGGACGCATTTTATTTATTTTTACTCACAAACTACTACAAGCTAAGACTGTCATGAATTTGGACAAAAGAAGAAGTGATAATTAAGTTGGGTACAACAATAAACTTCTGTTACTGGAATTGTCTATTTTTCAATCACATGCAAAATATCCATAAATTTCAAAAACTTTTGAATGGTCCAGATCACGCCAATAATTCGTAAGGAACTGAATCTGAACCTTATCCTCTCCTTCCCTCTCCATGTAACACGTTTACAAAACAGAGTACAGCTAGACCCAAGGTTACTTAAATTTCTTCCAATTTTAGTCACCGGATGTCTAACAAGGCTGCTATTATATAGTTTTATGTAGACAACTAGGATGCATATATCAATCTTAATTACACACGTAGGAATAGCTTGCACAGTTGCTAGCTAACTTGAACGTGCCAGGATCTACAACTAGCAAGCTTCGTTTGCGGTGTATGTTGGTGCACCGTCGTGCATATGCTTACTAGCTAGGTGCTTAGGAGGCATGGGGAATTTGAAGTGCACGGAAGAGTAACGTAGTACTTTCGCTATGCTGTCTGGATGCGCCTTTGATTGATCGTTCACCTCGGAATTTACCTATTGCCTTGCTAGGATTCATCTTTTTGTCGCAATGTTTTTCTTCCATGTGCATGCGCAAGACAGAAACGGGCATGAGGTTAAGTGAGGAGGGGGAGAATTGAGCTACGGTATTTTCACCTGCTCCAGCTTGTTGGTGCCACGTTTGCCTTTGATTGATCCAGCCAATCAATTAATGACATATAGAATGATGAGTTTAGCTGCATGATCATGTTCTGTGTCATGGCAATGAGCGTAAGTGTCTAACAAACGACTAATCACATGATAATACAGAAATAAATTTAGGATGGTTGTAATTAAACGGGGATAGCTAGTAAGATGTCAAAAAGGAATGATACAGCACTACTACATAAAAGTTTATAGACGCCGGTTTCAAAAGACCTATAGGTATTGATTCTAGTGCTAGCATCAATTATTCGACACCAATTGATATGGGTACACCCTTTTCTAATTTTTGCATATGTTCAAAAACCAAAAAAATATTTGATATTTTTATTAGGCACCTGTATAGTCACACTCCTCTTTTCGCAAGTCACATGATTTTACCAAATCATATTTATATACATGGGATAATTAAGATTTAAACCCAAGACCTGTCTCTTAACCCAAAACCTCCTTATCAACTCACATACAAACACTGGTTGCCTTAAAATCAAATGCTATTCTTTTAAGGCTACTGTTATCCGAACTTATAATTTCTATTTAACATTATAAATCAGCTCAAATGAAAAGTTTGTCAACTACAAAAATATAGATCTCATCTAGATTTACAACTTTCATATATGTTTTATCCCCATCCAAGATCATTTAGCAATTTTAAATATTCATTTATGCAAATAAATCCAAGACCTTGTAACACATTTTCAGACATCCAAACGACCTTAAATCAAAAAGTCATCAATTATGAAGTTGTACATCTCATCGAGCTCTACAAATTTGATATAACATTTATCTTCATCCAACTTCATATGAAAAAATTAGATAAAAAAACACATATATATGAGTTGCGTTATCATAGGTGCCATTTTAACTCTAAATCGGCATCTATGGGTGTAGGATCGAGATGTCGACTAGAGGAGGGTGATAGGCGATTATTAAAATTAATGACATCTAATCAAAACTAACCTAAGTTGCTAAGATTGGTGAGGGATGAAACTAACTAAGCAACTAGATTATGTTTTGCAATCCTAGGGTGATATGAACTCAAATATATCTTTACATATATAAATTGCACTAATGTAAATGCAATAAGGAAATGAGGCAAAGGACAAGGAATTTTTCACCCGAGATTTAGAAACTCGTCGGCTTCCTACGTCCCCATTTAGGCGAGCCCAACTTCACTGCTCAAACCACAAAGCCACCGCAAGCCCCCTTTGTCAAGGGGTGGTCAAAGTGGGAGCCGGCTCACGAAGCGGACAACCAAAGCTTCGACCACTAGGGTAGTTCTTCCTTCACTCCGAAGATGATAAACTCCAAACCACTCACAAACCGGCACCGAGCCTTCTCCACAATCTCCTTGGAGAGGTCACCGGTGAACACTTGCATAAGCCGTCTAGGAGGCGGCAACCAACAAGAGTAATAAGTAATGACCCGGCTCGGAAATGATCAAGTGTCACACTAGCTCTACAGTGAAGCAATGCACTTGTTCTTAGCTCAATCAACTTTCCAACACACCAAATGGATGAACACAAGCACAAGGGGGTGTGAGAGTAAATGCAAAGGGTGTATGTAAGTGAAGCAAGTGCCAAGAGAGTTCCTAGCTATTGGTGGGGGAGTACTTCTACCTCCACCTACCAAAACTAGCCATTGGGATCGAAATCCCAACCTCCATTGCCTATCGATCAAACCGCCCACCATTGTAACGGCTAGAAAAGTAGTCATTACTGTGCATTTAATGCACTTGGGCAGATAGGCCGGTCAGACCAGTGTTGGCCGACCGGTTAGACCGCCACCAGAGCGGTCAGACCGCCGGGAGCCTGGTCAGACCAGCCACGGCTTTGGCAGCTCTAGATCACCAAGCCACCGCCATCCAACCAGCTCAGAGGGGCCCCGGTCAGACCGAGCCAGGCCCGGTCACACCGGCCCAAACAAGCCAGTTAGACCAGCATGGGGCCTCCGGTCAGACCGGCCATGGTCACGGAATGCATGAAAATGCAATGCAAACCAAGTCCAAATATAAATGACGTAATCTGGCATTTTGATCAGCTCTAAGTTTAGGTCATTACCCTTCTTGATAGTGCGGCAAAGCTATAAACAAATTTAAAGAATTTGATCGCCCAATTTTAAATTTGATCAATTTAAAATTAAAACGCTAGATTTATCATCTTCAATCCATCGCTTTGCGCCATCAATTTTAATCTTTTATGATCATCCATGGCATATGGATCATGTGGTCCTAACTCAAGATATATAACTCAAATACAAATGTTAGTCCATAAATAGTGCTTGTCAATCATTACCAAAATTAACAACGAAGGCCTAGATGCTTCAATCTCCCCCTTTTTGGTAATTGATGACAAACACCACAAATATTTATTCTGACCATGAATCAAATAGCCACAAAATTGCAAAGTATAGTATATGTTCCCCCTAAACATGTGCATAATAATCACAAGGGTCAAACAAATAACATATAGGGAGTTCGCACTATAATTTGCACTTTTCAACATAACACAACACATATGCAATATACAATGTGAACTTCACACACATTTCATCCATAAGCATAAGATGGTTACAAATATATCAATATAGCATCAACCATCCATCATAGCCACAAGTTCACATTCATAACCATTAAAATCCACAAATCATCCATAAAGCTCACACATAGTTCACTAGCCTATTACACAACCACAAAGGGTCCAAATAGCATGGAGTTCAAATAAACGATAAAAACACACAAGATAGATAATATAGCCCATGCCCATACATATATAGCCCAACCACCTTAGCCTATTAATAGGAGGACTAACCTCACTACTACTAGTCCCTTCTCGAACATAAGATAGAATATGAAGCACTTCTCCCCCTTTTGGTATCAAGTATCAAAAACGTCACTCTTGAGGAGGAGAGGGAGGACGAGCTGAGGTGGATGGATGAGGAGAGTCCTGGCGATGATGGTAGACAAAGGCTTGTGAGCTCTCCCTGAGTTGCATCCTTCGATCCAAAGTGCCCACTTGAGATTTCCACCTTCCAACCGTTGTGTTCAAATGCCCAACATCGGTTCGCAGCCCCCTCACATCATCATGTAACGCCTCATACCCGGTGCTCAACCTTGACATGTTGTTACTAAGGGTATTTAAAGCCCTTAGCACCGGATTGAACTAGTCTTGTGGAGGCATTCCAAAGTAGGCATAAGGAGGTGTGAAGTAGGACTCAAAACCTTGAGGAAGAGGTGGAGGTGGAGGTGGAGGTGGAGGAGCATGTTGAGCCGCACTAGAGTCTTCCCCTTTAACAAAGGTAGATGATCTCACTCTAACACCCCTTGGCGATGCAATTTGGAGGCGAAGCTTGTATTACTTGTGTTGTATCAAAGGACCACCCAAATTGCCAACTTTTGCATGAATCAATCTCATAATATAAGGGACATAGTAAATGCCTTGTTCAAAGGTCCCTTTTGAGATTGCAATCTCTTGCATCACAAGATTGATCACGTCGAATCACTATCATTGCATAATGACATCAATCACATGCCAAGCCACTCCCCGAATGTCATCGTTATTTCCACAACGAGGGAGAATAGTGGCCTCACAATCCGACTCTCCACACTCAGGAGGGTCCTCAAACCTGTTACTTTTTCATAAGAGTGCCTCCCACCATCCTCATAAAACTGAGTTAGATCATCAATACAAAACGGATTGTGGGTATGCTCTTCATGAAGATTGTCACCACTGCCAAACCGGATGTTCAAAAGGCTCTTGAACTCCCTTCTGTCAATAGAACATGGAACGGTGCCCGACATCCATTTCAAAGCATCAAAATCACTGGACACCCACACGGTGGCATAAAATTGTCTAATCACTTCTTCATCATAGTCTTGCCTCAAGGTCACAATACGATCAATGTCAACTTCCCTAAAAACAGTTTGCAAACCTTCAAACTCAGGGGTTTGATTTATGTTTTTTCAAGAGATCCACTTGTGGTCAGCAAAAGCCTTTGCCGGCTTATATATATTCTCAAAAACAGCCTTCTGAAATGAAGTATGAAACCTTGGATCATTGGAATCATTTGGTCTTCGGAATTGATCATGGTGCCTAAGGATGGTGTACCGGGTGGGGTTCCTTAGGTCTAGAACAAATTGAATCAACAGATGAACTTCCATATCATCATCACTTTCCTCCTCATCCTCAGCATCATCGTTGCCATCATCACTCCCATCATCATTCACATCACCCTCATCTTGGTCCACCTCAACACTCTCTTCTTCTTTCTCACTTTGAGAGTACTGTTCTGTACTGGACTCCTCTTGCTCACTCTTAGATTCTTGCACAGGCGCACAACGACCACGACGAGTCTGAGGTGCCATCACTAGATACAAGAAGCAAAAAAAAGGATATTAGCAAATATATAGAGAACACTTGTTTAGGTGTGAAGAGAATATTGCTAACTTCCTGTTAGGGGCGGTCAGACCACTGGTAACAGGCTGGTCAGACCAATGGCTGAGCGTCGGTCAGACCACCACTGATAGAAGCACAAGCACAAAATTTCTGCACCTCTACTCAAATGATTCTAAACATGCTAGAACAATATTCCATGGAGCAAAGACATGTATATTAAGCATAGTGTGTATTTCATCAAGATTTGAAGAAAAAAGGGAAAACTACCCTTAACCCTAATAGTGAAATAGATTGAATTGAGATGAAGCACAAGAAGGAAGTTGATTACCAGATTGAAGGGATGAATCACACCAAGAAATTACCCCCTATTAGTGCAAATCGAAGAACACCACTTCCTTCACCTAGGATTCTATGCCATGCATCTACAAATCAATAAAAAGAGAAAATAATCCATGGAATAAAGAGAGAAAGTGCAGAAGAATCACTTACAGTGTAATCGGAGTGAAATCCATGGTCAAATCGAGAGGATTCGGTGGAGGGATGAAGCTAGGGTTTGATAGAGGAGAGAGATGAAGAGTTTTTGGGTTGGGGATGAGAGGAACTGAATGGGGAGGAGATAGGTTCGGGTAGAAGAAGAAAGGAGAGGTTTCTGGGCTCACCTTGTCTAGCCGGTCAGACTGCTGACACCAGGCCGGTCAGACCGGGCCTATATGGCCGGTCAGACCACCTACCCCCATGTCGGCTGTGCACAGCCCTTGCACAACCGACAGCCCTACACACAAAAACACCAAATAAAATTTTATTTTTGAGTATTTTAACATGTACGAGTTGAAATATTGTCAATCATTCATAATATTTTGAGAATCATGAATATTTGCAATTTAAATCATTTAAGTGCTAGGAGGTGATCTTTTATGGTCTATAGGGGTTTTTGGGCCAAATTGAATTTCAAACAATTTTTGAAAGATTTGGTTTTAGAAATAGATTTGAATACCGAAAACATTTCAAATCGTCCTCCTTATGAACTTTGTTTTAAAAATTTTCTCAAATTCTTTCACAAACTCATTTTGAAGATAAATCCTATTTTGGCCAAAACTAAGAATCTAGTTTCTTCGAAAGAGGGCCAAAAAGGGCATTTTCAACCTAATTTCATTTTTCTTGCAATGTGAGGCTTGGAAAACATATTGAGAACCTTTTGAAACATTTTCCAATAGATAGTTTTCAAATTAAGTTGATTTTTCAAGAATTTTGACTTTTGGTCAACTTGGGCATTTTGAGGACTCTTCTAGCACTTTAGTTGTTTTGCTTACCCTTAAGGAGTAGTAATGCACATGTGAGAAGTACAATACTCCCTCTTATTGTGACAAGCTCCATTTTCGCAAATAAGAGCCAAATAGCAATAAATCCAAATAGAAGAGCCAATAAGAGCAATTTTGCAATATAACTAAAAGCAACCATGGTGCCTGATCTCAAGCAACATTAGAAAAATCTATGACATTTAACTCATTCCTCAACTTGCAAAGATGTCGGCTAGTTGATCTTCGGTTCTTATGCGGCTTATGACTATGTCACTCTTGGCGACATGGTCTCTTAGGAAGTAGTGGCGAATGTTAATATGCTTGGTTCTTTAGTGTTGGACCGGTTTGTTGGCTATTTTTATGACACTATTATTGTCACATAGGAGTGGGGTTTTCGTGAAGTTTATGCCATAATCCAACGTAGTTTGTTTTATCCAAAGCAATTGGACACAACAACTACCCGCCGAAACATATTCCGCCTCGGCGGTAGAGAGGGCTACAGAGTTTTGTTTCTTGGATGACCATGACACAAGGGATCTATTAAGAATTTAACAACTACCGAATGTGCTCTTTCTATCCACTTTGCAACCGGCATAATCTGAGTCAGAATAGCTAACTAGCTTGAACTTAACACCTTTTGGGTACCATATGCCAATTGTTGAGGAATGCTTTAAATACCTTAGAATCCTTTTCACGGCCACTAAGTGGCACTCCTTAGGAGCGACTTGAAACTGTCAACACATGCAAATACTAAACATGATATCTGGCCTAGATGCGGTAAGATAAAGCAAGCTACCAACCATAGAGCGATAAAGCTTTAAATAAACCGGTTTACCTCCCTCATCAGGGTCGAGTTGGCCATTCGTTGCCATAGAAGTCTTGATGGGCTTTGCATCCTCCATGCCAAACCTTTTGACTAGGTCTTTGTTATACTTGGTTTGGCTCACAAAAGTCCCATCCTTGAGTTGCTTGATTTGGAGTCCAAGGAAGAAGCTCAACTCTTCAATCATGGACATCTCAAATTCCCTAGACATCATATCGCCAAACTCCTTACAAAAATCCTCATTAGTAAAACCGAAAATGATATCATCTACATAAATTTGAAATACAAAGAAATCATCACCAATGATTTTTATGAAAAGGGTAGTATCAACATTTTCAATTTTGAAACCCTTTGACAAAAGAAAATCTCTCAATCTTTCATATCAAGCTCGAGGAGCTTGTTTCAAGCCATAGAGAGCTTTTGAGAGTTTGTAAACATGATTAGAATTGTTATGATCTTCAAAACCGGGTGTTTGCTCAACAAAGACAAGTTCGGCAATTTCACCATTTAGAAAAGCACTTTTTAGATCCATTTGAAAAAGCTTTATATCAAAACATGATGCAAAAGCAAGGAGGATATGAATGGCTTCAAGCCTTGCCATGGAGGCGAAGGTTTCACCAAAATCCAAACCTTCAACTTGTGTGAAACTTTGAGCTACCAACCTTGCCTGGTTCCTTACCACCAACCCGCTCTCATCTTGCTTGTTTCTAAAAACCCACTTCGTCCCTATGACATTGTGGTCTCTAGGTCTTTCAACCGAAGTCCACAATTTGTTTCTTGAAAAGTTGTTGAGCTCTTCATGCATAGCATTCACCCAATCCGGATCACCAAGAGCTTCATCTACTTGTTTTGGCTCAAGACAAGAAACAAACAAGTAATTTTCACAAATCGAAGTGACACGAGATCTAGTTTGAACACCCTTACTAATGTCACCCAAAACTTGGTCAATTGGGTAATCCTTGGAGAGAGCATTGTGTATCCTTGGTGGCATAGGTGGATTTTGTTCCTTGTCGTCCTCCACATCAATTTGAGCTTGACTTGATGTAGCGGAAGTAGAGGGTTCAACTTGAGTGGAGGTGGATGGCTTGATGTCACCAATAGACATGTTCTTCATAGCTCTCATCAAGCTTTTATCACATACATCATCCAAACTCTCGTGTTCCTCTTGGAAGCCATTATTCTCATCAAATTAAACATTGGCAGTTTCTTTCATAATACCTTTGTTCTTGTTGTAGACACGGTATGCCTTGCTATTTGCGGCATAACCTAAAAGAAACCCTTCATCACACTGACTTTTAAATTTGGTTCGTCTAATACCCTTTTAGTAAATATAGCATTTGCAACCAAAAACTCGAAAATAGGAAACATTAGGCTTTCTCTCAACAATTAGCTCATAGGAAGTCTTTTTCAAAAGACAGTGCAAATAAAACCTATTAGTTGCATGGCAAGCGTTGTTTATGGCTTCAGCCCAAAAGGAATCGAAAATACTATATTCATCAAGCATAGTTCTTGCCATCTCAATCAATCTGCGATTTTACCTCTTCAGTACACCATTTTGTTGTGGTCAGTAGGTAGCGAAAAGTTCATGTTTATTACCAAGATCATCACAATAGTCCTCGATATTGGTATTTTTGAACTCGGAATCACTGTCACTCCTTATTTTCATAAAAGAAAAGTTAAATTCATTTTGAGCCATTTTTGCAAACTTTTGAAAAGCTCGGGAACAATAGACTTGTCATGCAAAAAGAATACCCAAGTGTATCGAGAATAGTCATCAACAATAACAAGACAATGACTATTGCCACCAATGCTCTTATAGATGTGGACATGATACTTTTGAAAGGATGAGAGCATGCAACTTGCTTGCCAGCTTGACAAGCACTACAAAGTTTGTTCTTCTCAAACTTCATATCTTTCAAGCCCACAACTATTTTATGTTTTGAAAGTTTGCTCAATTGAAGCATACCAACATGGGTTAGCCTCCTATGCCAAAACCAACCCAAAGGAGTTTTTGCAACGAAACACGTTTTCAAATTTGCATCACTTGTGTTGAAATCAACCAAATAAAGATTTTCATAACTAAATCCTTTAAACACACAAGATTTCTCATGAAGGCTAGTAAAAAGAACATCTTGAAAGTTAAATGTGCATGACAAACCAAAATCACAAATTTGAGCAACCGAAAGCAAATTGAAATTTAAAGACTCAACAAGAAAGACATTTGAGATTGATAGATCATTGGTGATAGCAACTTTACCTAACCCAATTACCTTTCCTTTGCTATTATCATCAAAAGTCACTCTCTCTTATTCTTTCTTGCCTACTTCAAATGTGGTGAACATCTTCCTATCACCGGTCATGTGTTGAGTGCACCCATTATCAAGCACCCAATAACTCCCACCGGTGTGGTAGTTCACCTACAAAAGAAAATTAAGCTCATTGAGGTACCCAAACGTGTTTGGGTCCTTGAAGGTTAGAGACCAAAGTTTTGGGCATCCAAATGGCATTCTTTTTACCATCTAGTATAGGGGAACCAACATATTTAGCATGAATGGTGCCATCATGAGGCTTCGTAATCATATAATGAGAATCAAACATGCAAGTCTTAGAAGGCTTACAACCAGGGCAATCATTTACTACATGCCCAACCTCACGGCACTTGTGGAAATACTTATCATTCCTCTTGACAAACCAAGTGGCACAGTGAGAAGGTTTCTTACACTTCTTTGGAATGAATCCAGGTCCCTTCTTGTTAAGGATGCATCGTTGCTCACTCAAGATTTTGCCAAGAGTGTTTTTACCCTTGAAGCACCTTTTCAAACTCTTGTTGAGCTTGGCCACTTGCACCTTAAGATCATTGTTCTCCACAACAAGCGAGGGATCACATATAGAGGCACAAGAGCTAGAGCTAGGCATATACATAAGATCATCATAAAAAGTAGATATGCTAGATGATACAACATGAGCAATATGACAAATAGCACTATCATCAAACAAATCGCAAGATATACCAACATTCACTTGAGCTCCATGTTGGGTACTGAAAATGAGAGCGTCATGAGCTTCCTTAAGTTTCTCATGAGAAATGGTGAGTCTCTCATATGAAATATTTAACTCCTCATACAATGCCTCTAAAAAAGAATGATCCTTTTTTAGAGCCTTGAACTTAACAATCTCCTTCTCACTATAAATATGGAGCTCTCTAAGTATGCACTCAAGCTCATTATAAGTAACATTATCATGATCATCATCACTTTCACTATCACTACTTGATGTTATCTTAGTGGAGCCCTTTGCCATGAGGAAAAATGGAGAGAAGAGTGATAGTGTCTCCTTGATAGCGACTCCAGCCATGTTCTTCTTCTTGGAACTTTCATCATCATCACTATCATTGGCGTCGGAACCAGATTGTGATCCGGAGCTCTTTTCATTTGAGTCCCATTGTTCTATGAAAGTCTCAATCTTCTTTCTCTCTTTCTTAAGCTTTTTCATAATCTTGTTGCTTCCACTCTTATTCTTCTTTGATGACTTGTTCTCTTCATCTTCCTTGGAAGGGCACTTGGAAGCAAAATGCCCCTCCTCACCACACTCAAATCATCTCAAGATGGAAAGGGTCTTGTTGGGTCTTCTACTTCTTCTTCTATGTGAGCTAGAATCCTTTTCTTTTCCCTTTCTCCTTCCCAACAGATCATTGAATCTCTTGCAAGAAGTGCAATCTCTTTTTCTAAGTCATCCTTGCCTTCATCCACCTTGGCCTTTCCCTTGTCTTTAACTTCGGCCTTGAGAGTGATGCTTTTCCTCTTGGATGGTAAGGCTTCCTCCATCTCTTTCTTCTTCAACTTGTACATGTCATTTGTGTAGATCTTCCCCAAGAGGCTTACGGGTGTCATCCTTGACATGTCGGAGTTGATGAGCATGGTGACTAGGGTCTCATACTTGTCGGGCAGAGCCCTAAGCATCTTTTGAGCAACCTCAAAATCAGTGTAGGTTGCTCCATGTCCCTCAAGATCATTGACAATCACATTGAGCCTCCCATACATGTCATTCACACTCTCATCGGACAACATACCAAAAGTCTCATTATTATCTTGAGAAAGTGAAGCTTGACATCCTTGTACTCACTTGTGCCCCCATGAATTTCACTCAACTTGTTCCAAATCTCCTAAGAGACTCAAGATTGCTAACTCTATCAAACTCCTCTTGGCTCAAAGAGTTGAACAAGGCATTCATGTCTTGGGCATTGAGCTGGAGATTGCGATGATCAACATCCGTCAACACATTGCCGGTGATAGCAAAACCTACATCAACAATACTCCAAATGTGAAAGCTCATGGCCTTAAGGTGAGTAGACATCTTAATTTCCCAAGTGGAATAACTTGTGCCATTGAACATGGGGGCCTTCCCTATATGGTTCACATCGTTCGACATCTTTTCTCTCTAGGCGGTAAAGCCCAATCAAGAGAGACCAAGCTCTGATAACACTTGTAGGATCGAGATGTCGACTAGAGGGGGTGAATAGGCAATTATTAAAATCAATGACACCTAATTAGAACTAGCCTAAGTTGCTAAGCATGGTGAGGGATGAAACTAATTAATCAACTAAATTATGTTTTGCAATCCTAGGGTGATATGGGCTCAAATATGTCTCTACAAATGTAAATTACACAAATGTAGATGCAATAAGTAAATGAGACAATTGACAAGGAATTTTTCACCCGAGGTTCGGAAACTCGCTGGTTTCCTACGTCCCCATTGAGGCGAGCCCAATTTTACCGCTCAAACCACGAAGCAACCGCAAGCCCCCTTCATCAAGGGATGGGCAAGGTGGGAGCTGGCCCACGAAGCGGACTACCACAATCTCTAGGGTAGTTCTTTCTTCACTCCAAAGGTGGTGAACTCTAAACCACACACAAACCAGCACTGGGCCTTCTCCACAATCTCCTTGAAGAGGTCACCGAGGAACACCTCCACAAGCCGTCTAGTAGGTGGCAACCTCCAAGAGTAACAAATAATGACCCGGCTTGGACATAATCAAGTGCCACACTAGCTCTACAATGATGAATTGCACTTGTTCTTGGCTCAATCAAATCTCCAACATACCAAATGGATGAACACAAGATCAAGGGGGTATGAGAGTAAATGCAAGGGATGTATGCAAGTAAAGCAAGTGCCAAGAGAGTCCCCTTGCTGCAAGTGGGGGAGTATTTATACCCCTACCTACCAAAACTAGCCGTTGGGATCGTAATCCCCAATCTTTGTTGCCTGCCGGTCAGACCGCCATGAGGTGGCCGGTCGGACCGCCCACCATTGTAACAGCTAGAAAAGTAGTCGTTACAGTGCATTTAATGCACTTGGGCAGACAGGCCGGTCAGACCAGCGTTAGCCGGCCGGTCAGACCGCTACCGGTGCGGTTAGACCACTGGGAGCTCGGTCAGACCGGCCATGCCTCTGGCGGCTCTGGATCGCCAAACCACCGACGTCCAACCGGCTCAGAGGGCCCTCGGTCAGACTGAGCCAGGCCAGGTCAGATCGGCCCACACAAGCCGGTCAGACTGGCATGGGGCCTCTAGTTAGACCGGCCCACACAAGCCGGTCAGACTGGCATGGGGCCTCCAGTCAGACTGGCCATGGTCAAGGAATGCATGAAAATGAAATGCAAATCAAGTTCAAATGCAAATGACTAATGTGGCATTTTGATCAACTCTAAGTTTAGGTCATTACCTCTCTTGATAGTATGGCAAAGCTATAAACAAATCTAGAGAATTTGATCGCTCAATGCCTCGATCAATTTAAAATTAAAACGCTAGATTTACCATCTTCATTCCATCGCTTTGGGCCATTAATTTTAATCCTTGGTGATCATCTATGGCATATGTATCATGTGGTACTAACTTAAGATATATAACTCAAATACAAATGTTAGTACACAAATAGTGGTTGTCATTAATTACTAGAATTAACGACGGGGGCCTAGATGCTTCAATGGGCTCATAGGTGCCAGTTTTAGTTGCAAACCAGCACATATGTGATGTTGATATGTGCCTGTTCATGATAAAAACCGGTACCTATGCCATCGCGCTTATAGGTGCCGGTTTATTATAAGATCCGACACCTATGATTTGTGGACTATTGGTACCGGCTTTTGTCGGTGACATGGGACCGGGGGTATCGAAACCAAAGGGAAGGGCAGCCACAGGGATCCACGTGGCCCGCTCCCCTGGAGGGGTCGGGCCCGAGGGTGACGTGGCGGCTGCCCTCCCGGTTTCCCCCCGGGGTCGGGCCGCTCCCGTTTCTGCCCCGAGGCCTGGGGCGCCCCGACCCCCTATGACTTGGATGCCACGTGCGCGGGTGTTAACAGCAGATTTTCGTAATCGGCCCGGAGAAGGGAGAGGAAACCGACGCGGAGAGAAGGGCTGGATTGGAGTCAGACCAGGTCTCGTATCGGACTCGGTAGGCGTATCGGACTGGGAGAGGCGCTACCAAGAAGAGCGTATCGGTCGATACGGATTCAATATGGTCATCGGCTGATAGAGGCTGGAAATTGACAGAGTCAGCGTGGGCTTGGTCTGGGCTCGAGATAAACTTCAAGGTGGTTGCCAAATAGAGATAGGGCTCAGTTTTAGGCAATTGTATCTTGTAAATCAAGTAGGTTTAGATCTAGTTTTTGGCAAGAGTCTCCCGCAAAGACTTGTTTGTTAATTAGAGATAAGATCGTGTCCTACACGGACCGTGTTGTAATCTCGGGTATAAATATCCCGGTAGTTTGTACATAGAAGCTCTCTCTCAATCAATCACACAATCAATCAAGTTTAATCTACCTTCGGCGCATCGCCAACCCTCGCAAGAGGTTAACTCCCGACGAGTTCTTGCTTCCCAGAGCAGAGGTAAGAACTCGTACCCGACGATCTACATCGTCGGGGCTGGCGTGTCGCTTTAGGCACGTTAAGCCCTGGCGATGTGATCGTCGTTTATCGTGTGTTAGCTAATCTTAATGCGGTTTTCTAATTCTATCTCGCCAGCGGCTAACTCGTTTTAGGGTTTATTGCCGATGACGATCAAATTAGCTTGCTCGTTTAGACTATCTAAGGCATCTACCATCCCCAAAAGCGATCGACGACTTGATTTTCTTTGTGTTAATTCTTGATCTACACTCTGAGTTGCTATCGACCTTAGTCGTGTTTCGAGGTTTAACCCAAAGCCTGTTTTCCGATCGTAATTAAGGATAGCATCGGGGTTTCAGCCGGTCTTACCTAATGCATGTGATCAGCTATGTTTTTACATGTATTCGCCACTTATGCAGGCTGATTGGTGAATATAAATATGTCGGTCACAGGGTATTCTCAGGATTTCTCTGTGATTGGTGTATTTATATTGGTCGATTGACTTGTATAAGTTCGCACTAGGGTATTAGCTAGTGTATTTATCTTTGTGCAACCCTCATCGGCCGATTCCAGTAACTTACTATAAACACATTAACATGGGCCGATGGGATTAGATCTATTTTATCAGTTCTATCATATTATTACCTCAAGTAAGCCGATATAGCTATGCCCTATCGGCTAGGCCTCCACGATGCAGCATCGGCCTATCGGCCGATCGGCCGTCCTTTCTCACATGATTTACTTGTTTATTCTTGTTGATTGTAGATCAAATCAACTGGCACGCCCTACACACACCTAGGCAAGCCATTGGACCTGCACTGGAGCTAAGCAGATCTCCCAGGCCGCCGTGGAAATGTGGAACCCGTTTTCTTGTTGGGCGGGTCTAAATTCTACGCCAACATGCTTTTGGCACGCCCGGTGGGACCAGAAGAACGCAAGCTTCGCGACAACAAGAAGACCACTTCAAGATGTCAAAGTAGGTTGAGATCTCCGAGGAGAACGTCGTCTCCGTGACCGCCGACCAGCTCAATGAAGAGCAGAAAGCCGAGATGGAAAAGCTGGTCGAGCAGTTCCAAAACATGTACCTGCAGACATACTCTAGGACTCGGCAAGGCACCCTTATCCAAAAATCTAAGGCGGCGGCGGCACACGACCACGCCGTCAAGACCGAAGAAAACGCTGCGCCGACGTTGCAAGACAGAATCGACTCCGCAGTTCATTCTGCGCTAGTCAACCAGTCGGGGATCCTGGTGAACACGTTGACCAATATGGTCAAGTCGATCCTAGATGGTTCAATCCACCAGTACAAGCCTCAAGGGCTGATTTTCTTGCCAGAAAATAAGTTCCCTGCTTATCGGACTTTGAGGACCGACCTAAGCACGGCTCCACAGCCGACGGCGCCAATGCCACCTCCATCGGTGCAACCGACATCAACCTTGCCGTTGGTCCTCACCAGGCAAACGGGAGGAAGCCCTCCGCACATCACGGAGGAACAGTATGCACAATGGACAAAGGGGAAACAACCAGTGATCGAGCCGATGCAGCAAGTTCCTGTCAACCCGCCATCGGCCAGACAACCTCAGATCCCCATGTCTGGCAACCCTCCGCAACCAGCTGCATACAACGCGCCGCAAGGCTACCAGCAGTACACCGCAGGGCAGTACGACGCACATAACCTGAATCACCACTACCAACCGTACTCCCCCAGGCAATATCAAGCAGAGGGCCTGCAGCAATCTTACCAGCAAGACCTCCCGCATCAGCCCGCAGGATACTGGGCCGACATGATAGCCGAGGTGATGCGAGATCAGTTCGGTTTGAAGCCCAAGGAGAGTTCTACGGTGTATCGGCACCCGTACCCCGAGGAGTTCGACAGAGTGCCATTGCCAGGCCGATACAAAATTCTGAACTTCTCCAAGTTTTTAGGGCAGGACAACGTCTCTACATACTAGCACGTGAGCCGATTCCTAGCACAGTGTGGGGAGGCATCGGCCATAGAGGCATTGAGGGTGAGGTTTTTCCCTCTGTCTTTGTCAGGGTCAGCATTTACATGGTTTTCATCTTTACCCTGCAATTCCATCAGAGGATGGATAGATCTAGAAAAGCAGTTTCACAGATACTTTTATAACGGCGTGCAAGAAATGAAACTGTCTGATCTTACTGCCATCAGGCAACGGGTTGATGAATCGGTCCCAGAGTACGTTCAAAGATTTAGGGACATAAGAAATAGTAGTTACAGCCTCAGCTTGACCGATTCACAGCTGGCCGATTTGGCGTTTCAAGGATTACTAGGGCCAATACGAGAGAGGTTCTGCTCTCAGGAATTCGACAGCCTAGCTCAGCTAGCCCAACGAGTATCGGCCCACGAGCAACGGTTCCAGGAGGCAAAGAAATTCGCAAAGAAAATCAATACAGTCTATCAGTACGCCTTCGACGAAGATGATGAAGAAGACGCCGATGTCGACCTGGCCGAGTGGGCCCGAATGAAGAAGCCGACAACATGCCAGTGGGCCAAGAAGGGTGACAAAGAGGATAAATACGACTTCGACATCAACAAGGCCGACAAAATATTTGACCTACTCCTGCAAGAGAAGCAGATCCAGCTGCCAGTGGGTCATGTACTGCCATCGGCTGAAGAAATCAAGAAGAGAAGGTATTGCAAATGGCACAACACATATTCCCATCATACCAACGAATGCAAAATCTTCCGACAACAGATACAATCAGCCATCGAGCAAGGTAGGATTAAGATCGATGATGCCAAGCGGCCGATGAAGATAGAAGGACACCCGTTCCCAGTCAACATGGTGCGGGCGGACAGGGCCGACGGCGATGGCCATCGGACCGGCAAGCGACCTCATCAGACCTCCGAGGGCCTGATTAGAAAATATCAGTGAAGGCGGGAGGAACAAGCACAGGATTACACCGATCAAGACAACTCCTATGACCCTCATTGGGAGTGCGAATTTTTCCGTTTTTGCTGGAATGAAGGAATGAGGTTGTCATCCATCCAAGAGTGCCCTGCGTGTAACGATGTAGAAGACTCCTATCAGGGCAGCTCGAGCAAGCAAGTGCATCGGCCAAGCAAGCAGAGAATGTCTGTACACGAGAGGTTAGGGCCGATGTACCATGATCATCAGACTGAGGACGAGGAACAAGTCCAGAACCCCCAGTGGTGCCCAAGCGACGTGTTTAGCAAGACACAAAAACGGCGGGTTCAGAGGCTAAGGAGGAAGGAGCAGATCCAAGAGCAACAGGCGACAACAGCCCATCGGCCGGCCAAGAACAGGAAGGAGTGGAGAGTAAAATCTGTAGTGGCCAAGGCCAATGAGGGCACCTCCAAATCAGCTCAAGCTCCTGCGTTCGCAAAAGGTAAAGGCGTAGTATCGGCTTCTGTTAATATGGTTTTCATATTGCCAGCGGAGTACAGCGTGCAGACGGCTGACGAAGTGGTAGCCGACGATGCGCAGTCCTTGGCTAAACTACAGTTGTCACCTGATCAAGCCGTGTTCGACAAGCCAGACGACGCCAGCTACAGGCACCACCGGCCATTGTACATCAAAGGATTCGTTAACGGGCGGCCGATGACGAAGATGCTGATCGATGGCGGCGCGGCAGTAAACTTAATGCCGTACACAACCTTCAGGAAGCTGGGAAAAGTACCTGAAGACCTCATCAAGACCAACATGGTGCTGAAAAACTTTGGTGGCAACACGTCTGAAGCGAAGGGGGTACTAAACGTGGAACTCACCGTGGGCAGCAAGACGATACCCACCACCTTCTTCATCTTTGATGGAAAGGGTTCCTACAGCTTGTTGTTGGGACGGGATTGGCTCCACGCAAATTGTTGCGTCCCTTCAACAATGCACCAATGCCTTATACAATCGCAAGGGGACCAGGTCGAGATCGTGCAGGCCGATCGGTCAGTACACGTGGCCAATACCGATCTCGCAGTTTGGGAGATGGAGGGAATCGACTGCTTATCCGGGAGAGTTTGGAACGCCGATTTCCTCAAAGTAACTGATTGTGATATCGAGACGATTGAAGATCAAGACAAGCAGTTGCTTTAACAAAGATGCGTCATCCACTGTTCAAGATGAACAAGCTAGTCCGTACACAGACGACGCGGTGGATGAGCTAGACAGGAAGTTGGGACAAGGCTTTACGTCGGCCGATGAACTTGAAGAGGTTGACATAGGAATAGGTGATAGGCCTAGGCCGATGTATGTAAGTGCTAACCTTCCAAGGGAATATAAGAATAATTTGATAAATCTTTTGAAAGAATTCATGCATTGTTTTGCATGGGAATACCATGAGATGCCAGGATTAAGCCGATCGATCATAGAACATCGGTTACCTATCAAACCAGGCTATCGGCCATTTAAACAAGCTCCTAGGAGATTTAAGGCCGATATGCACGAAGCTATCAAGGCAGAGATCACAAGACTTTACGATGCCAACTTTATCAGACCCTGCCGATACACGGAGTGGGTCTCCAACATAGTTCCAGTGATGAAGAAAAACGGCAAGCTCAGGGTGTGTATCGATTTCAGAGATCTAAACAAAGCAACACCAAAGGACGAGTACCCTATGCCGTTGGCCGATTTGCTAGTTGATGCTGCGTCTGGACACAAGGTTATCAGCTTCATGGATGGGAACACAGGCTACAACCAGATTTTCATGGCCGAGGAAGATATCCACAAGACAGCCTTCCGATGTCCAGGGGCAATCGGCCTGTACGAGTGGGTTGTTATGACCTTCGGCTTGAAAAACGCTGGAGCTACTTAGCAGAGGGCATGAATTATATTTTTCATGATCTTATAGGCTCCTTGATTGAAGTTTACATCGACGATGTTGTCATAAAGTCAAGAGAGTATGATATGCACTTGACCGATTTACGCGAGGTACTTGAAAGAGCAAGGAAGTATGGTCTCAAAATGAACCCTAACAAGTGTGCCTTTGGTGTATCGGCCGGTCAGTTTTTGGGTTTCTTGGTCCACAAAAGAGGAATTGAGATTACGCAGAAGAATATCGACGCTATAAAGAAGATCAAGCCTCCGACGAACAAGACCAAGTTACAATCTCTGCTCGGCAAGATCAACATTGTTCGGCGCTTTATATCTAACCTCTCAGGAAGAATAGAGCCGCTCACTCCGCTATTGAAGATAAAAGACGATCAAGAGTTTACATGGGGTGACAAGCAGCAAAAGGCGCTGGACGACATCAAAGAATATTTGAGCTCCCCACCAGTTCTAATTCCTCCACAGAAGGGAGTTCCGTTCAGGCTGTACCTATCGGCCAATGAGAAGTCTATCGGCTTAGTTTTGGTTCAGGATATTGATGGCAAAGAGCGGGTTATTTTCTATCTCAGCAGGAGGTTGCTGGATGCCGAAACAAGATACACGCCAATGGAGAAACTATGTTTGTGCTTATATTTTTCATGTACTAAATTGAGGCATTATTTACTTTCCAATGAGTGCATTGTGGTAAGTAAGGCCGATATGATGAAATACATGTTATCGGCCCCCGTGTTGAAAGGAAGAATTGGGAAGTGGATTTTTGCCTTAACAGAGTTCGACTTACGGTATGAATCGGCCAAAGCGATCAGGGGACAAGCCCTGGCCGATTTTATTGTTCAGCATAGAGATGATTCAATTGCATATTCAGATATTGTGCCATGGACATTGTATTTTGATGGGTCTGTTTGCAGACATGGATGCGGTATCGGCCTAGTCAGCATATCCCCTCGGGGGGCAAGCTTCGAGTTTGCCTTTACTATCAAGCCTTATTATACTAATAATCAAGCAGAGTATGAGGCTGTTCTCAAAGGCTTGCAGTTATTACAAGAGGTTGAGGCCGATTCCGTAGAGATCATTGGTGATTCACAGTTAGTCATTAATCAACTTTCTGGGGAGTATGAATGCAAGAATGATATTCTCAGGATTTACAATGAGGAGTGCAAGGAGTTGTTACAAACTTTCAAGATTGTGACGATGAGGCATATACCCAGGAAGCAGAACTTCGAGGCCAATGATTTAGCTCAGGGGGCATCAGGATATAGGCCGATGGCTAAAGATGTTCAGATTCAAATTGCT
The DNA here is from genome assembly GCA_008326285.1 of Oryza officinalis. Lineage (NCBI taxonomy): Eukaryota > Viridiplantae > Streptophyta > Magnoliopsida > Poales > Poaceae > Oryza > Oryza officinalis. Next base: position 21,139,197 of record BDMV01000006.1, read on the forward strand.
ACCGTGGATGCCAATGACTGGAGGTTTGATATCATCGAGTATTTGAGAAACCCTTCTCAATCGACGTCAAGAAGAATGAAGTATAAAGTTTTACATTATGTCTTACTGGACGATGATCTATATTATCGGACAATTGATGGTGTCTTGCTCAAATGCTTGAGTCTCGAAGAAGCCAAAGTTGTCATGAGCGAGGTCCATGAAGGGATTTGTGGAACACATCAATCGGCCCATAAAATGAGATGGCTTTTAAAGCGCGTTGGATATTTTTGGCTGACAATGCTAGAGAATTGTTTCAAGTATTATAAAGGATGTCAAGATTGTCAGAAATTTGGAGCAATTCAGAGAGCACCGGCATCGGCTATGCATCCAATCATAAAGCCGTGGCCATTTCGTGGATAGGGAATAGATATGATCGGCCAGATAAACCCGCCATCAAGCAAGGGACACAAATATATACTAGTGGCCACAGATTACTTCACAAAGTGGGTTGAGGCTGTTCCCCTTAAGAAGGTTGATTCCAAGGATGCAATTCAGTTTGTCAAAGAGCATATAATATATCGGTTTGGACTACCACAGACATTGACTACAGACCAGGGATCAATCTTTGTGTCTGATGAGTTTGTTGAATTTGCTGATAGTATGGGCATTAAGCTATTGAATTCTTCTCCATATTATGCGCAAGCTAATGGGCAGGTAGAAGCTTCCAACAAGACTTTAATCAAGTTAATCAAGAGAAAAATTGATGAACAGCCGAGACAGTGGCATACCACGCTGGCCGATTCCCTTTGGGCATATCGGATGGCTTGTCATGGTGCAACTCAAGTGCCACCTTATCAGCTGGTTTATGGGCATAAAGCTGTGCTGCCGTGGAAGACCAACATCGGCTCAAGAAGGATTGCCTTGCAAGATGACTTGACAGCCGATGAGTACCATAATCTTATGGTTGATGAGCTGGATGACTTGGCACATGTCCGATTGCGGGCATTGGAGAAAATAAAGCGCGATAAAGATCGAGTTGCTCGTCATTATAATAAAAAAGTTGTTGCCAAGTCGTTTGAGGAAGGGGATCTTGTTTGGAAATTAATAATGCCGATTGGTTCTAGAGATAATAAATTCGGCAAGTGGTCACCTAATTGGGAAGGTCCTTTTCAGATTCATCGATGTGTTTCCCGTAATGCTTATCTACTCAGAGGATTAGATGGAGAAGTTTATGGCACAGCTCTTAACGGCAAATACTTAAAGAAATATTATCCAAGCATATGGATCGACTCATGATCAGCCTTCCAGCCGATTTATGATCATAGCCGATGTACGATGCATCATCTTTAGATGGCCAATATATACTATCGTCCTTAGTTCAAATTTTACAACATGAGCCCTCATCTTCTAAAATTTGGGGGGCATATATATAAGTGCGATGCGCAATTTTTCAAGACAAGGATTCAAGTTTATGGGTTTCAAAATTTTTCAGCCTTGGACTTTTTCAGAATGAGATCTAATTCGGCTGATCGCCCGATGAGATTAATTGCAATAGGAGGATATCTGTCTACAAGAAGGACACAAAATATATTACATCACCCTATAAAGTTTGCAATAGCTGCGATGGCTCTACGACGGATTTGATCAATATCTTCTATGGCTTGGGCGTCATCAGCCGTCGACCCTGGGATTGGCTTCAAAGATTTGCTCAGGGTTGCAAGGTACTTGGCCGATGCCTTCAGCTTCGCCGTTTGGTCTTCTATGGCCTTGGATGATGCAGCTATTCCGGCTTCAACTTCTTGGATTTCTTTGCGCGTGGCTTCTAGCTTCGATTCTAGGTCTGCTTCAAGGCGGTGGAGTTCTTCAAGTCTGTTCTTCAAGACAATCGGCTCAACAGCTAGCTCATCCAACCTGGTTTTGTCATAATTGACTTGAGCCTTGCTAGCGGATAGGGCCGATTCCAGTATCTCACGTTCCCGTCGCTCCGCGAGTCTTTCTTTCGCCTTGTGAAGCTTGAATCGGTATTGTTCCAAGAAGATGGCCGGTGTCAGGGTCTCCATCAGGTCTTCAGGCAATTGATCTTGAATTTCTTGTACCCTGACTCTGATGGGAGTGCAATCCTCCACCAAGAACTCCAGTGAGGACTCCAGCCGATTGGCAATGCCGGACAGCCGGTTTTTCAGTTTGTCAGAGATCGACGCCTTGGCTGTGATGGGTGGCTCCTTGTCCTCATCATCAAGAAATTGGCCGATATCAAAAGAGAACATATCGGCTAAGTTCTGCAAATGTCAATATAGGGCAAGGTTAGCCTAGTCAAACGGGAATCGGCAAAAGGGGATCAAAATGACTTTGGTTACCTCTGTTGGAGCATCGGTGGTGCTTGCATCGGCTTCCTTTTGTTGTCTGGAAACAGTAGGCGAGGGGGTTGGCCGATGCGGTGCAGGTGATGGAGCCCTTGGCTGAAGAAAAGCAAGAAGATGGTGAGCAGAACTATGTTGCTAGAGGGACAATGTAAAATTAACTCTTACCGAAGCAATCGGAGAGGGTGGTGGAGAAGGAGAAGGAGTTCTCAATCGGGCCTTGGCTCGTTCGCGCCTTTGCAAAGTTGCCTTTTTAGTTCTTGCTAAAGGGGCCGATTGAGTTCGTTCCTTCAACAAAGACGACGCAAGAACCTGCAAGGGATTAAGGTGTAACATACCAATAGAAGGAGATTGCATAAATTCAAGAAAGGAAACGTGTTACCTTGCGGATTGCGTGCCTAGTTTTCCTTGGCTGGGTGGTATCGGCTTGGTCATCGGCCGGTGGGATTGCGGTGGTCTTGGTTGATGGTTCCTTAGTAGTCTCGGCTGATGGATTTTCTTCTTCAGGCGCATCGGCAGCTGCTGCATCGACCTCTTCCTCCATCACTTGTTCATCAAGGAATTCTTCCATGGAGGGGTCTAGTTCTTCAAGATCGGCCTAATCATCAGTCTTGGCTTTCTTGCTGTTTTTTTGAGATTTTCCTTTTGCTGGCGCCTTCCTCTTGGGGATTTCTTTGGTCATCGGCCCTTGGAGTAGTGATGATACCTTTGGGGCAGTAAGGCCGATGATTGACTCCAGAATAGTTGATCCTGATGGAGCCACAGCTTGAGCATAAGAAATTTTCTGTCCACTATTGCTCACGGATGGAATCGGGCCGTCTAGGACTTGAGAGCTGATATCCTAGATAAGCTCCGTTAGATAAAATCTGGCCGATTGGTGGAAGATATGAGCAGCCCATTCTTGCCACCATGCTTGGAAACTGATGTGGATGAAGGCGCTCAGATGCAATCGGTCGCAGTCACCCAGGTTTGGGATTTCAATCTCTAGTTCTTTGCTCATGATCAGCGCTGATGACACCGTGCCTTTGCTCTCTAGGAGTTTATGGAAATATAAGCCGATGGGGAGTTGTCCAAGCCCGCACTGTCTAGCAGCTACCATGGGATTGTAAAATTCATAGGACAAGCTAGTGCTTCTTCCTTGGAATATGCCTACTGGGAGCAGGCATGGGGTGATGCCGATCATAAATGATTCCCGTGACTCCATGTCATCATTCACCAGGTCCAAGTGGAGATCGTCAGGGAGTTCAAAACCCTGGTCTAAGGTGTAGATAAACATGTCCATCTTAATTGATGGGGGGCCGGTGTAGAATCAGATGAACCATGTGGACATGTCTTCGACCGATTGATCTGCTCTAGGATAGACAGAGACCGCTTCTCCAAAAGACATGCATCTTCTGGTTCTGGGATCTTCGTGATCGGCGTACTTTGATGGGAAGCAGGAGTCCGATAGTGGAGGCCGATCGACTATGGTGTTGGTGTGGATAGTTAACCAAAGTTGGATAAACCACCATGGTTCTCCATGAGCCACAGTTTGCTTCAGCATCAGATCTTGAGTGGCAATATGAAGTACCCGATAGACAGCTCCCAGGAGATATCGGCCAAGGGGGATTTGTTTCTTATCAACCAGAGCTTGAGCCAAATGTTGACAATTTGTAGTGGGACCGCAAGTTGATCCACAGAAAACAAATCTTTCCAACCATAGTGTCAGGAAGGCCACGTGTTCCCTCTCTGAGACTTATCCTTGTTCTATATGCTCAGAAATGTACCCAGACCAGCCTCCGATCTTCTTGGTTTTCAACTTATGGTTGCTCTTTGTCAGGAGACTGAAGGGGTTGATCTCAGATTGGATGTCTAATCCTGTCAGCAGTTTGACGTCAATCAGCGTTGGGGTCATCGGACCTTGCCGGGACAGGAAAGCGTTCAAGGTGCTAGACCAGAAATAGGTGGCCGCTGACATAAGTGGTTCATTTTTCTTGGTATCGGCCAGGGACAGAGTGATGCATTGGCCGATTCCTATTTCGTCCCAGTGAACCTGCTTGGTCGCAGCAATCCTCTTGTGCCAGGTTCTGTAGCCATTAAGCTTTGACGGCCAGGATCTGAAGGTTTGCTTCCAAGAAGAAACGTTGGGCTTGGCTTGTTTAAAGGGAACTTTGTTGGTCTCGGTGTTTATCAGCCAGGTTGGGTCGCAGTTGCCCATGGGGCCTAGAAGGAACCGATGGGATTTGTCGTTGGTGGGGATTAAGATTTGATCTTTGAAGACCTATGGCATATGAACAGTGATATAAGGAAATGACCCGGGGGCAAAAACAAAAACCCTAGTATGAAGAAATCAGCGAGAAAATGAAAATGTGGATTCAGAAAGGATTGACTCACCATGAGGATCTCGGAAGCGTAGAACGGTGCAAAAGCCATTGTTGCTGTCGAGGAGGTCACTGTTGGAGGGGTCGGTACCAGGGAGACGCCGGGGAGTCGCCGGAGTTGTGAGGTGCAAAGGGCTGGACGAGGAATTGCGCAAGGAAATCGGCGGCAAGAAGTTATGAGCCTGGATCTGCGCGGTTTTCAGACGAACCCTAGCAAAGAAGTCGATGGGTTCTTCGGAGCAAATTCCACCACATTATATAATGAAGCGGAATTGGGGGGCATATGTTAACAGCAGATTTTCGTAATCGGCCCGGAGAAGGGAGAGGAAACCGACGCGGAGAGAAGGGCTGGATTGGAGTCAGACTAGGTCTCGTATCGGACTCGGTAGGCGTATCGGACTGGGAGAGGCGCTACCAGGAAGAGCGTATCGGCCGATACAGATTCAATATGGTCATCGGCCGATAGAGGCTGGAAATTGACAGAGTCAGCGTGGGCTTGGTCTGAGCTCGAGATAAACTTCAAGGTGGTTGCCAAATAGAGATAAGGCTCAGTTTTAGGCAATTGTATCTTGTAAATCAAGTAGGTTTAGATCTAGTTTTTGGCAAGAGTCTGCCGCCAAGACTTGTTTGTTAATTAGAGATAAGATCGTGTCCTACACAGACCGTGTTGTAATTTTGGGTATAAATATCCCGGTAGTTTGTACATAAAAGCTCTCTCTCAATCAATCACACAATCAATCAAGTTTAATCTACCTTTGGCGCATCGCCAACCCTCGCAAGAGGTTAACAATGATTCGCCGTGGTGGGGGTCGCACATCCAGGTGACGGTTGGTTTCACTTTTCTTTTTATCACTCCTTCGCTGGATTTGACCCTGCTGTGCCGAGGCCGAGGCAATTGGGGAAGTTAGGGTATCGCAGACAGGGCCGGTACCTTGAAGGTATTGATGTTTTGGCATTGAACAACCATCGGATAAATGGCTTGTATCTCCACAGTTGAAACAACGATGGACTAATTTCTTTGGTCTCGGGAACGGACACTTTTTAAGGTAATGTCCTAGCTAAAGGCAGTTGTAACAGTTTACTCTGGGTTGATCACACTGCTTATCCTCTTGGTTCTGCACACTCACAACTGAGACAGGGGTGAGTGGAGATTCTTCAACCTTGTTGGTAGCACTCCTGCTACTGCTAATAGTGTTCAATGGAATTGGAGCTGATTGGAGATCAGGAGCGGTGATGTTGCTCGCGACTGCCATAGATTGACGAACAGGTTGGAGGGGCGTCCTTTGATCTTCCTTGATCTTAGCTGGGACCACATCCAGTTGGCAGTTCTTAGGCACATGATCTGTTCCCTCACACAAGAAACATGTGATCTTCCTTGTAGGGCATTCATCTGGCGAGTGGGTGTCTTCACCACAGGGGCAAGTGTAGGAGCACGCGTTAGTAGTATGTCCAATTTCTCCGCATCTGGTACATGCTTTGAACTCCATTTCTTTTTCACCTTTAAGGATCTCACCATCATCTTCATCGTCATCATCAGAGGACACTTCTTCGAATCCATCCGTACCGGGCTTAGGCGGACCATACAGCCTAAGGTGTTGAGTTAGCTGATGGGCACCATGAAAGGTATTTCCTCTTAGACGCCTAGGTATCTTTGCCGCATCTTCTGGAGTAAATTCTGAACCAGTGATGGTCAGGTTCCTACCATCGTCCATCTTCCATACTAATGTCTTCCTCTTCTTAGGGTTTGATGGTGGCGCACCATAGTTCCTGTAGGCAAGTTGACTTGAACGTTTCTCTTCTCTTGGGCATTGTGCTTTATCGTCAATTGGTGTCCTGGTATACAGTTCCAGGGACAATTTGTCGCATGATGACCTTGTTCCTCACAATCCTCACAGATAACATTAGCTTCTCTCCGGTATGAGAGTGATGGAGGTGCATTCGTCTGGTGGGATCTTAGCAATATACGGTAGGAGGCGTAAGTGCTTGTATTGGAAAATACTGACTTTGGCTCTGATTCAGACTCTGGGCTTGTATCGGAGCTTGCATCTGTTGTTGAGGATACTGTCGTTGCATCTGCTGCATCATCATAGCCAGTATTTGCGTCTGGTTAGCCACCACTTGTGCTAGGGTTGGATCCCCGAATGGTGGAGGCGAAATGTCCATGGGGTTGCTTGGGATTACTCCATGAAACTCTTGCGATCCTGATCCACTGCCATTGTCTCTGACGTTGACCATCTGTTGCAGGTAGAGGAGGGAAGTGAGAATGGTTGAACTAAAGGCAGACCTTAACCCACTTAGCTACTGATCTGATGTGAGTACACTCTTACTGTTCAAGTTGATTAGGCAAACAACCTAGTATGGTCACATCCCCACCACTGATGTAAACCATACACTTGCACACAGCAAACAACACACGATCTAACAACTACCGATACTACTCTTCGGGAAGGATTGGGTTTAGGTAAGCTCCAAGAAAACTTCGCTCGAACCTCGAGAGACGCCGACCTGGGACTGCTCAACTTGCCCTTCTGGCTTGAAGCTCGACTCTTGGCTTGTCTTTTGCGAAGCTTTTAGTTTGTGCTCCAGGCTTAACAGCTAGAGAGTTGGAGAGGAAAGGAGAGAAATTTGATAAACTGTTTTTGCAAAGACTCCTGAGGGAGAGAAGAGACATTTTCGCAGATAAGGTTTTCGCAAAACTTGTCCTTAGGGATTTGACCATTTGGCTCAACCTACAGTCAAGATGGCTCTGATACCAACTTGTCACGCCCGGAAATTTTCCCAAATTTCCAGACCATTTTGTACACAAAACGACAAATCAATAAACAGATCCAAACGTAAATAAAGAGATAAATACTTACAACAGAGGCACTTAGTCCTCACACCAAAAAGAAAACAGCAGCGGAAAAAGACGATCCTAGCGGGCTTCAGCTCCACTCCACAGGCAAACTCAACTGGGGTCTGAGCCTTGGTCCTCTAACTTCATCTTCAACTCAGAAGTACTAAACTTCTGAAAAAGGGGAAAAATAGCAAGATTGAGTACAACCACCGTACTCAACAAGCCACACCAATGATGCAGACATGCACAGGGGAGACAAAGGGAGGCTTGTGGCTATTCGCAGAAAAGCAGTTGAAAACCTTTACACTTTAAAACAGTAAAACAGTTGTTTAATTAAGGCAATATTAATTCTCCACTGAACAACGCTACCCCACGTTGAACAGGCCCAACCAATCCACCTGAACTACACCAGTTCATTGAGACAAATTATTAAGGGTGAGACTAATCATGGTGAATCTGGTCAATCGCCCATAACCGCGGGCACGGCTATTCGAATAGTTTTACTCTGATCAGAGGTGCGCAACTGTACCCACAAGACACGATCCACCGTATGTCACCGTGCCATGCCTGACACGTTACCATGCGAGTGATCGTGACAAGATCCTTCACATAACCCTCCCTAACCAATCGTCCCCACCACGGGTTTCGCCCCCACCTTTAAGTCCAAGGTAGGCAGCCCCCCCTCGTGCCACGGTGAATCCGGCAGCTGATCAACGGGTAAGTC